>CM064509.1:1114145-1329145 GCA_032716605.1 Paralithodes platypus | reverse complement strand
TTGAACGGATAAATAGCAATATAATTGACTGATATTTATATGAAAGTGTTCCACAAACAAGCAAAACGTTTGGCAAAAAGCATGGCCCCTCCCTCCACCACCTTGGTCACGTAGCCTTCACCAGAGAATGCTCGATCAGTAATAAAAGTGTTTTCACTATAAACACTTATACAAGTAAAATACACTACTTCAAGTGATAAATAGCAATATAATTGACTCAATATGGTATGAAAGTGATCCACAAACAAGCGAAACCATGGCCCCTCATGGAGCCCACCTTGGTCACGTACACCAGACACGCAAAACACTTCACTAACATGGTTTTTATACCCTAAATAAGAATAACACAATAATCCATCGATAACCCAACGATATAGCACTTCGTTTGGGTTATATTAGGGCAGTAATACCAGCCAGGCTGGGCAAAATGGAGGCCCCTTGGTTTAAAGGGCTGCACACACCCACCTACTAGGCTGGCTGATGGGAAGAAACTGACTCTCTCTACCACCGCGGGGCCCTCACAGGGACGCTAGGGGGTTGCTAGATTTTTCCACATGTACATCTAACTTATCGGACTTACCAGCCAAAAAACCGGCTCAATTGCGTCATAAACTTATTTTCTAGCAATATAATAAGTCCATATGACGCGATCGCGTCATATGAGTTTTTGGTTCACTCTGCCATATGACTCGATCGCGTCATATATGTCTGGGAGGGTTAATTCGCTCTCGTATGCTGCGCGTACATGTTGCACCAGACGTGCTAATAGCAGCATGGCAGTCAATTCCATTTTAGGGATAGTTACCTTTTTAACCGGGGCTACCTTGGCCCGGGCTGTAACTAAATGTGCCCCAAATGAAGTAACAACATATATGGCTACCCCGTATGCCGTGGCGCTAGCATCGCAAAACGTGTGTAACGTAACGTCACCGAACGCCGCCACTTTACGAGGTATAGGTTTAGTACATAGGATGGCATATTCATTCAACAACAATGTCCCTTGGTCATTTAGGTCCTCGGGCAAACTGTCATCCCATCCTATCTTACGTCTCCAAACTTCCTGCATTAGAATCCTAGCTCTTATGGTAACGGGTAATGCTAGACCCAAAGGATCAAAAAATTGCGCAACTTTGCTCAACAGACTTCTTTTTGTGTGCGCTCCTGCCTGCTGAGCAAAAGACCTTGTTTGAAAAGTTAGTATGTCATGTTTAGGTTGCCAGATCATCCCCATATTTCTGGACTTTTCCTGGTTAAGAGATGCCGTACCATCCACCTGTATTAAAATCTGAAGATCTTCACTATTAGTAACCCACTCGCGGAGAAATAGATGTGCATCCGCAAACAATCTGCGTGCTTGCCAGTATGCATATAACAAATCATCTTGACTATCGCTAGTACCCTGCAAATTGTCAATGTATAATCCGCGAGATAGTTTACTTGTGTCCTCATGAGTGTCAGCTAGATGTTTTCTGATTGTGGCATTTAACAAAAACTGCGAGCAAGTGGCTCCAAAGAGTATTGGGCAAGAAGAAGAAGAGAGGTACCTTGGGTAAACTGCTGCTCCAAGTTATCAACATATATACCCTATGTCAACACTACACAGAGCAAACAACGTATATAACTCCACAATGAATGCACAGAGAATGTGGTGGAACATATACAGTGTTAGTGAATAGTCCATAAGTGAGTGAAAAGTGAAGTGGAATATCTGCCCCCCTGGTCATCTGGGTATCAAACAAGATGGCGGGGCGAGGTGGTACAATCTCAACCCAGGGACGAAATAGTGATGGCCTTGAAATCAACGAACTGTTATGCTTTATATCAAATAAAATAGATAGTCTACCTACAGACAGTATTGTGCAGCTGTGTGTGCCCTTTTATGATGAAGATAAAATTGTGACAGCCAAGAACAGAGTGTTCGATCTTATTGGTACTAGTGAAGATAACAATTATCGAAATATTAAACGAGTTGGTGCAAACAAAAGTGCTGAGAACATTAAAGACATTATTAAATTGCTACAAGAGAGTAAGGCTATGGGCTTACCCACTTTCGTGGCCATGGACCTAAAGGACCTACCACCTATACAATTTGATAGGATAGATGTGTCAGTGCTACTTAGTGAAATCAAGAACACCCAAATGGAAGTTAAATTACTGAGAGAGTGTACCACAGGTCAAAAAGAAACCATAGTGGACATAAGCAGTGTGGTTTCAAATGTAGCTGACAGAGTGAATAAGTTAGAAAATAACTCTACTAACGCTCCACCTCAACCACAGGCACAAGTGACACAACAACAGCAGCAGCATCTAGAACAACAGCATCAACAACAACAACCACCCATAGGCCTACAACACCACCACCAGCAACAGCAGGCTGAACTACAACAGCAACAGCTGCAACAACTCCAAACACAACAGCCCCAGCAACAACAGCGACCCATACAACAACAGCATCAACAGCAACAACAACAACAGCAGCAACAACCACAACAGCAGCAACAACCACAACAGCAGCAGCACCAGCAGGTGCAACAGCAACAACAGCAGGTGCAGCAGCAACAACAGCAGGTGCAGCAGCAACAACAGCAGCAGATGCAGCAGCAACAACAGCAGCAACAACAGCAGGTGCAGCAGCAGCAACAGCATCAACAAAAACAACAACACCAGCGACAACTACAACAATCCAAACTAACCCAGCAGCAGCATTCATATCAAAGGCAACACCAGGTGTGGCAGCAGCAGCGACCACAACAGCAACAACACCGAACACAACAGCAATCTTTATCGTCGGCAACGAGAGAAGATAATACAGTGCCAGCTACACCATCCTCAAATTTACCTACACAAACTGAACCAAATGAAGGAGCCAATGCAAGGGAAAACCCATGGACTATGGTCAAATGGGTGAATGGCAAGCCTCGCTACTCTAGGGAAGGCGAGCAGGTTCACCCTAGACCGAGAAACCAGCCAGGAATTAAAGGTAGGGTCAAGGATACTGGCCTCAATACCATCAAAAGGCCCCGACTAGCTAGGGTGTTTGCCACAGGATTCAACCCTAGTGTTACTGCTGAGAATCTCAAGACATACTTGGCTGATAATCTACATATAAATATAGAGGTAAGACAGCTGACCACCCTCTCCAGGTCCACTACCTGTGCCTCCTTTTGTATAACTAGCGAATGTCCAGATCCAGATGTTTTCATGAATCCTGACCTGTGGCCAGAAGATGCATATGTCAACTGGTACAGAGAACCAAGACAATATCCCAATGAGGACAGTGCAGAGGCTTCTGGGACTTGGAGGCATCGCACACCACTATCCAACTCGCAGTAATGGAGGGGATACCAACAACAGCAGCAAGTATAAAAGTAACTTCATACAATTGCAGAGGACTCCCCAAAACAAAGAGGAATCTCCTGTTGCGACCTGACATCGTATCTACATTAAGGACCAGTGACATAGTCTGCCTTCAGGAAACCTGGTACACAAAACAGGACTTAGGTAATTTGAACATATTAGATAAAGATTTCCATGGGTACGGGGTCTCCACTACGGACACACGTGATGGTATTGTGGCAGGTCACCCCCCAGGGGGAGTTGCAATAATGTGGAGATCGTGCCTAGATAGTGTAATTAAAACCATTGAGACAAATTTAAGCTGGTGTGCGGGAATACAGCTGGAAGTGGGACACAGAAAATTTGCAATATTTTGTGTTTACTTACCGTATCAGTGTGCAGAAAATGAAGAACTTTCTTTGGAAAAGTTAGGGGAGCTTGGTGGCCTAATTTCTGAATTAGAGATAACGTGTTACTCAGTGGTAGGTGATTGGAATGCTACCCCTCACGAGTTGGGTGGTTCCATGTTTGCTAAACATATGTTAAGGTTTTGTGAGGAGCAAGGTTTAATTTTGTCCTCCAAAAACCTGCTTCCAGAAAATAGCTATACATATGTTAGTGAAGCATGGGAGACCAGGTCGTGGCTTGATCATGCAATCTCTAGCTCTGACTTTCATGACTCTATCTCAGAAATGGCCATAAGATACGACATTACGGATGACGACCACATACCTATAGAATTAACAATCCAAATTAATAAAGCACCGGAAATAACAGAAAATAGCAATAGCATCAAGGCAAAAGTTCCATGGAATGTAATCTCAAATGAAGAGTGCCAAATGTACTGTGATAAAACCAAGGACTTATTAAATAGGGTGCAATATGATGGTAATGGTGTAGCACAATGCAGGGATCCAAAATGTAGTGATGCACAACACAGAAAGAACATTATTAAATTTTACAATAGTATAATAGATTCTTTATCAAAAGCGGGGGAAAGTATTTTTAATAGCCGTAAATATAAGTCCTCATTCAATAAGCCAGGTTGGCAAGACTATGTGGCTGACCTGTATCAGGCCTCCAGAGATGCTAGGTCTCATTGGCTTGAAGTAGGTCAGCCTAGACAGGGGCCTATATTTGAACTTCACAAAAGAGCAAAGGCTAGGACCAAATATGCCATTAGATTTATTAAGCAAAATGAAAACCAATTAAGGAAGGAAGCCCTTGCAAAGAGTCTGGCAGAAAAGGATACTAACTGTTTTTGGAAGGACATCAGATCCATGCAAAATTGTAACACACCATTACCTGTCAGTGTTGGGGGGGTTACGGGTGAAGAGAACATTGCTGACTTATGGAAAACTCATTTTAAGGAACTACTTAACAGTGTAAACCAAAGGTCTACTAATGGTGCAATTCAATATGTGAAAGATAGTAATTATGAAGACATTAAAGTGACTGAAAGTGATCTTGAGAATGCCATAAGAAAACTTAACCTAAATAAAGCTTGTGGGCTGGATGGTATATATGCAGAACATCTTAAATATGCAGATAAGTTGTTAATAGATAAACTTAGTTCTTGCATCACCAGTCTATTTACGCATGGTGTCCTGCCGGAGTCTATGATATCCGTAATACTTGTTCCTGTCATTAAAGATAAATCAGGTAAAATTACAGCAAAAGACAACTACCGTCCAGTAGCACTTGCTAGTGTGGTGAGTAAGGTAGTTGAAATGATAATGCTAGAAAGAATGTCTGCATATATTGTCACCAGCAGCAATCAGTTTGGCTTTAAGAAAAATCACGGCACAGACCAATGCATATATGTGCTGAAAGAAGTGATTGATACATACAACAAACTAAATAGCTCAATTTTCTCTTGTTTTCTTGATGCAAGTAAGGCTTTTGATAGGGTGTGTCACAAAACCTTATTTGAAAAATTAGTTAACAGGGGAGTGCCTAGCTATATTGTTAGGATACTTATTTTCTGGTATGCTAATCAAAAAATGTGTGTAAGATGGGGCAACATCCTGTCAGGCTCTTTCGCCGTAACCAATGGTGTTAGGCAGGGGGGGATATTGTCTCCGTATCTTTTCAACGTCTACATGGATGATCTTAGTCTGGAGCTGAACAAGACTCGCACTGGGTGCTGTATTGGCAGCACCATTGTAAATCATCTCATGTATGCTGATGACCTAGCCTTAATCGCGCCCTCTGGAGCAGGACTGGATAAATTATTAAGAGTATGTGAAAAATTTGGAATCGAACATTCAGTCAAATTTAATCCTATAAAGAGCAATATCATAATATTTAAATCTAACCTTCTATTGAAATCAAAGCTACCTAAATTCCATTTGTATGAAGAAATTATAGAAGAAGTAAGTAAAGTAAAGTATCTAGGACACTATATTTCATGTGATCGCTCAGATGATGAGGATATGGGTCGTCAGCGAAGGCAACTTTACATGCAGGGAAATTCAATATTAAGAAAATTTCATATGTGCACATGGGATACAAAAATAACATTGTTCAACTCCTACTGCTCACCAATGTATACAGCACAACTATGGTGGAACTATAAGAAAATTACAGTGAATAGACTAAGTATCTCATATCACAATATCATGAAAATGTTTCTGGGGCTCTCAAAATATGAGAGTACAAGTACGCTATGTGCCTATATGAACTTACACTGTTACAAATCACTCATTAGAAAGCTAACATATAAATTCATTCAGCGCCTTAACACTTCTGAGAACAGGATCATTAAAATGCTACAAACTCCAAGCATAGTGTACACCTCCAGGATCCAGGCACACTGGAGGAAGTTGCTCTATATTTAACCTTAAGTAATGATTTCAGGTCTGCTACTCTACAGAATTAGCATACCGGTACTGATCCTCATAGTGCAGTACAGTACCGATATTCCTATACTGTACTGTAGCAACATACTGTACCGGAAGCTAAATGATGTGAGGCATGGTACTGTACACAATTAGGACAGTGGTTTTGGTAACACAGTAGTTTGATGACCACTGTTTTTGGTTGAGGCAGTGCTGTGAACTACATGATAGCAAGCTGGGTATTATTTAATTTCTTTTTATTTTATGTAGCCTATGTACAGTAGCTTATATATATTTATATATATTTATGTTACTGTAAGGTATATATGGACCCCAGTATGGTCCCCTCTGTACTGTGTGAGTCTGAAATAAAGTATTATTATTATTATTATTATTATTATTATACAACCCGAAAACAGTATATTATGACCGGACTTTCAGAGTCGCTAATGTCGCCAAACCAAAGAAAGCGGGTAACATCTCTATCTTCCTCCTTTAGCTTGACCATCAAGAATGCTTTCTCGATGTCACTGGTATAGGCATACTTCCCCAGCCTAAACTGCAATAGATGTTGGGACAGGTCCGACACCATGGACGGACCTGCCAACAGGCAGTCATTTAGACTGGGTTGTTGTCCTTGGTGGGCAGAACAGTCATACACCACCCGTATTGGTGTGGTGACGCTGTCTTTCCTTACCCCATGATGGGCCAAATAGTGAACCCTACCCTTCTTACACGGTTCCTTGACATTGACTCTCTCTATAAAGCCCCTATCCTCATAACTCCGAAATACATCGTCATACGCCTGGCGGGTGCTCGGTTCGTTAGACAATTTCCGCTGCAATGCGCGCAAGCGACCTAATGCCAAACCATAGTTGGTAGGCAGGCTTATCTCACTGTTCTTCCAGGGTAAACTAACTTTATATTGCTTGTCTGAGGCACAGTAGCACACAGACTCGTCAAACCTTTGTAGCGCAACTTCCGAGTCATAATCAGTCTCCATAGGATTAATGCCTATGTGATCCAATCTCCACAGTCGTTCCAGGTCGAACTCGGCAGCCATCTTAGGGTCACTAGGTTGGGAATCCTCCCTTCCCATCTCCTCTGCCGCGGTTACATTGACTCTATATATCGAGACCGTGTCGACCAGGACCTTTGACTGTGTAGTATGCACCTTTCCGCTCATGCAGTATCCAAATTTAGTGGGGATTAAAATTACACCACACATCTTTTTAAATCCAGGGTATACTACTTAATAATGATCCACACCAAGTAGAACATGCACCTCACTCTGATTTCCCATGGGATCTGACAAGTTAACCCCTTTGCTACGTAATGCGTGTTCCACCTTCTTCACACCCAAAGATACATATTCTGGTAGGGCGTCTACTACGATACAAGTCATAAAGTACCGGTTTTTACGATAGAAATATGAAATCTCCGCTATCTCGTAGTCTTGTTTATCAGTAACCCCTGTGAAGCCCTGTAATCGAAGAGTCTCAGCCCCTACGATTCGGTGCTTCAATCCCACTAGTACGGACCTCTTTATAAAGGAACGTTGAGATCCTTGATCTAGAAGTACCCGACAAACTTTGTTAATGTCATTACCTTCCATGGGAATCTGTATTGTGGGCAATATAGTGGTGTCTTGCGTGCTACCTAGTGCCACAGTTGTAGTACCCTCATTTTTGACGTCTTTGACTTTATCTGCAGTAGGACACAACTTATCAAAGTGATGTCCTTTGCAGTGCCGACAGGGCCTTAAGTATGTAGCAGTACATTGTCCCTGCTGACCATGTTCCCCACTTAGACAACCTACACATAGCTTCAATCTTTTCGCCTGTGCTAGTTTTGTCTCATTTGTCGGGTATTTTATGCAGAAACTCCATTTATGTTTGTTGTTACATAGCTTACATAGAATCTGAGCAGGTTTCTTATACACACCCTCCTTCTTTACTTTAGTCCCCACTGTCATGCTTACTGTTCCCCTCCTCTCCACATTCTCACTCCCTCCCGACACATACATTCTCCCTTTGTTCAACTGTAGATTATTGATCTCCTTACTGAACTGAGTTTTGAACTCCCCCAGCTCAAATGATCTTACCTTATCAAGTATTGCCATAGGAAGCTTCTGACGCAAGATAATGACTATCATTTCCTGCGTGGTAAGCCCTAGGGTGTCTAGCGATCGAGTATGGTTAACTTACCCCCAAATGTAGGAAGATTGAGCTTTGGGAGGTGTACAGTATGTTTTGGGTCAGCCCTTCTATGGGCCTCATTATCGCCTCCCTTCTTACTTGCGACAGCACGCTTTAATAGGTACTTCGCTCTAAAGACAGGTTCGTCATAGAGGGCGCGATTATCACACTCTGTAACTATCTCTTCCTCCTCTGTCATGTCAGCCACAATCACCTCACTCAGAGCCGTAATACGACCGTGGGTAACCTGGACGTTTTCTAATCTAGCCTCCAATTCCTCTAGTTCAGCAGTAGTGATGAAAGTGTTTACGTCCACAATTAGCCTATTTAATACTCCCTGAAGTCCCGCCCTTTGATTTTTAGGGGCTTTGATCGGCACCCCACTAGACGGTGTCTCTTTATCGTTTTTATCCATTTTGCATGTGAGCCTATAGGCTATGTATCTAAATGTTACGTTACAAAAACAACGGCCAAATAATAATCTAACTAAGAGACGCCAACCGGCGGACTTCTATGTTATGGAGAAAAAATAGTAAATAGCAATACCTACTAATGGATCATATTGAACAAGATTTTTTTTTTTTAGGTCAGGTCATATGTCACAGGAAGTCTGAAACGGAAAAGAAAATTATTGGGGAAAGATGATGGGTGGGATGCAGAACTTAGGCAGGCGCAATGATACAACCCTGCATTCCGGCTCTAACCATCGCTTGGCTAGCCTTGCCAGTTTATCATAGAGTTGTTCCTGCATCCTGTTATATGTCCCCTTGTTCATTGCCTTAAAATCCCTTACTGGTAGCTAATTCCCGGGTCTGGGCACCAATGTGGTAAACTATCAATGGAAGTTAAATATTACTAAGCTATAATGAATCAAATCAAATCAATCTAAATGAAAACTACTCTATATCTAAATTGAATTCAATCTGAAACAAGCTAATTTATATCCAAAGGTCTCACATAATAAATGTATATATAGGGTAAGGTTATAAGGGTTAATATTAGCCAGGAATTAACTCACCAATAGTTCCACGTGGCAATGAGGCAAGGGGGAACGTTTTACCCAATATGGTGGTGGACAATGGGGAACGAGACTTCGGTCCCAAGACTCGAGTCAAGTTAAAGAAAGAATAAATGATTACATGGGAATGGACATGAATAATATGCTTATCTATCAGTCAGTCATGATGTCGATGAGAGCGTCGTGATGGTGTAGCTGTGTGTATTGCTGTATGTGTATTGTGATTAGAGGCACAAAAGCACGATCAACTGAGGGCGGAAAATTAGATGTTAACTGGTTGGTGTTCGTGAAGGCTCTGGCGTACCTCAAAAGCACACCTTGCTGCCTTGGCAAACCGCCAGGAGCCCAAATTATGGTACCGCATTTAGGTTGCTCTATACGATAAATTATATTAATATATACGATAAATTCATATATACTACATAAGACCATGGCAATATTGCTTAATAGCATATTAGGCCTTTTATAACTTAACTTATTTACAATCTTATAATATACGATCTACTCGTCCTACGTCGTGCTGTAGGAGAGATCGTGACGTCACAGAGACATACGAGATCACAAAAGAGTCATATTCTATCGTATTTATACGATAAGCAATATAAAGTTAGTTTACCCTGGAAGAACAGTGAGATAAGACTGCCTACCAACTATGGTTTGGCATTAGGTTGCTTGCGCGCATTGCAGCGGAAATTGTCTAACGAACCGAGCACGCGCCAGGCGTATGACGATGTATTTCGGAGTTATGAAGATAGGGGCTTTATTGAGAGAGTCGATGTCAAGGAACCGATTAAGAAGGGTAGGGTTCACTATCTGGCCCATCATGGAGTAAGAAAAGACAGCGTCACCACACCAATACGGGTGGTGTATGACTGCTCTGCCCATCAAGGTCAACAACCCAGTCTAAATGACTGCCTGTTGACAGGTCCGTCCATGGTGTCAGACCTGTCCCAACATCTATTGCGGTTTAGGCTGGGGAAGTACGCCTATACCAGTGACATCGAGAAAGCATTCTTGATGGTCAAGCTAAAGGAGGAAGATAGAGATGTTACCCGCTTTCTTTGGTTCAGCGACATTAGCGACTCTGAAAGTCCGGTCATAATATACCGTTTTCGGGTTGTACTCTTTGGGGCCACGTATTCACAGTTTTTGTTAAATGCCACAATCAAAAAACATCTAGCTGATACTCATGAGGACACAAGTAAACTATCTTGCGGATTATATATAGACAATTTGCAGGGTTCTAGCGATAGTCAGGATGATTTGTTATATACATACTGGCAAGCACGCAGATTGTTTGCGGATGCACATCTATTTCTCCGTGAGTGGGTTACTAATAGTGAAGATCTTCAGAGTTTGATACAGGTGGACGGTACGGCATCTCTTAACCAGGAAAAGTCCAGAAATTTGGGGATGATCTGGCATCTAACTGACATACTAACTTTTCAAACAAGGTCTTTTGCTCAGCAGACAGGAGCGCACACAAAAAGAAGTCTGTTGAGCAAAGTTGCGCAATTTTTTGATCCTTTGGGTCTAGCATTACCCGTTACCATAAGAGCTAGGATTCCAATGCAGGAAGTTTGGAGACTTAAAATAGGATGGGATGACAATTTGCCCGAGGACCTGAATGACCAAGGGACATTGTTATTGAATGAGTATGCCATCCTATGTACTAAACCTATACCTCGTAAAGTGGCGGCGTTCAGTGACGTTACGTTACACACGTTTTGCGATGCTAGCGCCACGGCATACGGGGTAGCGATTATAGGTTTGACTCCTACAAGGAGATAAAGAAAACCTAATATTTAGTAGTGGCCCCGTAATCATTGACGATTATGCCTATTACATAAGGCCTCCTCTTCAAACACTCGTTTACCATAGTTTGAATCTACCGCGCAGAGCATAACAAATTTGAGGAGCCTTCATCATGAGCGCACGCAACCTCACTCATGGTTCTGTCATTATGAAATTGGGTTCTCACTACGAAAAAACTTCGTAACAAATAATAAATAAAAAGAAAATAAGAATAACTATTCATAAGCTTTCCATATACTCGTGGATGTACTTGTGTGGATATTTGACCAGACGCTGACTTCAGGCGTCATACTTCCTTCACTGACATATCAAGTAAACCAAAATCCTTAATACATCAACGAATGGGAAGGGGATGGTCGGGAGGGCCCCAGTCGTCAATGATTACGGGGCCACTACTAAATATTAGGTTTTCTTTATCTCCTTGCAGGAGTCAAACCTATAATTTATTAGTGGCCCCTCCATCATTGACGATTATGCCTGATATCTAAGACTGGAGGGGGACATTCGTATTCATATCATAACTCTAGCAAAAGCAGATAATCAAACAACCACATAGTATTCTTACTTTGTAAAAAAGATATATTATTGCGCATAAACTTTATACAGCATATTTATTAGTGGCCCCTCCATCATTGACGAACATGCCTATTACATAAGGCATCCTCTTCAAACACTAATCCGCCGTAGTTTGAATCTACCGCGCAGAGCATTTAAAATCTGAGGAGCCTTCATCATGAGCGCACGCGACCTCACTCATGGCTTCAGTCATTATGAATTGGGTTCTCACTACGAAAAAACTTCGTAAAAAATAAAAATAAAAAGAAAATAAGAATAACTATTCAATAAGCTTTCCATCATATCGTGGATGTACTTGTGTGGATCTTTGACCAGACGCTGATTCAGGCGTCATTCTTCCTTCTCTGCTCTGCGATCAGCCGGCCCGGACGTGTCTCTCCACGCTCCGCTGGTTCCGCATTTGCTGCGTCCCTAGTGAGTTTTTTCTCATTTGTTTACTCCGGGATGTATCGAGTAAGGTTAGGATATGCGTAGCAGGAGTGTCCTGGGCTGGTTGCCCGCAGTGCAGTGTATTTTGGGTCGTGTGTTTGGGGCATCTATTTCGGATGTACCCTCGTGGTCCGGTTGTGGACAGGTGAACTTTTTCACAGTTAGCTAGCTTTGTGATGCAGGCGGCTTTCATTACGCGTTATTGCTTCCTTTTATCTTTCTGATGAGGTAGCGTATTTTTGCTGACGTTCCCAGCGTATTTTTCTTCACTTAGTGAATTTTTTTCTGGGTCCCGAGTCAGTTCTTTCCTTTGCCGGAAGTATTTGCTACAGTGGTGTGTTGGCGGTGGTTCCTGTTGTGATATAATTCAGTGCTTTTTGTTTATATTCCGACATGTTAATGTTATCCGTCTGCCTAGGCCTAGCCAGCCTCTCGTAGCTTTACCACATATACAAGTGTTATTGATTTATTTTCTAAATATGTACTACTGTGTCATGTGTGTCCTGGGTTAGTTGTGTATTGGCTAATTCCACGGACTATGTTGGGCCCGGCGTTAGTTGTGTTTTGGCTACGCCTCGGTCCGGTGGTGCGTTCAGATGGTATCTGGACGGGGTGGGTTTTTTCCGGCGGGTTTTTCTCGGTTTCCCCTTGATAACCCCGGCTGGTTGCCGAGTTTTGGCCACGCGTGGTTTAAAAACAGGCTTGTTTCCCCGGCGAGTGGGTGTCTGTGGCTCCCCAGGACTGCGTCTCTGGGGTGCCTGTTTCAGGCTCCTTATGATTCCCGGCGGGTTGGCTGTACCCATCTAACAGTGTTCATACAGATACGTGTTGTTTGTAGTTTTTTCGGTTTTGCAAAGCCATTATAAAACTATGCTGTTGTTGTATTTCCTCCCCAGCAATCTTTTACAAAGCAGTGGGGTTAGGAACAATTGGGGTTAACTTTTAAACTTTAAATCACCCGGCGGGTGCAACCTGGAAGGGTGGGATGCCCGAATTTGTAAAATTCAGTTTAGTTGACCAGACAATTGAGGGATGCATTGTGTATCGCCTCCTTCAACATACGGCGCTTTAGGGCACAATTGGGGTTAACGTTTTTTAAACTAATATTCACACCCGGCGGGTGCTCCTTGGAGGGATGGGAATAACGAATTTACAATTCAGTTAGTTAACCAGACAATTGAGGGATACGTTTTGTATCGCCGCCTTCAACATACGGCGATCTAAAAAGATACTTCGAGAGAAGTTAGATCTCGTATATTTGTCAGGCTTCCCAGTTTTTGATCTACGAGATAATTCGGGGGCCGGCGTCTTTTTTAGTTTTTTTTTTTTCCAAAATTGAATCTTGAAACAAACGCCACCGGAAAGACTTAATCAGTTATAAACGCCATGCTGGTCTTTATATATTATGTCAGAGGGTATTCATAAATCTTTTGGACAAATTAAGATATTCTGAAATCTTTTACTTAGGAAACCCCACCGCGTAGCGAGCTGTAGTCGTTGAGTATTACGTCTTGTTACACGGCCGGTTATTTAACACTTGTGTGCGAACATGTTTGGGTTAACCTTATGAGCATTAATTCCTGGAAATTTTCTTTTTTTCCTGAGCTGGGTCCCGGCGGGTCTATGCAGAACCTGGAGTAAGTATCCCACCAGTCTCTGTCATGGCTACCTTTGCCCCGGTTTTTGCTTTATGCATTACGCCCTCCTGTTCAGGTATCCCTATTTTTGCGCACACCCTTTGTATAAATTGTGTTAAAATGTCTCGTTTGGTGTGGGTTACCTTTCCGGCGTTTTTTCTCGTTGCTCCGAGAACACCGTTTTTGTTTATCGAGTTTTAGTCAGGATGGCTCAAAATAGGTAAGTTACCCCGACGAGTTTGGTCGCTTGAGGGCTCATAAGAAACTGCGTTTTCTGTGGTCGAGCCTGGGATCAGGCTTCCTGTGTTATTCATTGCTTTATGCATTACGCCCTCCTGTAATGTATAGTTTAGTGTGGGTTAACTTTCCGGCGTTTTTCTCGTTGCTCCGAGAACACCGTTTTTGTTTACCGAGTTTTAGTCAGGATGGCTAAAATAGGTAAGTTACCCCGACGAGTTTAGTCGCTTGAGGGCTCATCAGAAACTGCGTTTTCTATGGTCGAGCCTGGGATCAGGCTTCCTGGGTTATTCCCGTCGAGGGGGGCTCCACACAGTTTTCTAGGTGATCAGGCTGACACCTGTTGGACTTGGTTTTCTCTGCTTTTCAAAGCCATTGAAACAATGCTGTCTGTTTGTTTGGTCTTTACCTCCCGGCGACCTTTTTACAAAGAGGTCTGGGGCAGGTATAATTGGTTTGACATTGCATATAAAACCCGGCGGTTGTACCTTCGGGTGGTTATATTAACGGATTTGCGATTCGAGATAATTTGCCAAACAATTGATTGATACAATAGGGTATCACGGCCTTCAAGACGGCGATCTATGAGGGCTTCTGGGAGAAGCCGGATTAGAGATTAAGATAGGCTTAGACTTTTTATGGGATAAAAAGATGCCTGAATCTTACTAGTGTTTCAAGTGTAAAGGGATACTTGAAAGACTTCATCTTTAATAAAGATATGCTTCATCTTTATGAGGATTCAGAAGATATGCTTAAATCTTCTGGACAGGTAAAGATATGCTGAAATCTTTAACATGAAACTAAAGGACAACGAAAAGTAGTGGTGGACTGCTACAGTTCGTTGACCGGCGGTTTTGAGGCATATTTTGTACCATTTTTTGGGTGTAACCCTATGAGCATTAATCCCCGGAAATTTCTCTTTCCAGGGCGGAGTACCGGTGTTGCACCAGGTGACCAGGTAGTTCCCGGGGGCGGGGTAGTTTTCCCCCAGTCTCTGTCGTGTCGGCACTTGAACCTCTCATTGCTGTATGTTCAACACCGTTTAGCTCAGGTAGCCCTATCTTATTTTTATTTGTTAATGAAATTATTTAATAGCTGAATCATAATAAACATATATATTTTCTATGATTATATTATGATAATATTGTGTTTATTTAGAGTAATTTATTTTAATACAATTACATATAAATTAATTTAATTAGTATACTTTATGATTTTGCTCACCAGCTCTGCTTTCAATGTGTTAATGAGCTATGGGAGCTTTTAATTATCATAAACCTTTACGGGACTCGGATGAGGGCTCCCATTCAGGGAGTATACCGAGCTCGCAAGCGAGGGACAGCCACAGCCAAGGTGTATGGCGATACTCACAGTCGTACCTCACCCGCCGGACGATAACGCCGGCGGGCGGACCTGCCGCTCTGATGACTGACGAGAACAGGTTGAGTTCCATTTATCTCTTTTCCGCCGCCAGACGCGTCTCTAATGTGCCACGTAGTCAACAAACTACAGGATTAGCGAGGCGTAGTCTCGCTAATCGCACCCCTGTGGCCGGCGCAGTGTGGTACCAGCATTTGAACACGTGGTGCCCGCACCCAGTGCCACTCCTGGTCGGGTTATTCCACTTAGAACACAATTGGCACCCTAGAAACCTCGCGGACTTGTTCATTTTGGACATTCAGGAGGCCAAGTGGCTAGCACCATATGGTAGCGACGTGACCAAGATATTCACGAATCAATGTACCCAGTCTACAAAGCGACAGTTTCAATCGCATTGGCAAGCTTTTACGTCTCGGATTCTTAGAACAAAACAAACTGTGCCCTCGGTGGCGTTGGTTGTTTATTATTTAATTTATCTGTTCATGCAGAAACATTTATCTGAGAGTGATTTATGTGGGCAGGTTTTAAACTCCGCCCACCTCCCCGTCAGCTCAGGCCTACATGGTCTCTGGACAAAGCATCGTCGGTATTCTCGTTCCCGTATATACCAAAGACTGCAGATTTTACAAAAGGGCAGTATTCCTTATGGCTTTGGCTACCGGGAACAGAGTATTTGAGCTGGCGGCGATGAGCAACGCACCTAATTGCCTCAGGTTTGATAGGCTTCATGAGTGTATTCACATTGCTCCTTTCCCAGGATTCATAGCCGAGATTGAGCACAGTGAACACGTGTTTTCAGAGTTCACGGTGCCGGCGTTAAACAGGGGAAAGGTGCACCATCTTTTTTGCCCAGTGCAAGCTTTAACCAAATATTTAAGAGTGGCACCTCTAAATCACCAGGGTGCTTTATGGGTCACAAGTCCGGGTGAACACTTGATGGAGCGTACACTGGCTTCTCTCTTGGTCGAGGACTTTAACCCTTAATTAGCGGCGAGCAACATAAGTCGAGTTAAAAAAAGCTGGACTATGTGGCGGCGCTCGACATAGGTCGAGTGGCAATTTCAGCACGTAATGTGGCTGAGAGAGAGAGACAAGTGGTGGCAGGAGACTAGCGAGCGTATGACTGCTCCAGACCACCGCGGCGAACCTACTGACACAAATCTCAGCTCCCTCCTCCCTCTCTCACTCGCTACATACTCAATTATGTACCGAAAGTACCGAATTACCTGCTTTTTGCACTCGCGTTGCACGGTTATTGCAAGAAAACTATCCATCATACAAGGATCGTTATGGTGTCATTCGAAAGCTCTGTTTATGCCCTTTCAGGGATAGGTACTTGTTTTACGTTCTGGGTCTTATTTAGGCATGAAAATGATCACGTAAACAGCCCTATTTTGGCTAAAAACACCCCGCTGTGCGGTACATATAATAAACCGCATAGGCCGCTCGTAAGGTGTTAAAGAGAAGAATCCCGGCGTTGTGGGTAAGACCCACGATTTACGCAAGGGGACAGCCTCTTTACATTTCCTTAATAATCTTTCGGTAGAAGTTATTACATCCACACAGTTGTGGGCCTCTAATCAGGAGTTTTTGCCTCGATACCTTTCAGTAGCTCTGGACAAACCTTCCTTGCCATGTATAGCTTTACGGCAGAGGGTCTAGGTGGCCCTTTTAGTCACGTTTTGTTTAATTTCAAGAAAAGGGGGGGGAGGGTGCAGTCAGTGTGACATAGGACACCCTAGACCCCTCCGGAGTATGTGTTCAGAACATACGAGCTGTGATACTGGTTGTAGGCATTGTATTATAAAATTTCTCTGTAGTATTCATTGCAGGAAATTGTGCTAAAGGCCAATAGTAGTGTTACAACAATTCTTGTTGTAAATAGCTTTGGCTGTGAAGCAATAGATTTTTGAGAAATCTCGGTAGTTGCAACTACGACTTTTACTTTTGAAGTAATTACTTCTGCATAAGTACACGAGTTCAGTACTTCTACGAATGTACAAGAATTCATTTATGTTTGGTTATATTTTTAGGAATATATCCACTAGTTAATGGGGTTTATATGTGCACATGTAAACTTATAAGTTTTTAGTTTTCACCACTTACTTTAAGTGGGGTGCCTTCTTAACTAGCAGATCTGTGCACAGAGTCTCAGAGTTAACCCTTTTTCAAGCAGGCTTCTTTGAAGCACGCTCCTGCTTGTACCCCTTTTTGAAGATTTAGGCTGTATAAAGTTTATGCACCCGAATATCTCTTTTTTACAAAAGTAAGAATACTATGTGGTTGTTTGATTATCTGCTTTTCTAGAGTTATGATATGATTACGAATGTCCCCCTCCAGTCTTAGAAATCAGGCATGTTCGTCAATGATGGAGGGGCCACTAATAAATTATAGGTTTGACTCCTGTAAGGAGATAAAGAAAACCTAATATTTAATAGTGGCCCCGTAATCATTGACGACTGGGGCCCTCCCGACCATCCCCTTCCCATTCGTTGATTTATTAAGGATTTTGGTATACTTGATATGTCAGTGAAGGCGGAACAATGCCCTAGTCAGCGTCTGGTCCAAGAATCCACAGAAGTACATCCACGGAATATGGAAAGCTTATGAATAGTTATTCTTATTTTCTTTTTCTTTTTTATTTTTTACGAAGTTTTTTCGTAGTGAGAACCCAATTCATAATGACTGAAGCCATGAGTGATGTCGCGTGCGCTCATGATGAAGGCTCCTCAGATTTTAAATGCTCTGCGCGGTAGATTCAAACTACGGCGGATTAGTGTTTGAAGAGGATGCCTTATGTAATAGGCATGTTCGTCAATGATTACGGGGCCACTACTAAATATTAGGTTTTCTTTATCTCCTTACAGGAGTCAAACCTATAATATATACAAAAAGCGGTACAAGCAGGAGCGTGCTTCGAAGAAGCCTGCTTGATTAAAAAGGGTTAACTCTGAGACTCTCTTCACAGATCTGCTAGTTAAGAAGGCACCCCACTTAAAGTAAGTGGTGAAAAATAAAAACTTATAAGTCTACATGTGCACATATAAACCCCATTAAACTAGTGGATATATTCCTAAAAATATACCCAAACATAAAATTAATTCTTGCACTTTCGCAGAAGTACCGAACTCTTGTACTTATGCAGAAATACTTACATCAAAAATAAATGTCGTAGTTGCAACTACTGAGATTTCTTAAAATTATATTGTCCTACAGCCAAAACTACTTACAACAAGAATTGTTGTTTTACTACTATTGTACTTTAGCACAATTTCCTGTAATAAATATTACAGATTAATTTTATATCACAACACCTACAAACAGTATCACAGCTCGTATGCTCCGTACACATACTCCGGCGGGGTCTAGGGTGTCCTATGTTGCACTGACTGCATCCCCCCCCCCCCCTCTCTTTTCTTAATCTAAACAATAAGTGACTTAGAGGCCACCTAGACCCTCTGCCTTAAAGCTATACATGGCATGGAAGGTCTGTCTAGAGCTACTGAAAGGTATCGAGTCAAAAACGTATGATTAGAGGACCATAGGTACGTGGACGCTATGTCCTCAACAGAAAAATTCTTAAGGAAACGCAAAGAGGCCGCCCATTTACGTAAATCGTGGGCTTTTCCCACGACGCCGGGATTACTCTCTTTAATGACTTCTACTAGGAGAGAAGCTATTTTACGTTTCATTAAGCGTTTGCCCGTACTTGCTACCCATAAAGCACCCTGTTGATGCAGAGGTGCTACTCTCAAATATTTGGTTAGAGCTTGCACTGGACATAAATTATGGTGCACTTTTCCCCTTTTCAACGCCGGCACCGTGAACTCTGAAAACACGTGTTCACTGTGTTCATTTTTGGCGATGAACCCTGGGGAAGGTGCAATGTGAATACACTCATTGAGCCTACCAAACCTTATGCAATTAGGTGTGTTGCTCATCGCCGCCAGCTCAGATACCCTGTTCCCGGTAGCCAAAGCCATAAGGAATACTGCTCTTTTTAAAAGTAGGTCAAAATCTGCAGTATTTTGGTACAGACGGGAATGAAGTAAAGACAACGCTTTGTCCTGAGACCAGGTAGGCATGAGCTGACGGGGAGGTGGGCGGAGTTTAAAACATGCTCTCATGAAACCTGTTTCCTCCGCTAGTGGTATGGTTAGACCTGTAAGGTCAAGGAATGGCATCCTAATCGCTGTTAAGTGATTTTTAAACGTTACTACAGATAGACGTTTCTGCTCGAACAGATAGTTTAAATAATTAAAAACCAAAGCCACCGAAGGTACGGTTTGTTCTGTACTAAGTATCCAAGAAGTAAAGGACCGCCAGTGCGATTGATACTGTCTCTTTGTAGATTGGGTATATTGACTCATGAATTTATCGGTCACGTTTCTACCATACGGTGTTAGCCACTTGGCCTCCTGAATGTCCATAATGCAAAAGTCAGCGAGGTCTCTAGGTTGCCAATCGTGTCTAACTGGAAATACCCGACCGGGAGCGACACCGGGTTCGGGCACCACGTTTTCAATTGCTGGTACCACAACTGCGCCGGCCACAGGGGCGCGATTAACGAGACTACGCCCCGATAATCCCGTAGTTTGTTTACTACGTGGCACATTAGAGAAGCGTCTGGTGGCGGAAACAGATAAACGGAACTCCACATGTTCCAGTCCGTCACCAGTGCGTCGGGTCCTCCCGCCGGCGTTATTGTCCGGCGGGTGAGGTACAGCGGGAGTTTGTGAGTCTCCTCGGACGCAAACAGATCCACTTGTGGACGGTAAGGCTCCGCAATCATTTGGTCGAAAATGGTTTGCTTGAGCGCCCATTCTACTCTTGTGCTCTGTCTCCGAGACAGAGCGTCTGCCCAGACGTTTGCTACGCCTGGGAGATAAGATGCGTGAAGATGAATGTTCAGCTTGCCGGCTAGAACAAAAATCTTTTCTGACACGTTTAGCAACTTCCGAGATCTCGTTGACCCTTGTTTCTGAATGCAGTGAACCGCATTCAGATTGTCCATCCTGAAGGCCACCGATTTGTCCCGTAAAGTAGAGCCGTGAGCCTGAAGGAAATACAAGGGGACTAGTAACTCTTTGACATTGATGTGGGAGGTTTCTGAATGGGACCAAAGCCCTTGACCCTGATGGCCGTGGTTTGACTGAAAGCCCCAACCTATCGTTCCTGATGCATCCGTGTCTACCCATACCGTCGGCGGAGGAGAGGTCCATGACATAACCGAGTACAATGTTTCCCTCTTCGCCCAGACCGCTAGTAAGCTGTGTATTAATTTTGGGATGGGCCATAATGTTTCCGCCGGCAATAGTGGAAAAAATTTGTTGCTCTCCAATATTAAACGTTTAACTTTCAACCGGCCCAACTTTACAGTTAGTTGAATCCAGTTGAGATAGCCGACCAGAGATTCCCAGACTCTCCGTGTCGTAGTCAGACTGTGAAGAAACATAAACAGTTTCTTGCGAAACCTGTTCCGATTGTCCACACTCTGACTCAGAGTGAGATCAGCTGTGTCCCAGACCAGCCCTATCCACTGGACCACTCGTGAGGGAACAAAGTTTGACTTTACCGGGTTTACCTTGAACCATAGAGATTTTACATGATTTAATGTTATGTTGACATGATTGATGCCTAACTGTTCCGTCTCTGCCACCACCAGCCAGTCGTCTAGATACCACAAAATCCTGATCCCTTGTTCTAACATGGGCATCAGGGCTTGCCGGACTAATTTCGTGAATAAGCGAGGTGCTAGGTTCAATCCGAACGGCATCCTCTGAAAGACATAAATCTGATGCATTATTCGTAAGGCCAGAAATCGTTGAAATCTTTTGTTTACCGGGACGTGCCAATACGCGTCCGTCAGGTCTAAAGAACACATCCACCCTTCCAGTGGAAGTGTTAGCCTGATTTGATTCACTGTCAGCATCCTGAAGGAAACATTGTGAATATGGAGGTTTAGATAAGACAGGTCTACGACCGGCCTCATCTGAACACTGTCCCTTTTGGGCACTAGAAAGAGTTTGGACGTAAATACTGGGTAATTTTGAGGGACCGGGATGATGACATTCTTGGCGATCATCTCTTGGATCAGTGACTCCACCTCTAATGAAATAAAATTTGCCTTTGTCGGCTGACGTAAGCGAGGTCGCCGGAGCCACTGCCAGGTGATGCCTTTGCGTGCCACCATCCTCGCCCATGTGTTTAATGGCCATGCGCGATGACACACCCGGAACGACCCAGTTAGCAGACAAGGGTTCGCCGGCTGGACTACCCTCTGATCCACCCGCCGTAAGACTGGCCCTGGGAGTGAGAGAGACCCTAGTTTTTTGGTGGTGGTGGTGGTGTATGCTTCGACGACTGGCCGGGTTTGGCAGGAGACGGGCCCTGGCCTGGTCGTTGATACTTCTGTCCTTTATGATTACCTGAAAACTTTCCTTGCTTGTATCTGTACTGAGCCTGACCTTGGGTGGAAGAGGACTTAGGCAGATGAAAGGGCTTTGCCCCACCAGGCTGAGCTTTTGCGACTGGTTTGGGCTTGGGAAAATTGAAAGCAGGTTTCTTAGATGGGGCGGGACTGTGCTTAAAGGCCTGAGCCATGTTGAATACTGTTTTCCACACCTCCGGCGACATTAAAGGGACAGTTAGAACAGGGGACATAACCACTTGATTTGCAATCCTATCCGGGAGCTTCCTCACGAGAGACATCCTTAGATCTTGTCTTGCCCGCACCGCCTCTAGCAAGGCTGTACGGATATCTCCCAGTGACTGTATAGAAGTCTGGAGTAGCAAGCGTTTAGACAGTTCAATAGCTTTTCGGACTTCCGCGTCCGCGATTGCCTGAGCAGATCTTAGCATTGACTTCGCTACCTGTTGTGTGACAATATACTGGGAAAACAGTCTATATGCCTTCCCACGTAGCCTAAACTCCCGGTCTAGGTGAGCAGTGGACGGTGTAGAAAAGGGATCTTTAAGCTCGCATAGATTAATTTTAGGGGCAGCTAAAAATGCAAATAAAGCCGAGGGAACTCCGCCGGCAGAGAATACCGGCAGAGAGAACCAAGAATGGCTTTCTTGTGGAATTTGGTACGAAGATTTGGAAGTAAAAGTTGTAGCAAAGTTCTGAGCCTCCACTTCCCATTCCACCCAAGGTCCCGGACCCAACTGCTCCACCTTCAAAACTGGATTTGCGGCTGTGTCTGTGAACGTCTTTAAACCTAACTCTGGTGTTAGGGCTGACAGTGCTTTTATATCATTGAAACCGTCATGCTTGGTCCAGTCCGAAAACAGTTTTGAAGCTGACGCAGGGGGTAGGGCAGGTGTAGAAGTATACACAAAATAATTATGATGATAATAGTTAGGAATGGCCTTAATATTAACATCAAGTACATTTCCTAGAACATCTAAAGCATGTAACTTCCTAGATTTATTCCCTTGGATTACCCACTCTCGTGCTACCGGAAGCTCCCCCGACATTATAGGTTTGACTCCTGTAAGGAGATAAAGAAAACCTAATATTTAGTAGTGGCCACGTAATCATTGACGAACATGCCTATTACATAAGGCATCCTCTTCAAACACTAATCCGCCGTAGTTTGAATCTACCGCGCAGAGCATTTAAAATCTGAGGAGCCTTCATCATGAGCGCACGCGACCTCACTCATGGCCTCAGTCATTATGAATTGGGTTCTCACTACGAAAAAAAAAACGTTGTAAAAAATAAAAAACAAAAAGAAAATAAGAATAACTATCCAATAAGCTTTCCATCATATCGTAGATGTACTTGTGTGGATCTTTGACCAGACGCTGATTCAGGCGTCATTCTTCCTTCACTGACATATCAAGTAAACCAAAATCCTTAATACATCAACGAATGGGAAGGGGATGGTCGGGAGGGCCCCAGTCGTCAATGATTACGGGGCCACTACTAAATATTAGGTTTTCTTTATCTCCTTACAGGAGTCAAACCTATAATTTATTAGTGGCCCCTCCATCATTGACGAACATGCCTGATTTCTAAGACTGGAGGGGGACATTCGTAATCATATTATAACTCTAGAAAAGCAGATAATCAAACAACCACATAGTATTCTTACTTTTGTAAAGAGATATTCGGGTGCATAAACTTTATACAGCCTAAATCTTCAAAAAGGGGTACAAGCAGGAGCGTGCTTCAAAGAAGCCTGCTTGAAAAAGGGTTAACTCTGAGACTCTGTGCACAGATCTGCTAGTTAAGAAGGCACCCCACTTAAAGTAAGTGGTGAAAACTAAAAACTTATAAGTTTACATGTGCACATAATTATAAACCCCATTAACTAGTGGATATATTCCTAAAAATATAACCAAACATAAATGAATTCTTGTACAATCGTAAAAGTACTGAACTCGTGTACTTATGCAGAATTAATTACTGCAAAAGTAAAAGTCGCAGTTGCCACTACCGAGATTTCTCAAAAATCTATTGCTTCACAGCCAAAGCTACTTACAACAAGAATTGTCGTAACACTACTATTGGCTTTTAGCACAATTTCCTGCAATGAATACTACAGAGAAATTTTATAATTCAATGCCTACAACCAGTATCACAGCTCGTATGTTCCGAACACATACTCCGGAGGGGTCTAGGGTGTCCTATGTCACACAGACTGCACCCCCCCCCCCCCCCCTTTTTCTTGAAATTAAACAAAACGTGACTAAAAGGGCCACCTAGACCCTCTGCCGTAAAGCTATACATGGCAAGGAAGGGTTGTCCAGAGCTACTGAAAGGTATCGAGGCAAAAACTCCTGATTAGAGGCCCACAACTGTGTGGACGTAATAACTTTCACCGAAAGATTATTAAGGAAACGTAAAGAGGCTGTCCCCTTGCGTAAATCGTGGGTCTTACCCACAACGCCGGGATGCTTCTCTTTAAAGTCCTCGACCAAGAGAGAAGCCAGTGTACGCTCCATCAATCGTTCACCCGGACTTGCGACCCATAAAGAACCCTGGTGATTTAGAGGTGCCACTCTTAAATATTTGGTTAGAGCTTGCACTGGGCAAAAAAGATGGTGCACCTTTCCCCTGTTTAACGCCGGCACCGTGAACTCTGAAAACACGTATTCACTGTGCTCAATCTCGGCTATGAATCCTGGGGAAGGTGCAATGTGAATACACTCATGAAGCCTATCAAACCTGAGGCAATTATGTGCGTTGCTCATCGCCGCCAGCTCAGATACTCTGTTCCCGGTAGCCAAAGCCATAAGGAATACTGCCCTTTTGTAAAATCTGCAGTCTTTGGTACATACGGGAACGAGAATAACGACGATGCTTTGTCCAGAGACCATGTAGGCCTGAGCTGACGGGGAGGTGGGCGGAGTTTAAAATCTGCCCACATAAATCACTTTCAGATAAATGTTTCTGCATGAACAGATAAATTAAATAATAAACAACCAACGCCACCGAGGGCACAGTTTGTTTTGTTCTAAGAATCCGAGACGTAAAAGCTTTCCAATGCGATTGAAACTGTCGCTTTGTAGACTGGGTATATTGATTCGTGAATATCTTAGTCACGTCGCTACCATAAGGTGCTAGCCACTTGGCCTCCTGAATGTCCAAAATGAACAAGTCCGCGAGGTTTCTAGGTTGCCAATTGTGTTCTAAGTGGAACAACCCGACCAGGAGGGACACTGGGTGCGGGTACCACGTGTTCAAATGCTGGTACCACACTGCGCCGGCCACAGGGGCGCGATTAGTGAGACTACGCCTCGCTAATCCTGTAGTTTGTTGACTACGTGGCACATTAGAGACGCGTCTGGCGGCAGAAAAGAGATAAATGGAACTCAACCTGTTCTCGTCCGTCATCAGAGCGTCAGGTCCGCCCGCCGGCGTTATCGTCCGGCGGGTGAGATACGACTGTGAGTATCGCCATACACCTTGGCTGTGGCTGTCCCTCGCTTGCGAGCTCGGTATACTCCCTGAACGGGGAGCCCTCATCCGGGTCCCGTAAAGGTTTATGATAATTAAAAGCTCCCATAGCTCATTAACACATTGAAAGCAGAGCTGGTGAGCAAAATCATAAAGTATACTAATTAAATTAATTTATATGTAATTGTATTAAAATAAATTACTATAAATAAACACAATATTATCATAGAAAATATATATGTTTATTATGATTCAGCTATTAAATTATTTCATTAACAAATAAAAATAAGATAGGGCTACCTGAGCTTAACGGCATTGAACATACAGCAATGAGAGGTTCAAGTGCCGACACGCCAGAGACTGGGGAAAAACTACCCCGCCCCCGGGAACTACCTGGTCACCTGGTGCAACACCGGTAATCCGCCCTGGAAAGAGAATTTTCCGGGGATTAAAGCTCATAGGGTTACACCCAAAAAACGGTACAAAATATGTGCCTCAAAACCGCCGGTCAACGAACCGTAGCACTCCACCACTACTTTTCGTTGTCCTTTAGTATCATATTAAAGATTTCAGCATATCTTTACCTGTCCAGAAGATTTAAGCATATCTTCTGAATCCTCATAAAGGTGAAGCATATCTTTATTAAAGATGAAGTCTTTCAAGTATCCCTTTACACTTGAAACACTAGTAAGATTCCGGCATCTTTTTATCCCATAAAAAGTCTAAGCCTATCTTAATCTCTAATCTGGCGTCACCCAGAAGCCCTCATAGATCGCCTTCTTGAAGGCCGTGATACCCTATTGTATCAATCAATTGTTTGGCAAATTATCGCGAATTGCAAATCAGTTAATATAACCACCCAAAGGTACAACCGCCGGGTTTTATATGCAATGTCAAACCAATTGTACCTGCCCCAGACCTCTTTGTAAAAAGGTCGCCGGGAGGGAAAGACTAAACAAACGGCATTGTTTCAATGGCTTATTAAAGATTTCAGCATATCTTTTATCTGTCCAAAAGAATGAAGCATAACTTCTTAATCCTCATAAAGATGAAGCATATCTTTATTAAAGATGAAGTCTTTCAAGTAACCCTCTACACTTGAAACACTAGTAAGATTCAGGCATCTTTTTATCCCATAAAAAGTCTAAGCCTATCTTAATCTCTAATCCGGCTTCTCCCAGAAGCCCTCATAGATCGCCGTCTTGAAGGCCGTGATACCCTATTGTATCAATCAATTGTTTGGCAAATTATATCGAATCGCAAATCCGTTAATATAACCACCCGAAGGTACAACCGCCGGGTTTTATATACAAGGACCCCAATGGAAATATGCCTAACGGCCTTATTGGGCTATCCTTAGTTGGAATTATGCAAGGCTGGTACATGTCATATTTATAACATACTATGTGGTACCAACTCTGTAAATTGCTAACTGAATAAATATTATTATTATTATTATTATTATTATTATTATTAATGTCAAACCAATTATACCTGCCCCAGACCTCTTTGTAACAAGGTCGCCGGGAGGTAAAGACCAAACAAACAGACAGCATTGTTTCAATGGCTTTGAAAAGCAGAGAAAACCAAGGCCAACAGGTGTCAGCCTGATCACCTAGAAAACTGAGTGGAGCCCCCCTCGACGGGAATAACTCAGGAAGCCTGATCCCAGGCTCGACCATAGAAAACGCAGTTTCTGATGAGCCCTCAAGCGACCAAACTCGTCGGGGTAACTTACCTATGTTAGCCATCCTGACTAAAACTCGGTAAACAAAAACGGTGTTCTCGGAGCAACGAGAAAAACGCCGGAAAGGTAACCCACACTAAACTATACATTACAGGAGGGCGTAATGCATAAAGCAATGAATAACACAGGAAGCCTGCTCCCAGGCTCGACCACAGAAAACGCAGTTTCTTATGACCCCTCAAGCGACCAAACTCGTCGGGGTAACTTTCCTATTTTGAGCCATCCTGACTAAAACTCGGTAAACAAAAACGGTGTTCTCGGAGCAACGAGAAAAAACGACGGAAAGGTAACCTACGCCAAACGAGACATTTTAACACATTTCATACAAAGGGTGTGCGCAAAAATAGGGATACCTGAACAGGAGGGCGTAATGCATAAAGCAAAAACCGGGGCAAAGGTAGCCATGACAGAGACTGGTGGGATAATTACTCCAGGTTCTGCATAGACCCACCAGGACCCAGCTCTGGAAAAAAAAAAAATTTCCAGGAATTAATGCTCATAAGGTTAACCCAAACATGTTCGCACACAAGTGTTAAATAACCCGCCGGGTAACGAGACGTAATACTCAACGACGACAGCTCGCTACGCGGTGGGGTTTCCTAAGTAAAAGATTTCAGAATATCTTAATTTGTCCAAAAGATTTATGAATACCCTCTGACATAATATATAAAGACCAGCATGGCGTTTATAACTGATGAAGTCTTTCCGGTGGTGTTTGTTTCAAGATTAAATTTTGGAAAAAAAAAAACTAAAAAAGACGCCGGCCCCCGAATTATCTCGTAGATCAAAAACTGGGAAGCCTGACAAATATACGAGATCTAACTTCTCCCGAAGTATCTTTTTAGATCGCCGTATGGTGAAGGCGGCGATACAAAACGTATCCCTCAATTGTCTGGTTAACTAACTGAATCGTAAATTCGTTATTCCCATCCCTCCAAGGAGCACCCGCCGGGTGTGAATATTTTTTTTTTTAAACGTTAACCCCAATTGTGCCGTAAAGCGCCGTGTGTTGAAGGAGGCGATACACAATGCATCCCTCAATTGTCTGGTCAACTAAACTGAATTTTGCAAATTCGGGCATCCCACCCTTCCAGGTTGCACCCGCCGGGTGATTTAAAGTTTAAAAGTTAACCCCAAATGTTCCTAACCCCACTTCTTTGTAAAAGATCGCCGGGGAGGAAATACAAAGATCGCGGATTTCAAATTAGTCAATAGAACCACCCAAAGGTACAACCGCCGGGTTTTATATGCAATGTCAAACCAATTGTACCTGCCCCAGACCTCTTTGTAAAATGGTCGCCGGGAGGGAAAGACTAAACAAACAAACGGCATTGTTTCAATGGCTTACTAAATATTTCAGTATATCTTTCACCTGTCCAAAAGAATTAAGAATAACTTCTTAATTAATCCTCATAAAGATGAAGCATATCTTTATTAAAGATGACGTCTTTCAAGTATCCCTTTACACTTGAGACACTAGTAAGATTCAGGCATCTTTTTATCCCATAAAAAGTCTAAGCCTATCTTAATCTCTAATCCTGCTTCTCCCAGAAGCCCTCATAGATCGCCGTCTTGAAGGCTGTGATACCCTATTGTATCAATCAATTGTTTGGCAAATTAACTCGAATCGCAAATCCGTTAATATAACCACCCAAAGGTACAACCGCCGGGTTTTATATGCAATGTCAAACCAATTATACCTGCCCCAGACCTCTTTGTAAACAGGTCGCCGGAGGTAAAGACCAAACAAACAGACAGCATTGTTTCAATGGCTTTGAAAAGCAGAGAAAACCAAGTCCAACAGGTGTCAGCCTGATCACCTAGAAAACTCTGTGGAGCCCCCCTCGACGGGAATAAACCAGGAAGCCTGATCCCAGGCTCGACCCTAGAAAACGCAGTTTCTGATGAGCCCTCAAGCGACCAAACTCGTCGGGGTAACTTACCTATTTTAGTCATCCTGACTAAAACTCGGTAAACAAAAACGGTGTTCTCGGAGCAATGAGAAAAACGCCGGAAAGGTAACCCACACTAAACTATACATTACAGGAGGGCGTAATGCATAAAGCAATGAATAACACAGGAAGCCTGATCCCAGGCTCGACCACAGAAAACGCAGTTTCTTATGACCCCTCAAGCGACCAAACTCGTCGGGGTAACTTACCTATTTTGAGCCATCCTGACTAAAACTCGGTAAACAAAAACGGTGTTCTCGGAGCAACGAGAAAAAACGCCGGAAAGGTAACCCACACCAAACGAGACAGTTTAACACATTTTATACAAAGGGTGTGCGCAAAAAGAGGGATACCTGAACAGGAGGGCGTAATGCATAAAGCAAAAACCGGGGCAAAGGTAGCCATGACAGAGACTGGTGGGATACTTACTCCAGGTTCTGCATAGACCCGCCGGGACCCAGCTCTGGAAAAAAACAAAAATTTCCAGGAATTAATGCTCATAAGGTTAACCCAAACATGTTCGCACACAAGTGTTAAATAACCCGCCGGATAACGAGACGTAATACTCAACAACTACAGCTCGCTACGCGGTGGGGTTTCCTAAGTAAAAGATTTCCGAATATCTTAATTTGTCCAAAAGATTTACGAATACCCTCTGACATAATATATAAAGACCAGCCTGGCGTTTATAACTGATTAAGTCTTTCTGGTGGTGTTTGTTTCAAGATTCAATTTTGGAAAAAAAAAAACTAAAAAAGACGCCGGCCCCCGAATTATCTCGTAGATCAAAAACTGAGAAGCCTGACAAATATACGAGATCTAACTTCTCCCGAAGTATCTTTTTAGATCGCCGTATGTTGAAGGCGGCGATACAAAACGTATCCCTCAATTGTCTGGTTAACTAACTGAATTGTAAATTCGTTATTCCCACCCTTCCAGGGAGCACCCGCCGGGTGTGAATATTAGTTTAAAAAACGTTAACCCCAATTGTGCCTTAAATTGCCATATGTTGAAGGAGGCGATACACAATGCATCCCTCAATTGTCTGGTCAACTAAACTGAATTTTGCAAATTCGGTCATCCCACCCTACCAGGTTGCACCCGCCGGGTGATTTAAAGTTTAAAAGTTAACCCCAATTGATCCGAACCCCACATCTTTGTAAAATATCGCCGGGGAGGAAATACAACAACAGCATAGTTTTATATTGGCTTTGCAAAACCGAAAAAACTACAAACAACACGTGTCCGTATGAACACTGTTAGATGGGTACAGCCAACCCGCCGTCCTGGGGAGCCACAGACAGCCACTCGCCGGGGAAACAAGCCTGTTTTTAAACCACGCGTGGCCAAAACTCGGCAACCAGCCGGGTTTTTTCATGGTGTAACCGAGAAAAACCCGCCGGAAATAACCCACCCCGTCCAGATACCATCTGAACGCAACACAGGACCGAGGCGTAGCCAAAACACAACTAACGCTGGGCCCAACATAGTCCATGGAATTAGCCAATACACAACTAACCCAGGACACATAAATAGTCCGTGAAATTAGCCAATACACAACTAAACCAGGACACACATCACACAGTAGTACATATTTAGAAAATAAATCAATAACACTTGTATATGTGGTAAAGCTACGAGAGGCTGGCTAGGCCTAGGCAGACGGATAACATTAACATGTCGGAATATAAACAAAAAGCACTGAATTATATCACAACAGGAACCACCGCCAACACACCACTGTAGCAAATACTTCCGGCAAAGGGAAGAACTGACTCGGGACCCAGAAAAAAATTCACTAAGTGAAGAAAAATACGCTGGGAACGTCAGCAAAAATACGCTACCTCATCAGAAAGATAAAAGGAAGCAATAACGCGTAATGAAAGCCGCCTGCATCACAAAGCTAGCTAACTGTGAAAAAGTTCACCTGTCCACAACCGGACCACGAGGGTACATCCGAAATAGATGCCCCAAACACACGACCCAAAATACACTGCACTGTGGGCAACCAGCCGATGACACTCCTGCTACGCATATCCTAACCTTACTCGATACATCCCGGAGTAAACAAATGAGAAAAAACTCATTAGGGACGCAGCAAATGCGGAACCAGCGGAGCGTGGACAGACACGTCCGGGCCGGCTGACCGCAGAGCAGAGAAGGAAGAATGACGCCTGAATCAGCGTCTGGTCAAAGATCCACACAAGTACATCTACGATATGATGGAAAGCTTATTGGATAGTTATTCTTATTTTGTTTTTGTTTTTTATTTTTTACGATTTTTTTTTTTCGTAGTGAGAACCCAATTCATAATGACTGAAGCCATGAGTGAGGTCGCGTGCGCTCATGATGAAGGCTCCTCAGATTTTAAATGCTCTGCGCGGTAGATTCAAACTACGGCGGATTAGTGTTTGAAGAGGATGCCTTATGTAATAGGCATGTTCGTCAATGATGGAGGGGCCACTAATAAATAGTGGACTGTGCTACCTCTGGCTTTGCTGGGAACATTGTTACCCATGACTCATCTGGCCCGTATAATAGGGGCATAGCCCCCTTTCTGACCGGGGCTTTGTCTAAAGGGCGAGGATTTACATCTGCTACTACTCTCACATTGGAAGTAGTCAGTGCTGCCGAAGTTGGCCTAGTAACATTAGTAAGTGATACAGGGGGAGGGTGCGGATTTTGTGTCAAAGCAATGGAAGTAGCCAGAGGTCGGACATTCGATGCTGTCGTGGAAGCTCCCAAACCAACTGTAGGAGTCTCCGGCTGCTGACCAAAAAACTTTGTTAGTGCATTCGCTAGTAACCCATTAATTTCATCAGCTGTGACAAATTTAGCAGAGGATGAACTATGTGGCGAATCATTCCTTCTCGGAGAGTCGTCTATCAATGAACCTGACTCTTGAATCTCCATCTCAGAAATTATAGAACCCCCATCCCTTTCCCCCGGCCTCTCAGGAGAGGATTCCGCCGAAGCCGGGACCCCCTCATGCTGCCATGTTAAGTCCGGGATGGATGATGGGATCTCAGCGTCCCGGTGGACGTCTGCCACTACCTTTGGTGCATGAGAATGATGTGAGCCGTCACGCCATGGCTGGGAGTACCTCCAAACTCTCCGGTCTAGGCCGGAACTCACTTGTGAGCTAGGTACCCCACCAATCACTGAGCCCTCACTCGAGCCCTCTCGAGGGTTATAACTGCTGTTATAATAATAATAATAATAATAATAATAATAGTTCTTAAAGCTAGCGCATGCTAAGCTAGCTAAGGATAGCTCAATAAGGCCGATTAGGCATATTTCCATTGGGGTCCTGTACTACTACCCCATCCCTTTGCTCATGAGGGATGGTAACGACTCAGTGCTTGTTAGAACTCTCTAAAGCTGGTACATGTGAACTGGGAATAATATTAGGTGACAACTTGTCCGCCGGTATATCCCCCATCACAGTCTCTGACTCCACTCCCGACCTGTCAGATTGGACATGAGACATGTCGGGAGTAGAGGCAGAAAGCGAGGCACGAGGCTCCGGCGAACGCCGGGAGGACTTTCGTACATGAGTATCCTTTTTAGAAGACTTGTGACTCCGCCTTGATTTTGATTTTACACTCGGACTGTCCTTGGTCTTCTCCTCCTTGCTCTTCTTCCTCGAAGGTGAAGTAGAGTGACTATGTGTCTGCTGTCGCAGGGGAGACCGTGACCTGGACCTCGATTTTGACGTGGAAGTTGTTGCCGGGGGTGTCGGCTCTCGAGGTCTCTTAGATGTGCCGGGGGAGGGAACAAGCACTGTACCCTGCCCAGTCTCTGCCGACTTACGCACATTTACTCTACTTCTAGAAGGGGGACGTTTAAGTGGGGGATACTGAGCAATCAATCTTTCCCACAGAACTACGTTATCACACTGAAGAGCTTTATGAGCCACCGAAGTAGCATAGTTAGATAGGAGTTGTTTGACCTCGCACAATGCAACCGCCGCGGCCAAATTACTAATAAAACCCTATAATGAGATTAGTTTTGTATTAAGTTAAAACATAAATGCTGTCATTACTCATGTATTTAAAGAAATACACCAATGAAAATAATCCTTTAAATTATTATTTTATTAATCCTTTGATATAATACTAATACTATAATAATCCTGTATTATCCCTTCAATAAATTTAATAATAAATAATAAACATAACTGAAATGCTAGGTTTTTCCAGGTTAAATAGGAATGGGAATTATCCCCAGGCTACCTTTAGGATCAACCTTTCCTGGTACCTGGCGCGGGGTACGAACCTCTGAAGGGAATTTAACCCCCCTAAAAACCCACAGGTTTTGAGATGCCTTGGGTGGGGTTCGAACCCTGGTTAGTGACGCACCACCATCACCACCAGGCCCGCGCGCTAACCCACTGTACTACCACGGACGTACAAAAGTATAGCAACCTTAGTCCGATTTTTAAGAACCACGGTGATAGTCTCTCGAGATGAGTTTATTGGACTTACCATCTACGACTATTTTCGAACCACGGTGATAGTCTCTCGAGATGAGTTTATTGGACTTACCATCTAAGACTATTTTACGCTATACCTGACGTCAACTCGGGTTAGTATTATTGTGGGTGCGGGACATTTTCGAGGGCATTACAATAACTCATTTGAGTGTAGCTATTACATAATCGTTTGAGCCTACTAAGGTAATTTCTCACAAACTGCATTCAGTAGCTAATGCATAAAACAAAAATAATAATAACAAATAAATATAAAATAAATTCTGGGCTATATGTGTACTGTATAGAAAAGTACCTTGTGACAAATGTTTGAAGATAGACAAATGTTAAAGAAATATCCTATTAAATGCTATAGCCTATATGCCTTTAAGTAAGTTGAATCCTTACCTCTGGTTTCAAAAAAGTAACAAATGCTTAACGCCAAGTAATTAATTTACAAAAATAATAAGAAGAATGGTGATCTAGTATTACAAACAACAATTCTTAGGCATTTTTGTTGAGAAAAAGATACATGTTTATATGTTTAGCCTTGAGCCTACTTCTTTTAGCTGAAACAAGTTCTCCAGCTTTTGAAAATAGCCTTTCTGAAGGCACTGACGTGGCAGGTACACACAAATACTTTTCCCCCAATGTAGATAATCTAGGATACTCTAAGGAATGTTTTTTCCAAAACTCTAGAGGATCGTCAGTCTTGGACATCAGCTTCCCCTCGATATAATGCCGCATCTCCAGAGCTGCGTCGACTACTACTGTCCTATGTTGCTGATGTACAGTTGCCTTCTTTCCAAACCAACTCCAAAGTCCGACTTCTTCAACCGATTCCTCATTTGGTGATGGTAGCTGTGGGTTTGTTGAGTTGTCAAGCTCCTCCGAATGTGGACGGTTTTCTTCTGAGACTGAACACACTTCAGTTTCTAGCCGTTTTACTGTTTGATCAGCCATTGATTTGTTAGAAAATGGCACCTTTTTGAACCTGGGATCCAAAAATGTAGAAGCGCCAAGCCAAAAGTTTGCCTCAACATTGCCAAACCTTTTCCTTACTTGAATTTTCGGTGTGAGCATCCTGGGTTCGAATCCACGGACTGCCACATGTGTTTGTAAATTTCACTAATCAATTTTAGGAGTATGGTTGGTTGTTGGAAGGAACATAATAATTGATATTGGTTCAGGAGTAATTTATCGAGAGGACTTCCCTAAGTGGTTAAGGCCCCATTAATTGCTCTTTCCATTCACATATGCATAGCCTACGTGAGTTGCAGTTGGGATGTGTGTACATGCTTAGATTGATATGCAGGATTCGAAGTTGCATAATAAATCGTAGGCAGTGTCCACCAACCTTTAACTGTCTTCGTGGTGCGATGTATAAGGTGTTGATTTTCGGTGTGAGCATCCTGGGTTCGAATCCACGGACTGCCACATGTGTTTGTAAATTTCATTAATCGATTTTAGGAGTATGGTTGGTTGTTGGAAGGAACATAATAATTGAAGTAGTAGTTCATCCTTGAGCGATTGAGAGCTTTCATTTTCTGTTGTGCTTGTTCCAGGTCTGACCTCTGTTACTGTTATTTCCATCAACATTCTAGAAATAGGAATTATCTTTGAAACAGATAAATGAAGATCAGCACTAACTTCTGTGGTGGCTAATTCAAATGGTCTTAAAGTATTCACAGCTTTTTGCATTTCGGACACCTCTGCAGCAGACAGACAAAGTTCATTCCTGCCCAATAGGCACAAAACAGTCGTAACAGCATCAATCATGCGTTCAAGCATAATTATACAATGAAGAATTCCATCGAGTTTCAACGTCTTGGATGAGTTTGTGTTCAGGGATATGGTTCTGAATCTGAATATCTGTTAATTTGTCAGATGCCTTGACAGAGGAGTGGAAGTAAGTTACGATAGTCTTAACTTTTTTTATTAATTTAGTCAAATCATCACATGCACTGATACTGCTAGTAACAACAAGATTCAGGGTATGGGCAAAACAAGGAATGTGCCGCCACCCTACAATGGTAGCCGCTCTAGTCATATTGGAAGCATTGTCAGTAACCAACATCCTAACCTTATTCACAATTGACCACTCTTCACCAACACGGTTCAATTCTGTTGCAATATTCTCACCAGTGTGGGCTGTTGTTAGTTGAACTGTCTCCAACACAAGTGATTTTAGAACCCAATCAGAGGTAATAAAATGTGCTGTAATGCACATAAATCCTTGTGTTTGTCGTGAACTCCATATGTCAGTAGTTAAAGCAACATCATTAGTGTCTTCAAGCATTTTTTCACTTTTGCCTTTTCAGCATTGTATGCATCTGGTAACATATTTCAGCATTGTATGCATCTGGTAACATATTTCAGCATTGTATGCATCTGGTAACATATTTCAGCATTGTATGCATCTGGTAACATATTTCAGCATTGTATGCATCTGGTAACATATTTCAGCATTGTATGCATCTGGTAACATATTTCAGCATTGTATGCATCTGGTAACATATTTCTCATGATTTTCCTTCTACTCAGCAATTCATACGCAGGATCGAGTCCATTCACTAAATTACGGAATCCTAAGTCCTCAACAACTGATGCTGGCTGTAAATCAGTTGCTATCATTACGGAATCCTAAGTCCTCAACAACTGATGCTGGCTGTAAATCAGTTGCTATCATTACGGAATCCTAAGTCCTCAACAACTGATGCTGGCTGTAAATCAGTTGCTATCATTTTCATCACCAATCCATCCAGTTCCTTGCTCTTTTTTGACCCAGCAGCATATTTCCCTTTTCTAGGGAATAATGTATCAATGCTGTATTGCTTCTGAGTGGTCTCTTTTGATGCCTGAGGGAGTAGTGAAAGTTTTTGCTGCTTAGCACCCTCATAAATATTATGTCCCAGCATGTTTAGAACTCAAATGTTTAAACAAATTTTATGTTTTCTGCGAATGTTGGTACACTGCACCACAAATTAAGCACTTTGCTTTCCCTGGTCTATCCTTTATTTTTTCAAAATGTTCCCATATTACACTAGTGTGAGGACGCTTTTTATCCATGGCATCCATTGTTCTGGCATCCATTGTTCTGTCAGCCAGTCAGCCTGGAAATATGAGAAGGCAAAATAATAGATATGTAGGCCCTACTACTAATATTACGCAAAATAAGATATCTAGCCTATCTCAGTTAATCAATAAGCCTATTATATATATATATATATATATATATATATATATATATATACAGTACAGAATAATAAAACTGCAACTGTATTCACAATCAACGTAGACTACAAATCAATTTGAATTTGTCAAGGGGTACAAAGCTTAGGAGCAGTAGGTTAATATCCTCAATGCATTATACTATATTACTATAAGAAACGAAAGAGATATTGCGCATAGTAATGGCTTACCAATATTTAAAATGTTTTTGTAGGCCTACTCATGATTCAACGGCACGCTTCTATGACGATAGTACTCACTACTCAGGTAACTGACACTGAATCTGATGCGGGCAATGGTCGGCTGCCCTGCTCAGTCTCAGGGTTGCCACATGCCACTTGCCTACAAATTGTACATGGCCCTTCACTGCTGACGAAAATCAATATATTGTCTATTAAGAATAACTTGAATATTGTTCTTGAGTAATCACTTAATGGATTCGATTACTCAAAAAATAATCGATTACAATATTTTTTTGACAAGTAATCGAAGTAATTGATTAAGCTCGAGTCACACATTCCCGTCCTGACCTCCCGTCCTCCCCCGACCACCAAAAACTGTTGGACGGCATCAAACGGATGACCTTGTGTCCCGAGTGGGCCCGAGTGGCCACGTGTGGCTCTGATGCGCGACCTCAACACGTCACCGCCCCGGAAGACGGCGCATGCACGGTTAGTGGACGGAGATCTCAACACGTGACCGCCCCGGTAGACGGAGCATGGGCGGCGACTTGGTGCCACGACCAGTCCCTTTGGAAGGCGACCTAATAAGTCTGAATACGACCTGTCGGAGACGCATCGGGACGGCACTGCGACGACACTGCGACCAAAATATGATGGCCACAGTGTCGTCGGCGATGGCCCCCATCATGCATATATATTGGGGCGTGGCATAGAGACACCTCAGTCTCAACCAGCGTGCCGCCGATAGAACTTCTCCTGCCGAATGACCCTCAACATGGACGCCACTCTGTTGAATCAAGTGCAGCTGTACATGGATTGCAACGTACAACTGTGCTCAACAGTCCTAACTTTCATGGAAGTTGTGAGCGAGCTGAAGAAGAGAAGGAAAAAGCGAAGTGTGTGGGTGAAGCCACACCTATTGAGGAGGGAGACCTATGGCCACTACCACACCCTCATGAGGGAATTGTCAGCAGAGGATCCAGAACTGTACCGGAGCTTCCTGCGGCTCGACGAGGGTCTCTTCGACGAGATATGCGAGCGTGTGCGGCCTCGGCTGGAGAAGAAGATCACCTTCTGGAGGAGGCCCCTGAAGGTAGGGCTGAGAGTGGCCATAACCTTGCGATTTCTCGCAAGTGGGAACTCCTACGCCAGTCTCAGATTCGCTTTCCGTGTAGCCAAGAACACCATCTCCTTACTTGTTCCCGAGACGTGTGAGGCCATCGTTGGAGCCTTTTCTGATAAGGTGTTCCACTTCCCCACGACACCAGAGGAGTGGAAGGCCATTGCACACAGGTTCTCAAGTCAGTGGGACTTCCAACACGCACTAGGGGCGATCGATGGGAAACATATTCGGATCAGGAACCCATCATACGGTGGATCAAAGTATTACAACTATAAAAAGTTCTACTCTGTTGGCCTACTTGCAGTCGTGGATGCGGACTACAAGTTCATCCATGTGGACATCGGCAGCCCTGGATGCGAGTCAGATGCCGGGTGCTTCCTTAAATCCCCACTAAATGAACTCATCAACTCCAACCATGCAAACTTCCCACAACCTGAGCCCCTGTCCAACGCCCGTCACCAAGATGTACCCTACTACTTTATCGGTGACAACGCCTTCAGCCTTCGTCCGTGGATGATGATTCCGTATCCACAACGGGGTCTGGGCCACGACGAAAGGATCTTCAACTACCGGCTATCAAGGGCACGAAGAGTGGTGGAGAACGCCTTTGGAATCCTAGCAAACAGGTAAGCAAGAAATATAGTATTGTATGGTATTGAAACATTATGTATTTATTTCGAGTGAGACATACGAATATGTTCCTACACTTACCCACCTAATTGAACATCTGACAGACATTAATATAACACAGACTTATTTGCACCACTGTACATGATATAAACACTTTAAATATCCAGTAATATGTCTTGGGGATATGACTTAAAGCACGATGGTGTACTTCAGTCATGATATTCTAGTCTACAAACTTCATAGTCTATTCATTATATGAATAATAACACAAAAAGTATCCAAACGTCTATCACTCAAAAGAGGTTGTAAATATCCACAGATATTCCCTGGCTGACATTCTTTCCCCAATGCTAGAATTAATTGTTTGACTGTACTATAATTTTTTTCCAACCCACAGGTTCCGAATTCTCCACACATCAATCACCCTCGCCCCAGCAAGGATCGAGTCTGTGGTGACGGCTTGCTGCACCCTCCACAACTTCCTCAGGATACGTCGCCCATCGGCCCATGAGTCAGACCAGGAGGACCCCGAAACCCATTTGGTTTCCCGAGGCCCCTGGCGAGATGACGACGTACTGCCTAGTATTCCCACCCCTACAGGTCGCAACACAGGCAACCAGGCTGGCAAGAGAGTACGGGAGTATCTGGCGAAGTACGTAAACTCACCAGCGGGGAGTGTGTCGTGGCAGGAGAACATGATATAGGTGAGAAACAACATATTTGTGTTTTTAATAATTTTGTTGTTTCAGGTATGTTATGTCATTTATATAGAGTATTATTTATTCCCATTATATTTGCATATGTAGTATCATTATCTTTCATTATAAGCTCAGTGTACTCATGTGTATTTTCATTTCTCTATTTTTCTATTACGTATTCTTATTATTGTTTATTTGTTTTTAATGTAATAATAATAATAATAATAATAATAATAATAATAATAGTTCTTAATTCATAGTTCAGTTAATTCATGTTTTCTTTTATTTCTTTGTTTTTGCATAACTTATTGTAAATCGTATATCTTAGTTATGTATTAATTATTCATATTTATATTGATGTAGACTAATTCAATTTTTTCCCAGTTTATTCTTAGTTGGCAGTTGTTTTATAATTCCATTTCTTATTATTAGTATTATATGCCTCTTCATTGATTTATTAATTTTCATGTACTGGTGCACGTTGCTTATTATATGTTCTTATATTTGTGCACAGATATCTTCATATGATTTATTAACATAAATAAGGACATAAAAATTAATCATTTTGCACATTAAACATATTTATTTTCCATTGGATACAAGCCAGAGAAAGATAGAAAAAAGACATAACACAAACATGTCACCACCCTTAAATAAAATGGAGGTAGTTCGACGATGTTGTGCAGTTAGAAGGATCTGTGGTAAACATATTTTCTTTGGTGTAAGGCGGTGTATGCAGGGTCTGCTGGCTGGTTCCTGGTGATGTGGCGTTGGTCAGGCCATCGAAGAGGCTTGATGAGACACTGATGTTGTGGAGTGTCGTGTCCTTGGGAGTGGAGCAGTTTCGTTGTGGTGTTGAGGAGGGCAGTAGGTTGGGTGTGGCAGGTGCAGGGTATTGATTGTACAACACAGGTGGTTGGTTAAGATATTGAACCGTGGGCATCTGCTGCAGGGGCTACTGGACATGCTGCATGGGCTGCTGGACATGCTGCACCTGAATGGGGTGTTGCACCTGCTGGAGGACCTGGGGAGAAGCAGCCGTGAATGACCTCATGATGTTAATCATGGTATCAGCCTGGGCAGTCTTACCCCGGTATTTCTCCAGCAGGAGCAACATCTCCATTCTGCTGTGGCCCCACACGCTGGGGTCCAGCTTGCTGGACTCGGTCGTAATTGAACCGAAGAATTGCTTCCAGGACTCCTCCTCCCTAGTGCATGGCTGAGGGGTCGCGAACTTGTCCACCATCCTCCGGACACCACTGGCCTGTTCCTGTAGCTGTTTGGGGAAAACCAGGAGTGTTATAGTAGTGTTGTATTATTTTGATTGCATCGAATAATAATACTAATATTCATTAAATATTTATAGATACTGCAGCCGCCACCTGAAAATGTCAAGAGGAACATATTATACATACACTTTATACTTAATTAGTCTACCCTACTTACACATAACATTATACTGTGGAAGTAAATTTATTTACCTGTTTCCGGACAACGAAGCCGGGTCGACCACAATAAAATACCTAAGGTTTATCAATAAACACAAACTCCATATTCTGAATATGCTTTAAATATGAAATCTGATTTCTACTTACAGTCGCCATGACGGAGGTGGCCTCGGTCAACACGTCACCAGTGTTGTGCTGATGGCGCTGTGACTGGCTACCCCCAGATGTTTGGCGCGAAGGGCCTGGGACTGCGGCAGGTGCATCCTCCTCCTCGTCATCCTCCTCGCTCCCACCATCTTCCGGCACCGTAGCAGTGTGCTGTGCCTGCAGACCAAGGAAAGCTTTTATTTATTATGTTAAAGTGCCTATCTATGTATTTTGTATTGATACTTAATAAAATCTGTAAACAACTCTAGTGTGTATATTTCCACCATGTCTGACAATAACTATTACGAAGGTATGAATTAAATACATTATAAATACGGTTTTTAAGCAAAGGTAAAAAATTATTTCATAGGTAACAATATATATTGCAAAAGGCTGACGGGTTCTAGAACAGTACAGAAAATGCCACACAAATAGATGGATTAACGATAACCAGAGATGAATCTCATTATATATAAAGGTATATACCGAATTATGTAGATATTAAAATGTAAAACAGGCAAAGTAAACAAACAATAACTGGGACAAGGACAATATAGGGTCAAATTAAATTATCGAAATCGCTATACTTACTAAAATATTATTATTTATAAACCCTATATATAATTACTAAAATATAATTATGTGTAAACCCTATATAAACCAAAGGAAATTACAATACTTGAACATACCTTTCTACAACCAATGCTCCGGGGTTTGTGCCGGACGATGTGGGTGGCCAGGAAGGAAAACACATGTAAAATCCACCTATCCCTCTCTGTCACGGTCTTGCTGGCCCCAGAACCGCTCTTGGGGGAAGTCAGCTTCCCGTACCGCGTCCTCATTGTGTCGAGGAAGTGCCGGACCTGATATCCTGTGGAAGAGATGTTTCTGAGTTCACACAGGCATAAAATCATTTAATATAAGCATTGGCTAGCTGGCTCAGACAAAATACTATCATACAACATACTAGAGTGAACAAGTGGCAATTTCGGACAATATAATATATATTCTCCTCACACTCTAGTGAACGCATGGGTATATCCTAGAATATTATAGAATGAACACATGGCAAATACAGGCAATAAAACAAATAAACACTGAACTTGAACACGGCACTGAATTATTACATATTTATATATATATAGACTTCGCAATTGTTTAATCGGAGGCCTCTTTTTCTAGTTATTATAAACGTATTCTATATTGCTTGTATATGATATATAGAAGCAATATAATTGTTAAATTGAAAAACAAATACATTTTCTTTGAAGAGGCCATACACAATAAACAATTATTAGACTACACAATAAACAATTACCATAGACTAACCTGGAATGGGTGGGGTCATGGAAGAACCCTTCTCCTCGTAGAGGCGGTTTTTCTTGGTGACGTCCTTGTAGTCCCTGCGTGTCTTCTGGTAGAGAATGGGATTCTCCTTATACCATTCCCCCAGATCAAGTTCTATATGATCTTCCAGGAGCAGGGGCCTGATGTTGGCCTTCGTCGATGGGGAACGCTTCTTTTTTGCACCAGCCACAGCAGCCACCTGCCTATCTTCGCCGCCCCCGTCAGTGTCACCATCGGATGATGTTGTCTCATGCTGCTCTTCTTCTGAATCACTGGGGGCCGGATCCACAACCACTGCTTCTTCGTTGTCCAGGCTGATGACAAGTGTGGGTGACTGAGGGGCACCCTGCTGCTCTACAACAGCAGGGCGCTCCTGTGTCTCCTCTACTACCTCCATCACCTGGCTGTCTAGGGTGTCCTGGGGCTTCTTTGGTTTTATTATGATGCATCGCCTCTTCTTGGAGTCAGACTTAGGCATAACGTAGGCTCGAGGTTGGAGTAGGGTGGAGGTTGGAGGTTGTGCGAGGTGGTTGTTGCGGTGACGGCGGCTTGGGAACTGAGGTAGGACCACACGCGGCTGGCTCTTTTATGGACGCTTGGTGGGCGGGGACTAGCGGGGGCACACGGGGTGATCACGTGAGGCGACGTTGCCAAGTCGCAGTCTCAACTTTCAAATATTTTGGTCTGGGCATAGACTACGTCTGGTAGCGTCTAGGTGCCGCATAGACGCTTATACACGGCGCCTATGCGCTGACCCGTCACGTGGGTGATCCGCCCTTGAACCGAGTTTGGCGGTTGGTCCGTTCTGATCCGTTTATTTTTGGTATGTCAAAAATGCACGGCTCCCTCGCCGCCGCGGACCGTGCTATGGCGTCACTGTACGTTCATGAACAGACCATACACGTTTAGGTCGGAGACCTTGCACGATTGCATACGTTTTCAGTGGTCGGGGGAGGACGGGAGGTCAAGACGGGAATGTGTGAACCGAGCTTTACTAGTAGTCGATTACGCCCACCACTATGTTCTACATTACACACATGGAGGCTGAGCAGTGAGGGTGATCTTCTTGGTTTTGGGCAGGCAGGATTGGGGCTTTCTTATATGGGAGGGCCAAATACCATTCTATGAACTTTTAAGTCCCTAGGGTGATTACCAGGTAAGATATTCAGTGTGTAACCATTTAGGACTGTTATACTGTACACATGCAGGTCAGTGATTTAGTTTAGGCTACATTATCAGGCAAGAAGGTTAGATTACCATATACGTTTGCATTACTGGTACTGGCCCATAGACTGTTGAGTGTTGATCACTGAGCCTTGTGTAACCTATTCTACAGTACAGTATTTAAAGTTAGGCTAGGCTAGACTTTTGTGTTAGGTTAAATCAGTAGGCTTTGAGATAGGCTAGGCTAGGAGTAAACAGACTATAGGCTGTGTGAACCCTTGAGTGCTTGCCTTATCATATTTCTGCACATATTAATAAATATAATTGCCTGTTACATGTGTATTTATTTTCAAGAGTGCCTTTAATAACTATGATGATATTTATACCTTTATATGCTAGGTTATAGGCTGTACACATGTTATTAGGCTAATTATCAAGCCAGTTGTCCCCATATCAGGTAACCTCTATAATAAATATATATTTCTACTGCATACAGTAGTTGTGTATTGCTCACTGAGGCATTACATAAAATTCATAAGATCAGGGGAAGGGTTATAGAATATAATTTCCACCCCGTGACAAGTGGCGACCGTGACCAGGACCTGATCTGGACGGCTAGCTTTTAATTTGTGATTTTGTGCAGTTAGGCTAAAATAATTGTTTTTCCATGTGATTTAGGGATTTTTGTGCAATTGATAGGCCTATTTTCCCATGTGATTTTTGTGCATTATATTTCTCCATGTTATTTTGTGCATTTTTGTTTTCTCGAATGAGGCTAAGCATCCTCTCGTGATTTTATTTTTAGTGCATTTCTTTTTTTCGAGTGAGGCTACGCATCCTCTCACATTAAAGGAAGCTAAGGATGAGCTCTCCAAACCACTGACATTACTATTCAATAAATCCTTGCAGTCTGGAACTATGCCCGATCAGTGGAAGCTAGCCAACGTAACACCGATATTAAAAAAAGGCAGCAAATCCCTACCCAGTAACTATCGTCCAATTAGCTTAACCTCAGTTGTATGTAAAATGCTAGAAACGGTCATACGAGACAGACTCGTAAATCACTTAGAGGAAAATAACATACTTAAAGATACTCAACACGGCTTTCGTAAGAAACGTTCCTGTTTAACAAACCTCTTAGACTTCTTCCACGATATCCTCAACCTCTACGATGAGAGTAAAGCTGTAGATATTATATACCTTGATTTTCAAAAGGCCTTTGACAAAGTTCCCCACAAACGTTTACTTCTAAAACTAAAAGCGCATGGAATACAAGACGGTGTGTTGAAATGGATAGAAAATTGGTTCAGCGACAGAAAGCAAAGAGTAGTCATAAACGGTAAGGCTTCTAAATGGACCAATGTAAGTAGCGGGGTACCCCAGGGATCGGTACTAGGACCAATTCTCTTTCTAATTTACATCAACGACATAGATGAGGGTCTCACCTGTACAATCTCAAAATTTGCTGACGATACAAAAATTGCAAATAGCGTACTCTCAAAAGAACAAGTTGACGATATGCAACACAATCTAGATAAATTGTCATGTTGGGCCCAAATTTGGCAAATGAGTTTCAATGCGGATAAATGTAAAGTACTACATATCGGATACCTAAATGAGAAAGCAAACTATTCGATGAATGGCACTCAGCTTAAGAATGTAAACAGAGAAACCGATCTGGGAGTAACAATATCGAGTAACCTAAAACCGAGTCAACAATGTTCAGAAGTTGTTAAGAAGGCAAACAAAATAATTGGCTTTATAGGCAGGTCATTTGAGCATAAATCCAAAGAAGTTATCCTAACCCTTTACAATTCCTTAGTCCGCCCTCTTCTGGAATACTGCGTTCAATGCTGGTGCCCTTATTACCAAAAAGATATAAACAAGCTAGAACGAGTTCAACGTAGAGTTACCAAAATGATACCTAGCCTAAAGAACAAACCATACGAAGAGCGTCTTAGAGAATTAAATCTATTTCCTTTAACCCAGCGCAGATTAAGAGGTGACTTAATTCAAGTGTTCAAAATCATCAAAGGCATCGACAATATGAACTGTAGTAAGTACTTCACTATCGACCAATCTAATTACACGCGGGGAAACGGTTGCAAAATTATTGGTAAATCTTTTAACTCACACGAATCTAAGAATTTCTTCTTCAATCGAGTTGTCAACTTGTGGAATGGGCTTCCCTGAAACGTTATAGACTGCATCACCGTTGATTCATTTAAACTCCGCCTAGACAAATATCTCGCATCAAACCCGCGACTGACTGCGTTTGTAAATGAATAACTTTATTTTATCCCCCCCTCAGTTACTAACCCATCTGTCCCCTACTAACTTCCTAATCCTGCCACGGACATTAGTTCCAGGGCAGTAATTCCCTTTCCAATGTTCCCTTACCCACTCTAAACCACTGTTTGGACACCTGATCCTCAGTGTTTTGGAGGACAAGCAACCTAGAAGGGTCACTAGACCTGTTGTTGCTTGATTTCCTTTGTACTCCTTTGTACTCCTTTGTGATAAGTGTATTTATTTCCTTGTGATTTTATTCTTAGTGCATTTCTTTTTTCTCGAGTGAGGCTACGCATCCTCTCGTGATACGTGTATTTATATTTCTCCATGTGATTTTATTTTTAGTGCATTTATATAATTTTGCAGCAATGGCAACTATTCCTATTCAGGTATTCTACGAAGAAGGCAAGGATTTGGGTCTGACTAATCAGTCTTTGACGGAATATGTACAGTCCCGTAAAGATGAGGAACGGGAGAACCGTTGGCTTGTAAGAGAGGAAGCACAGGCGGTGCGTGACCATGAGCGAGCCATGGCTGAATATCAAGCTGCAGCAACAGCAGCTGAAGCAGCTGAAGCCGAACGTGAACACACACGTCAGCTTGAACTGATTCAGACTGGGTCTCGGTCCCATGGGTCTGGTGAGGCTTCGAGGGTCCTGCCTCGTATCAAGCTTCCTATGTACAAGGAGGGTGAAGACATAGAGCCTTTCATTCATAGGTTCGAACGTTCCTCTGACAAATATAATCTTGATGCCACTATGAAGAGCTACAGTTTTTGCCCTTGTTTGATGGTCGTGCTCTGTCCCTTCTGCATCGTCTGGGTGACAACAGGTGCACCTATGACGGGATGAAAGACACCTTGTTGGAGGCGTATGGTCTAACATCTCAGGCGGCTAGGACGCAGTATCTTCAGGCTATGTTGGGGGAGAAGGAGACAGCTACGCAGTATCTCGCAAGGCTAGAGGGTTACCTGGATGTTTGGGTGAAGAAAGACCAGACCCCTGACACCAGGGATGGTCTGAGAGATCTCATGCTGCGAACCCAGTTTGAGAAGTCTGCTCCCACTGAACTGGTTGCACAGTTCAAAATAAATAAGGTAAAAACAGTTCAGGGTATGGCAGCTGAGGCTGACGCCTTCTTTGAAGCCCACGGGTGTCAGAGGAGGAAGACCTGGCACAAAGGTAAAGAAAACCAGGTTTCCTCTGAGACGGCCAAGCAGCAGGTACCGGTAAATCAAAAGGGTCGAGGTAAGTCTCACGCTCAACCCACTCACACTCAGACTAACCAGTTTCGGGAATCAAATGCATCAGGTTAAAGCAACACAGGTCGGTGGAGATCTTGGGGAGGCCGTCAGCAGGATTCTGCAGCTGCGAATCAGGTCACAGAACAGGATAAAACTCAGGCTGTAACACATGATCCAGGCCATGATTTATGACTAGGGCTAGTATCGGGTTCTGCCAGTTTACTTGGTAGTCAGACTAGGTTCCTTGTCCAGCCAGGTACTGTAGGTGGGGTGTCGGTCGAATTGCTGAGGGACAACGGGTCTTCGGGTTGCATTGTGCGTGACTCCTTGGTAGGTGATAACCAGTTCACAGGTAAGTGGATCCACGTCCGCATGATCGATGGTACCGTGGTGACTGTTCCCGAAGCTTGTGTAGAGGTCGACTCCCCATTCTTCTCAGGTTGGACGATTGCAGCAGTGATGAAGGATCCTATATATGATTTTATTGTCGGAAATATCCCAGGTGCTAGTTTTGGCCCCAGAAATGACATAGCGACGCAAACAGGTGCGGCGGCAGTTACCAGGAGTGCTGCTAAGGTAAGTTCTAAGCCAATGTCCATCTCGACTTCCACAGAGCTTGCCCAGAGTCACGATGTTGTTCAAGAGCAGCAGTCGGACAAGACATTGGGTAGTGTTCGAGAAAAGTTGGAGAAAGGCATAGTCTTAGAAGCTCATGGTCGTAAGTTTAAGTTTGCTCGCAAGAAGGGTCGGATCTACCGGGTCGTACAATTTTCCAACGGTGAGGAACAGTGGCAGTTTGTGGTCCCAAAGAAGTACCGTGAGGCAGTGGTTAAGCTAGGACATGAGCCCGCGCTCGGAGGTCACATGGGTAAACAGAAAACAGGAACGAGTTCAGGTAGAGTTTTACTGGTCTGGCATATCAGCAGATGTCCATAGGTGGATCCGTTCATGCGATGTGTGCCAGAAGACTTGTAACCGAGGTAGTGTCAAGCCTGCATTGCTCAAACCTTTGCCTATTATTTCTAGTCCCTTCGAACGAGTTGCGGTCGACATTGTAGGTCCAATCAACCCTAGAGCCAGTAACGGAGCAAGGTATATACTTACTCTGGTCGATTTCGCGTCAAGGTGGCCCGAGGCTGTGGCGCTGAAGGATATCGAGACAACCACAGTTGCCGAGGCCATGCTAGAGATATTCTGTAGGGTAGGTATTCCCAAGGAAGTGTTGAGTGACAGGTGTACACAGTTCACTTCTGGAATGATGGAGGAGGTACTCCGGTTATTGTCTGTCAAGGGTCTTAGGACAACACCGTACCATCCACAGTGTAACGGCCTTTGTGAGAGGTTCAATGGAACTTTGAAAAAAATGTTGCGGCGGATGACGGCTGACCAACCAAAGGAGTGGCCTCGCTTCATTGCCCCATTGCTCTTCGCGTACCGGGAGGCTCCCCAGAGTTCACTGAAGTTCTCTTCCTTTGAGTTAGTCTATGGGCGTGTAGTTCGTGGCCCATTACAAGTCTTGAGGGAACTTTGGGATGATGAGGTACACGACACTGAGGTAAAAACCACCTATACATATGTTCTTGATCTTGCAGAGAGGCTACAATCTACATGTGACTTAGCTAGGCAGGAATTGACCAAGGCACAGGAGGTTCAAAAGTGCTATTTATTAGTGGCCCCTCCATCATTGACGATTATGCCTATTGCATAAGGCACCCTCTTCAAACACTCATCCGCCGTAGTTTGAATCTACCGCGCAGAGCATAAAAAATTGAGGAGCCTTCATCATGAGCGCATGCAACCTCACTCATGGTTCAGTCATTATGAAATTGGGTTCTCACTACGAAAAAACTTCGTAACAAATAAAAAACAAAAAGAAAATAAGAATAACTATTCATAAGCTTTCCATATAATCGTGGATGTACTTGTGTGGATCTTTGACCAGACGCTGACTCAGGCGTCATTCTTCCTTCTCTGCTCTGCGCTCAACCTACCCGGACGTGCCTCGCCACGCTCCGCTGGTTCCGCATTTGCTGTGTCCCTAGTGAGTTTTTTCTCCTTTATTTACTCCGGGATGTATCGAGTAACGTTAGGATATGCGTAGCAGGAGTGTCCTGGGCGGGTTGCCCGCAGTGCAGTGTATTTTGGGTCGTGTGTTTGGGACATCTATTTCGGGTGTACCCTCGTGGTCCCGTGGTGGACGCGTGAAACGTTTGCGCGGTTAGCTAGCTTTGTGATGTAGGCGGCTTTCACTACGCGTTATTAGGCTTCTTCTTATCTTTCTGATGAAGTAGCTTGTTCTTTACTCTGATGTTCCCAGTGTAATTTTCTTCACTTAATGAATTTTTTTCTGGGTCCCGAGTCAGTTCTTCCCTTTGCCGGGAATTTTGTGCTACATTGGTGTGTTGACGGTGGTTCCTGTTGTGATATGATTCAGTGCTTTTTGTTTATATTACGACATGATTACATATTATTTCCGTCTGCTTAGGCCTAGCCAGCCTCTCGTAGCTTTGCCACATGTACAAGTGTTATTGATTTATGTTATAAATATGTACTACTGTGTCATGTGTGTCCTGGTTTAGTTGTGTATTGGCTAATTCCACGGACTATTTGCGTGTCCTGGATTAGTTGTGTATTGGCTAATTCCACGGACTAATTGTGTGTCCTGGGTTAGTTGTGCTTTGGCTAATTCCACGGTCTATTTGGTGCGTTCAGATTGAATCTGGACGGGGTTGGTTGCCTTTTCCGGTGGGTTTTCTCGGTTACACCGTGAAAACCCGGCTGATTGCCGTGTTTTTAATCACGCGTGGTTAAAAAAGGCTTGTTTTCCCCGGCGAGTGGTGGCTTGAGGCTCTCCAGGACTGTGTCTCTGTGGTGGAGCCTGTGTTCAGGCTGACTGTGTTTCCCGGCGGGATGGCTTTACCCATTTAACTAAGTGTTCAAGCGGACACTTGTTGAGTTTAGTTTTTCCCGGTTTTGCAAAGCCAGTAAAACTAGGTTGTTTGTTGATTGGTCTTTCCTCCCCGGCGATCTTTTGCAAAGAAGTGGGGATAGGAACAATTGGGGTTAACGTTATAATTTTAAATTCACACCCGGCGGTTGCACCTTGGGAGGGTGGGATTAACGGATTTGCAATTCAGTATAGTTGACCAGACAATTGAGGGATACGTTAAAGTATCGCCGCCTTCGACATACGGCGATCTAGGACGCTTCGGGAGAAGTCAGATCTAGCATTTAAGACAGGCTTCCCAGTTTTTGATCTGCGAGATAATATGGGGGCCGGCGTCTTTTTATGGGTTTTCCAGTAAAACTTAGCAAACACCACTGGGAAGACTGCGTCATTTATAAAAGCCATGCTGGTCTTTATATCATGTCAGAGGATATTCGTAAATCTTTTGTACAGGTTAAGATATTCTGAAATCTTTACTTATGAACCTCCCGCGTAGCGAGCTGTAATGGTTGTGTATTACGTCTCGTTACCCGGCGGGTTATTTAACACTTGTGTTCGAACATGTTGGTGTAGCCTTATGAGCATTAATTCCTGGAAATTTTCTTTTTTCCAGGGCGGAGTTCCGGCGGGTCTATAGAGAACCTGGAGTAAACCCGGGGGTGGGTTAGTTTTCCACCAGTCTCTGTCATGGCTGCCCTCGACCCTGTTTTTGCTTTGTGTGTTTCACCCTCCTGTTCAGGTATCCCTATCTTTGCACACACTCTTTGCATTAGATGTGTTAAATGTTTAGATCGCTCAAGGGGTTTGTGGGTGACGCAGAACTGTACCTTCTGTACTCAATTGAGTAATAAAGTATTGCGAGACAATGATAGACCCGCGGCGGTCGCTTTGCGGGAGGTCAGGCAGCTGTTGTCCACTTATGCTACCACAGTGGCTCATAAAGCCCTTCAATGTGATAACGTAATTCTTTGGGATAAATTACTTATTGAGCACCCCCCTATTAAACGTACCCCTTCTAAATCTAGAGTAATTGTACGAAAGTCGGCAGAGACTGGGCAGGGTACAGCACTTACTCCAGCCCCCGGCACATCTAAGAGACCTTGTGAACCTACGCCCCCGGTGACAGCCTCCACGTCACGGGCGCGGTCCAGGTCCAGGTCGCCCCTCAGACAACAGCCGCTTAGTCATTCTTCTTCACCGGCGAGGAAGAAGAGCAAAGAGGAGAAGTCCAAGACCAGTTCTAGTGATAGATCTGAGAAGTCCAAGAGCAGTTCTAGTGATAGATCTAAGTCACACCGAAGCCACAAATCTTCCAGGAAAGATTCTCATGAACGAAAGGCCTCCCGGCGTTCGCCGGAGCCTCGTGCCTCACTTTCTGCCTCTACTCCCGATGTATCTAATGTCCAATCTGATGGGGCGGGAGTGGAGTCAGAGACTGTGGTGGGGGTGTTACCGGCGGACAGGTTGCCAATGGATATTATAAACTTAGAATTAGAGAGTTCTGTGGGCAGTTCTCGCCCTCTAGAAGGGTCTAGTGGGGGCTCAGTGGTTGATGGGGTAACTGACCCCCAAGGGAGTTCAGGCCAAGGCCTGGGTGTGTGGAGGTATTCCCAACCATGGAATGAAGGCCCACGTCGGGTTCAGGAAACACAGGTAATGGCGGACATCCACCGGGACGCTGCGATCCCATCATCCATTCCAGACTTAACATGGCAACACGAAGGGGTCCCGGCTTCGGCGGAATCCTCTCATGATGGGCCAGATGACAAGGATGAGGTGTCTATAATCTCTGACATGGAGGTGCAGGAGTCGGGTTCAGTTTTAGACGACTCACAGAATAGGAATGATTCACCTCTTAGTTCTTCATCTGCTAAATTTGTCACGGCGGAGCAAATAGATGGGTTATTAGCTACTGCTCTAACAAAAAAATTTGGCCAGCAGCCGGAGACTCCTACAGTGGACCTGGGAGCTTCCATGACAATTTCAAGTGTTCGGCCTCTGACTACTTCCATTGCTTTAACTCAGATTCCGCACCCTCCTTCTGTATCACCTACTATGGTCACTAGGCCTGCTTCGGCGGCACTGATTACTTCAAGTGTAAGGGTAGTAGCGGATGTGAATCCTTCCCCTTTAGATAAAGCACCATTAAGAAAGGTAGCTATGCCCCTTTTATACGGTCCAGATGATTCATGGGTACAAATGGTCCCAACTAAGCCATAATACATTTGACTTTCAACCGGCTCAACTTTACAGTTAGTTGAATCCAGTTAAGAGAGCCGACCAGAAACTCCCAGATTCTCCGTGTCGTAGTCAGACTGTGAAGGAACAGAAACAATTTCCTGCGAAATCTGTTTCGATTGTCCACACTCTGACTCAGAGTGAGAGTAGCTGTGTTCCAAACCAGCCCTATCCACTGAACTACTCGTGAGGGAACCAGGTTTGACTTTACCAGGTTTACCTTGAATCCTAGAGATTTGACATGATTTAATGTTATGTTGACATGATTGATGCATAATTGTTCCGTCTCTGCCACCACTAGCGAGTCGTCTAGATACCACTAAATCCTGATCCCTTGCTCTAACAAGGGCATCAGGGCTTGCCGGACTAATTTCGTGAATAAGCGAGGTGCTAGGTTCAATCCAAACGGCATCCTCTGAAAGACATAAGTCTGATGCATTATTCGTAAGGCCAGAAACCGTTGAAATCTTTTGTTTACCGAGACGTGCCAATACGCGTCTGTCAGGTCTAAAGAACACATCCATCCTCCCGGCGGAAGTGTTAGCCTGATTTAATTCACTGTCAGCATCCTGAAGGACACGTTGTGAATATGGAGGTTCAGATAAGACAGGTCTACGACTGGACTCATCTGAACACTGTCCCTTTTGGGCACTAGAAATAGTTTGGATGTAAAGACTGGGTAATTTTGAGGAACCGGGATGATGACATTCTTGGCGATCATTTCTCGGATCAGTGAATCCACCTCTAATGAAACTAAATTTGCCTTTGTCGGCTGACGTAAACGAGGTCGCCGGAGCCACTGCCAGGTGATGCCTTTGCGTGCCACCATCCTCGCCCAAGTATTTAATGGCCATGCGCGGTGACACGTCCAGAACGACCCAGTTAGCAGACAAGGGTTCGCCGGCTGTACTACCCTCTGATCCACCCGCCGTGAGACCGGCCCTGGGAGTGAGAGAGACTTTAGTTTTTTGATGGTGGTGGTGGTGGTGGTGGTGGATGCTTAGCCGACTGGCCGGCGTTGGCAGAAGACGGGCCCTGGCCCGGTCTGTTATACCTTCGTCCTTTATGACCTGCAAACTTTCCTTGTTTATACATGTACTGACCTTGGGGGGAAGAGGACTTAGGTAGATGAAAGGGCTTTGACCCACCCGGCTGAGCTTTTGCGACTGGCTTGGGTTTGGGAAAGTTAAAAGCAGGTTTCTTAGGAGGGGCGGGACTGTGCTTAAAGGCCTGAGCCATGTTAAATTATAGGTTTGACTCCTGTAAGGAGATAAAGAAAACCTAATATTTAGTAGTGGCCCCGTAATCATTGACGAACATGCCTATTACATAAGGCATCCTCTTCAAACACTAATCCGCCGTAGTTTGAATCTACCGCGCAGAGCATTTAAAATCTGAGGAGCCTTCATCATGAGCGCACGCGACCTCACTCATGGCTTCAGTCATTATGAATTGGGTTCTCACTACGAAAAAACTTCGTAAAAAATAAAAACAAAAAGAAAATAAGAATAACTATCCAATAAGCTTTCCATCATATCGTAGATGTACTTGTGTGGATCTTTGACCAGACGCTGATTCAGGCGTCATTCTTCCTTCTCTGCTCTGCGCTCAGCCTGCCCGGACGTGTCTCCCCACGCTCCGCTGGTTCCGCATTTGCTGCGTCCCTAGTGAGTTTTTTCTCATTTGTTTACTCCGGGATGTATCGAGTAAGGTTTGGATATGCGTAACAGGAGTGTCCTGGGCTGGTTGCCCGCAGTGCAGTGTATTTTGGGTCGTGTGTTTGGGGCATCTATTTCGGATGTACCCTCGTGGTCCTGTTGTGGACTTGTGATCTTTTCACAGTTGAGTTAGCTTGTGATGCAGGCGGCTTTCATTACGCGTTAGTTATGCTGCCTTTTATCTTTCTGATGAGGTAAGCGTTGCTTACTGACGTTCCCAGCGTATTTTTCTTCACTTAGTGAAGTTTTTTCTGGGTCCCGAGTCAGTCTTCCCTTTGCCGGAAGTATTTGCTACAGTGGTGTGTTGGCGGTGGTTCCTGTTGTTATATTTTCAGTGTTTTTTGTTTATATTTCAACATTTCTTATGCCGTCTACTTAGGCCTAGCCAGCCACTCGTAGCTTTGCCACATGTACAAGTGTTATTGTTTATTTTATAAATATGTCCTACTGTGTCATGTGTATCCGGGTTTAGTTGTGTATTGGCTAATTCCTCGGACTATGTTTGTTTCCTGGTTTAGTTGTGTATTGGCTAATTCCACAGATTATTGTGTGGACCCTAGGCTAGTCGTGCTTGGCTTTCTCTCGAGTCCTATGTGCGTTCAGATGGTTTCTGAACGGGGTGGGTTTCTTTCCGGCGGGTTTTTTCTCGGTTACACCATGAAAAAACCCGGCCGAGAGCCGTGTTGGGCCACGCGTGGTTTCAACACAGGCTTGTGTCCCCGGCGATGAGGTGTCTGTGGCTCTCCAGGACTGCGTCTCTGTGTTGGTGCCTGTTTTCAGGCTCCTTTTGATTCCCGGCGGATTGGCTGTACCCATCTAACATTGTTCATGCGGACATATGTTATGAAGTTTTTCTACCCGGTTTTACAAACCACAGGAAAAACCTAGCTGTTGTTAAGGGCTTTCCTCCCCGGCGATCTTTTACAAAGAAGTGGGGACAGGAACTTATGGGGTTAACGTTTTGACATCTCACCCGGCGGGTGCACCTTGGTAGGGTGGGATGAACGACTGGGTCATTCAGTTAGGTAACCGATCCATTTTAGTGATACTATATGTATCGCCGCCTTCACACTTACGGCGATCGAAGGTTCAATTAGGGTTAACATCGTTTTTCACACCCGGCGGGTGCTCCTGGGAGGAGGAAATAAGGAATTTACAATTCAATTTCGTTAACCACTTAATTGAGAGATACGTTAATGTATCGCCGCCTTCAAACTTACGGCGATCTTTTGTGACAATTCGTTAGAAATCAGATCTCGTATCAGCCTGCCCTGTGTTATTCTGCTAAATAATACAAGGGCCGGCGTCTTTGTGGGGGGTTGTTTTCCAAAATTGAATCTTGAAACAGTCACCACCGGAAAGACTATAAACGCCATTCTGGTCCTTTATATTATGTCAGAGGGTATTCTTCACTTTCTTAACCCGGGAACTGCGGGGAGACTCTTAAGAGTTCCCCCGGCGGACTGCGGGGAGACTCTTAAGAGTGAGTGAAAAAAAAAATCAACTTTTGACATCGAAAAAAAAAAAAAAAAATTTATTTTTTTATTTTTTTATTTATTTTTGGCCCCTGGGCCATGCAAAATCTCAGTCCTCTACCTCCCCTCCTTCCCCACTTTCCTCCTCTCCTTCAGTTATCACCTATTTTCCCTGTTATTCCCTTATTCTGAGGTATATTTTCGTGCTAACATTAGCGAGTTGCAAGCAGGGTGTTGTCATCACTGATGGCAAGCGAGTGCAAGAGAGAGAGAGAGAGTATCGATCGACTGTGTCTCAGTGGCCTTGGGGGAAATTGGCGGGAAAGCAGCTTGCCTCACCCATACATTATACAACTCGCGGGCTATATCTCCGATTTTGACCATCCAAACGCTGTTTTCACTCGTTTTATTGTTGTTTCAGGTTAATACCTTTATAATCAACCCATAATAGGCGCATATGGATAAGTATTAATGCTATTAACCCTTAAAAAGCGGCTCACCACATAAGTCGTATTTAATAAAGCTGGACTATGTGGCGGCGCTCGACATAGGTCGAGTGGCAATTTCAGCACGTAATGTTGCTGAGAGAGAGAGACAAGTGGTGGCAGGAGACTAGCGAGCGTATGACTGCTCCAGACCACCGCGGCGAACCTACTGACACGAATCTCAGCTCCCTCCTCCCTCTCTCACTCGCTATATACGGAATTGTATCGGGAAAGTGGCTAATTACCTGCTTTTTGCACTCGCGTTGCACGGTTATTGCAAGAAAACTAGCCATCATAAAAGGATCGTTATGGTGTCATTCGAAAGCTCTGTTTATGCCCTTTCAGGGATAGATACTTGTTTTCCGTTCTGGGTCTTATTTAGGCATGAAAATGATCACGTAAACAGCCCTATTTTGGCTAAAAACACCCCGCTGGGCGGTACATATAAATAAACCGCATAGGCCGCTAAAGAAGGGTTAATGGCACAATGAATATTTTAGTGACGGAAACACCTCAAATACGTCAGCACAGGGGGACGTTTCCAATTACCCCCATGCGCACTTGTTAGGTTAAAGATATGTTTAGATATTCTGAACCCCGCCGCGTAGCGAGCTGTGATCGTTGTGTCATTACATCTCGTTACCAGGCGGGTTATTAACACTTGTGTGCGAACATGTTGGGTTAACCTTATGAGCATTAATTCCTGGAAATTTTCTTTTTTTCCAGAGCTGGGCTCCGGCGGACCAATACAGACCCGGCAGTAGTTTTCCCCACCAGTCTCTGTCATGGCTACCTTGGCCCCAGTTTTTGCTTTATGCATTACCCCTACCTGTGCCGGTATCCCTATTTTTGCGCACACTCTTTGCATCAAGTGTGTTAAATGTCTAGACCGTTCAAGGGGTCTGTGGGTGATGCGCAACTGTTCCTTTTGCTCCCAATTAAGTGTCAAGGTCCTCCGCGACAATGATAAGACCGCAGCGGTCGCCTTACGAGAGGTTAGGCAACAGATGTCAGCATATACTACGATTGTGGCTCATAAGTCACTTCAATGTGACAACGTCCCTCTTTGGGATAGGCTGCTTTTCGAACACCCTCCCCCTAAACGTTCCTCTCGAGTAACTAGTCATAAGCCGGCGGAGACTGGTCAGGGTTCTGTGTCTTCTGCTGCTACTCCGAAACGTCCAAGAGAGCCTACACCCCCGGCGGCAGCCTCCTCGTCTCGGGAGAGATCTCGGTCTAGGTCACCTCTCAGACACCAGCCACCTAGTCTTGCCTCTTCACCATCGAGTAAGAAGAGTAAGACGGAAAGTTCCACCAGTGGTCACGGCGATAAATCCTCCAAATCAAAGAGTAGTTCACGGTCACACCGCAGCCATAAATCTTCAAAAAAGGATTCCCATAATAGAAAGGCCTCTCTACATTCGCCAGTTTCTAGTGCTTCTCATCGTACCTCTACCCCAGACAGAGTTTGTGTTCGGTCTCAAGGGTCCAGTACAGTGCCTGTACCTAAAGATGATTTACCCATTAACATTTTAACCCTGGAATTGGAGAGTTCAGGGGGATCAGTGATTGAGAGTGTTTCAGACTCCCAAGAGAGTGTAGGCCAAGGCCTCAGTGTTTGGCGATTTTCTCGGCCGGGGTCTGACCACCCACTTCCGGCTCAAACTAGTCACACAGTGGCTGACGTCCACAGGGACGCGGCGATCCCATCCTCTATTCCTGACTTATCTTGGCAACAAGGTACCCCAGCTTCGGCGGGATCTTCTCAGGAGGAACAGGATGATAAAGACGAGGTTTCAATGATTTCGGATATGGAAGGGCAAGAGTCGGGTTCAGGCTTAGACGCCGCGCAGGATATTAATGATTCACCAGTGAGTACATCATCAAGTCAATTTGTCACTGCACAGGAAATTGATGGGCTACTTAGTAATGCTTTATCTAAATTTTTTGGCCAACAACAGGAAACTCCCACAGTGGACTTGGGAGCTCCCACGACAAGTTCTACGGTACGGCCTCTGATGACTTCTATTGCTTTAACTCAGATCCCTCACCCTTCCACTCTGTCACCATCAGTGGTTACTAGGCCTGCTACGGCGGCATTGACCACTTCGAATGTAAGGGTTATAACGGATGTCAATCCACCCCCTCTAGACAAGGCGCCTCTCAGAAAGGTAGCTATGCCCTTGCTTTACGGACCAGACGAGTCATGGGTCCTTTTGACCCCCACTAAACCAGAGCTCGCCCAACCTACCTTGTCAGGGGAACTCCCAGTACCACGTGAGTGGGTCATCCAGGGCAATAAATCTAAGAAATTAAGGGCCTTGGATACTTTGGGAAATGTACTAGACGTTAATATAAAGGCTATACCTAGTTATTATCACCAGGACTATTTTGTTTATGCTACTAAGCCGGCTTTACCCCCTGCCTCAGCTTCAAAATTGTTTTCAGACTGGTCTAAGCTGGATGGGTTTAATGACATTAAGACTCTGTCATCTCTCACTCCAGAACTTGATTTACAAACCGTCACAGACGAAGCAGCTAATCCAGTCTTGAAGGTGGGGCAGTTGGGTCCAGGACCTTGGGTGGAATGGGAGACAGAGGCTCAAAACTTTGCGACCACATTTACTTCCAAAACTTCCCACCAGATCCCTCAAGATACTCATTCTTGGTTCTCCATGCCAGTGTGTTCTGCCGGCGGAGTCCCTTCAGCTTTGTTTGCTTTCTTAGCTGCCCCTAAAATTAATCTTTGTGAGCTAAAAGACCCTTTCACTACCCCTACCCCAACTCACCTAGACCGAGAATTTAGGCTAAGGGGGAAAGCTTTTCGCCTGTTCTCTCAATACATAGTGTCTCAACAGGTAGCAAAGTCTTTGCTCCGGTCCACTCAGGCAATCGCAGACGCGGATGCCAGACGATCGGTTGCATTGTCCCGGCGACTGCTTCTTCAGTCGTCAATCCAATCTCTGGGTGACATCCGCACCGCCTTGCTTGAGGCGGTACGAGCGAGACAAGACCTCAGAATGTCTTTAGTCCGCAAACTGCCTGATCGCATTGCGAATCAGGTGGTCATGTCACCAGTGCTTACTCCCTCTTTAATGTCCCCTGACGTGTGGCGAACGGTGTTTAATATGGCGCAGGCCTTTAAACACAGTTCCACCCCTTCTAAGAAACCTGCCTTTAACTTCCCCAAACCCAGGCCAGCTGCTAAGGCTCAGCCGGGGGGATCTAAGCCCTTTCTTCCACCTAAGTCCTCCCCCTCCCCTCAAGGTCAGTACAGGCATAGACAGAGTAGGTTTTCAGGTCAGAGAGGACGCGGCCATAATAAGCCAGGTCAAGGCCCGTCTTCGGCCAACGCCAGCCAGCCGGCGAAGCGTCCAGCACCACCAACTCCACCATCAAAAAACTAAAGTCTCTCTCACTCCCGGTGCCAATCTTAAGGCCGGCGGATCCGAGGGTAGTACAGCCGGCGAACCCTTGTCTGCTAACTGGGTCGTTCCGAACGTGTCACCAAGCATGGCCGTTAAACACTTGGGCACGGATGGTGGCACGCAAAGGCATCACTTGGCAGTGGCTCCGGCGACCTCGCTTACGTCAGCAGACAACGGCGAATTTTGTTTCTTTAGAGGTGGAGTCACTGGTCCACGAAATGATTGCCAAGAATGTCATCATCCCGGTCCCCCCAAATTACCCTGTATTCACGTCCAAGCTATTTTTGGTTCCCAAAAGGGACAGACTTCAGATGAGACCGGTCGTAGACGTGTCTTATCTGAACCTTCACATTCACAACGAGTCATTCCGAATGTTAACAGTACACCAAATCAGGCTAACACTTCCGCCGGGAGGTTGGATGTGTTCCCTAGACCTGACAGACGCCTATTGGCACGTATCGGTCAACAAAAGATTTCAAAGGTTTCTGGCCTTACGGATCAGGCACCAAAATTTTGTTTTTCAACGGATGCCATTCGGTTTGAACCTGGCACCTCGATTATTCACGAAATTAGTCCGGCAAGCCCTGATGCCGTTGTTAAAACAAGGAATCAGAGTTTTGTGGTACCTAGACGACTGGCTGGTGGTGGCAGAGACAGAACAATTATGCATCAAACATGTCAACATCATTTTAAATCATGTCAAAACTCTAGGGTTCAAGGTAAATCTGGTAAAGTCAAACCTTGTTCCCTCACGAGTAATTCAGTGGATAGGGCTGGTCTGGGACACGGCTGCTCTCACTCTGAGTCAGAGTGTGGACAATCGCAACAGGTTTCGCAGGAAACTATTCATGTTTCTTCACAGTCTGACTACGACGCGGAGGGTCTGGGAGTCTCTGGTCGGCTCTCTCAACTGGATTCAACTAACTGTTATGTTGGGCCGGTTGAAAGTAAAACGTTTAATATTGGAAGGCAACAAATATTTCCCACTCTTACCGGCGGGAAAATTATGGCCCATCCCGAAATTAATCCACACCTTACTAGCGGTCTGGGCGAAGAGGGAAACGTTGCACTCAATAATGTCATGGACCTCTCCTCCGCCAACGGTATGGGTAGACACGGATGCGTCAGGCACAATAGGTTGGGGATTTCAGTCAAATCAGGGGCACCAGGGTCAGGGGCTTTGGTCCCACTTAGAAATCTTCCACATCAATGTCAAAGAATTACTAGTCCCCTTGTATTTCCTTCAGGCTCACGGCCCTGCTTTACGGGGCAAGTCGGTGGCCTTCAGAATGGACAATCTGAACGCAGTTCACTGTATTCAGAAACAGGGGTCAACGAGGTCAAGGAAGTTGCTAAACGTGTCGGAAGAGATTTTTACTCTAGCCAACAGACTAGACATTTATTCATCTTCACGCATCTTATCTCCCAGTCGTAGCAAACGTCTGGGCAGACGCTCTGTCCCGGAGACAGAGCACGATAGTAGAATGGGAGCTCAAGCAACCCATTTTCAACCTAATGATTGCAGAGCTCTCCCATCCACAAGTGGATCTGTTTGCGTCCGAGGAGACTCACAAACTCCCTCTATACCTCGCCCGCCGGACGAAAACGCCGGTAGGGGGGCCAGACGCCCTAGTGACAGACTGGAACAGATGGAGCTCCATCTATCTGTTTCCGCCGCCAGACGCGTCACTAATGTGCCACGTAGTGAACAAACTACGAGATTATCGAGGCTTAGTCTCACTAGTCGCGCCCCTGGCCGGCGCAGTTGTGGTACCAGCAATTAAAGACGTGGTGCCCGCACCCGGTGTCGCTCCCGGTCGGGTATTTCCACTTAGACACGATTGGCAACCTAGCGACCTCGCTGACTTTTGCATTATGGACATTCAGGAGGCCAAGTGGCTAGCACCATACGGTAGAGATGTGACCAATAAATTATTAAATCAATATACTCAGTCTACGAAACGACAGTATCACTCACATTGGCAAGCCTTTACTTCTTGGATCATTAGAACAGAACAGACTGTGCCCTCAGTAGCATTAGTTTTTAATTATTTAAATTATCTGTTTGAGCAGAAACATTTATCTGTGGTAACGTTAAAAAATCACTTAACTGCAATTAGAGTGCCCTTTTTAGACCTTACAGGTCTCTCCATACCGGTGGCGGAGGAAACAGGTTTTATGAGGGCATGTTTTAAACTCCGCCCACCTCCCCGTCAGCTCATGCCTACTTGGTCTCTGGACAAGGCATTGTCTTTACTTCACTCTCGTCTGTACCAAAATACTGCAGATTTTGCATTACTCTTAAAAAAGGCTGTATTCCTTTTGGCTTTTGCCACCGGGAACAGAGTGTCTGAGCTGGCGGCGATGAGCAACACACCTAATTGCCTTAGGTTTGGTAGACTTAATGAATGTATTCACATTGCACCTTCCCCGGGATTTGTAGCCAAGAATGAGCACAGTGCACACGTGTTTTCTGAGTTCACGGTGCCGGCGTTAAAAAGGGGAAAGGTGCATCATAATCTATGTCCAGTGCAAGCTCTAACCAAATATTTGAGAGTGGCTCCTCTAAACCCCCAAGGTGCTTTATGGGTAGCGAGTACGGGTAAACGCTTACTGAAACGGAGATTAGCTTCTCTTCTGGTCGAAGCCATTAAAGAGAGTAATCCCGGCGTTGTGGGTCGGGCCCACGATTTACGCAAATGGGCAGCCTCTTTACGTTTCCTGAAGAATTTTTCAGTAGAAGATATTTCGTCCACACAGTTGTGGGCGTCTAATCATACGTTTTTGACTAGATACTTGTCAGTTACTCTAGACAAACCTTCCTTACCATGTATAGCTTTATGGCAGAGGGTCTAGGTGGCCCTTCAGTCACTTTTGTTTACTTTCAAGAAAAGGGGGGGGGGGTGCAGTCAGTTAACATAGGACACCCTAGACCCCGCCGGAGTGTAAGAGCTGTGATACAATTTATGGTTAATGTGATATGAAAATTTCTCTGCGAGAAATTGTGCTAGTACAATGTTAGTACAAAACAACGGGGTTGTTATAGTAGTTTTAGCTGTGAAAGCAATTTAATATTAAAACAGTGAAGATCTTTTGCAAATTATCTCCACGATTATTTTGGGGTTTATTATGTGCACATGTAAACTTATAACTTGTTATTTTTGTCACCACTCGTTGAGTGGGGTGCCTTTGTAACTACAGATCTGTTCACAGAATCTTCAGAGTTACCCTTTTTTGTCAAGCAGGCTTCTTTGAAGCACGCACCTGCCTGAACCCCTTTCTTGTATATATATGGGCTGCGCCGTATTTAAATATATTTTCAAAGTAAGAATACTATGTGGTTGTTTTTATTATCTGCTTTTCTAGAGTTATGATACCATTACGAATGTCCCCCTCCAGTCTTAGAAATCAGGCATGTTCGTCAATGATGGAGGCTAATATATTATAGGTTTATTATAGGATTATTATAGGTTTATTATAGGTTTGTTGAGTAAAGATGGGACTATGGATGAAGAGGTGCGGGAGAGGGTACAACAGGGGAAGAGGGTTGTAGGAACGCTAAAAGCAGTAACAAGAAATAGGGTGGTCAGTATGGAAGTGAAGAAGTCCTTGCATGACAGTGTGGTAATCCCGACACTGACTTACGGAAGCGAAGCATGGACGTTGGTTGAGAGACTCAGACCAAGAGTGAGAGCAGTGGAAATGAATTACTTAAGGAGTGCGTGCGGAGTTACATGGAGGGATAGACAGACTAATGAGGAAGTAAGAAGGAGGTGTGGTGTGGAGGTAGATGTGCTGGAAAGTGTGAAAAGGAACAACTTGAGATGGTTCGGCCATATGGAACGTATGGAAAGCGAGAGAATGACTAAGAGGGTGTACGAGAGCGAGGTGGAGGGACAGAGGGGGAGAGGTAGACCGAATATGAGGTGGAAGGATGGAGTGAGGAACTACATGAACGAAGGCGGTGCTGGTTGGGGGGAGGGGCGTCGACTGACTGGGGACAGAGGTGCATGGGGGCGGTTCGTTCGTGGCCACCCCTTCGGGGATCACGGCGTCAGGCAATAGATAGATAGATAGATTATAGGTTTGACTCCTGTAAGGAGATAAAGAAAACTTAATATTTAGTAGTGGCCCCGTAATCATTGACGACTGGGGCCCTCCCGACCATCCCCTTCCCATTCGTTGATGTATTAAGGATTTTGGTTTACTTGATATGTCAGTGAAGGAAGAATGACGCCTGAATCAGCGTCTGGTCAAAGATCCACACAAGTACATCCACGATATGATGGAAAGCTTATTGGATAGTTATTCTTATTTTCTTTTTCTTTTTATTTTTTACGAAGTTTTTTCGTAGTGAGAACCCAATTCATAATGACTGAAGCCATGAGTGAGGTCGCGTGCGCTCATGATGAAGGCTCCTCAGATTTTAAATGCTCTGCGCGGTAGATTCAAACTACGGCGGATTAGTGTTTGAAGAGGATGCCTTATGTAATAGGCATGTTCGTCAATGATTACGGGGCCACTACTAAATATTAGGTTTTCTTTATCTCCTTACAGGAGTCAAACCTATAATTTAACATGGCTCAGGCCTTTAAGCACAGTCCCGCCCCTCCTAAGAAACCTGCTTTTAACTTTCCCAAACCCAAGCCAGTCGCAAAAGCTCAGCCGGGTGGGTCAAAGCCCTTTCATCTACCTAAGTCCTCTTCCCCCCAAGGTCAGTACATGTATAAACAAGGAAAGTTTGCAGGTCATAAAGGACGAAGGTATAACAGACCGGGCCAGGGCCCGTCTTCTGCCAACGCCGGCCAGTCGGCTAAGCATCCACCACCACCACCACCACCACCACCATCAAAAAACTAAAGTCTCTCTCACTCCCAGGGCCGGTCTCACGGCGGGTGGATCAGAGGGTAGTACAGCCGGCGAACCCTTGTCTGCTAACTGGGTCGTTCTGGACGTGTCACCGCGCATGGACATTAAATACTTGGGCGAGGATGGTGGCACGCAAAGGCATCACCTGGCAGTGGCTCCGGCGACCTCGTTTACGTCAGCCGACAAAGGCAAATTTAGTTTCATTAGAGGTGGATTCACTGATCCGAGAAATGATCGCCAAGAATGTCATCATCCCGGTTCCTCAAAATTACCCAGTCTTTACATCCAAACTATTTCTAGTGCCCAAAAGGGACAGTGTTCAGATGAGACCAGTCGTAGACCTGTCTTATCTGAACCTCCATATTCACAACGTGTCCTTCAGGATGCTGACAGTGAATTTAATGAGGCTAACACTTCCGCCGGGAGGATGGATGTGTTCTTTAGACCTGACAGACGCGTATTGGCACGTCTCGGTAAACAAAAGATTTCAACGGTTTCTGGCCTTACGAATAATGCATCAGACTTATGTCTTTCAGAGGATGCCGTTTGGATTGAACCTAGCACCTCGCTTATTCACGAAATTAGTCCGGCAAGCCCTGATGCCCTTGTTAGAGCAAGGGATCAGGATTTTGTGGTATCTAGACGACTCGCTAGTGGTGGCAGAGACGGAACAATTATGCATCAATCATGTCAACATAACATTAAATCATGTCAAATCTCTAGGATTCAAGGTAAACCTGGTAAAGTCAAACCTGGTTCCCTCACGAGTAGTTCAGTGGATAGGGCTGGTTTGGGACACAGCTACTCTCACTCTGAGTCAGAGTGTGGACAATCGAAACAGATTTCGCAGGAAATTGTTTCTGTTCCTTCACAGTCTGACTACGACACGGAGAATCTGGGAGTTTCTGGTCGGCTCTCTTAACTGGATTCAACTAACTGTAAAGTTGAGCCGGTTGAAAGTCAAACGTTTAATATTGGAAGGCAACAAATGTTTTCCACTATTGCTGGCGGAAAAATTATGGCCCATACTAAAATTAATCCACAACTTACTAGCGGTCTGGGCGAAGAGGGAAACGTTGCTCTCAGTAATGTCATGGACCTCTCCTCCGCCGACGGTAGGGGTAGACACGGATGCGTCAGGAACGATAGGTTGGGGCTTTCAGTCAAACCAAGGGCACCAGGGTCAAGGGCTTTGGTCCCATTTAGAAATCTCCCACATCAATGTCAAAGAATTACTAGTCCCCTTATATTTCCTTCAGGCTCACGGCTCTACTTTACGGGGCAAGTCGGTGGCCTTCAGAATGGACAATCTGAATGCGGTTCACTGTATTCAGAAACAAGGGTCAACGAGATCTCGGAAGTTGCTAAACGTGTCAGAAAAGATTTTTATTCTAGCCAACAGGCTGGACATTCATCTTCACGCATCTTATCTCCCAGGCGTAGCAAACGTCTGGGTAGACGCTCTGTCTCGGAGACAGAGCACAACAGTAGAATGGGCGCTCAAGCAAACCATTTTCGACCAAATGATTGCGGAGCCTTACCATCCACAAGTGGATTTGTTTGCTTCAGAGGAGACTCACAAACTCCCACTGTACCTCACCCGCCGGACGATAATGCCGGCGGGCGGGCCAGACGCACTGGTGACAGACTGGAACAGGTGGAGTTCCATTAATCTGTTTCCACCGCCAGACGCGTCTCTAATGTGCCACGTAGTAAACAAACTACAGGATTATCGGGGCATAGTCTCGCTAATCGCGCCCCTGTGGCCGGCGCAGTTGTGGTACCAGCAATTGAAAACGTGGTGCCCGCACCCGGTGTCACTCCCGGTCGGGTTTTTCCACTTAGACACAATTGGCAACCTAGAGACCTCGCTGACTTTTACATTATGGACATTCAGGAGGCCAAGTGGCTAGCACCATATGGTAGAGACGTGACCAATAAATTCATGAATCAATATACCCAGTCTACAAAGCGACAGTATCAATCGCATTGGCAAGCCTTTACTTCTTGGATTCTTAGAACAGAACAAACTGTGCCCTCGGTGGCTTTGGTTTTTAATTATTTAAATTATCTGTTCGAGCAGAAACGTTTATCTGTAGTAACGTTAAAAAATCACTTAACAGCGATTAGGATGCCATTTTTGGACCTTACCGGTCTCACCATACCAGTCGTGGAGGAAACAGGTTTTATGAGGGCATGTTTTAAACTCCGCCCACCTCCCCGTCAGCTCATGCCTACCTGGTCTCTGGACAAAGCATTGTCGTTACTTCATTCCCGTCTGTACCAACATACTGCAGATTTTACATTACTTTTAAAAAAGGCAGTATTCCTTATGGCTTTGGCTACCGGGAACAGAGTATCTGAGCTGGCGGCGATGAGCAACACACCTAATTGCCTCAGGTTTGGTAGGCTTAATGAGTGTATTCACATTGCACCTTCCCCAGGGTTCATAGCCAAGAATGAGCACAGTGAACACGTGTTTTCAGAGTTCACGGTGCCGGCGTTGAAAAGAGGAAAGGAGCACCATAATTTATGTCCAGTGCAAGCTCTAACCAAATATTTGAGAGTGGCACCTCTAAATCACCAGGGTACTTTATGGGTAGCAAGTACGGGTAAACGCTTGATGAAACGTAAACTGGCTTCTCTCTTGGTCGAGGTCATTAAAGAGAGTAATCCCGGCGTTGTGGGTAGGGCCCACGATTTATGCAAGTGGGCAGCCTCTTTACGTTTCCTTAAACAAAATTCGGTTGAAGATATTACGTCCACACAGTTGTGGGCCTCTAATCATACGTTTTTGACTCGATACCTTTCAGTAGCTCTAGACAAACCTTCCTTGCCATGTATAGCTTTAAGGCAGAGGGTCTAGGTGGCCCCTAAGTCACTTATTGTTTAATTTCAAGAAAAGGGGGGGGGGGGGGGCAGTCAGTGTAACATAGGACACCCTAGACTCCGCCGGAGTATGTGAGCTGTGATACTGTTTATGGGTGTTGTGATATGAAAATTTCTCTGTACTATTCATTACAGGAAATTGTGCTAGTACAATTGTAGTACAAACAACAGTGTTGTTGTAAGTAGTTTTTGGCTGTGAAGCAATCTAATTTTAAGCATTGGATATATTTTGCAAGATATATCCACTAGTTTTATGGGGTTTATATGTGCACATGTAAACTTATAAATTTTTATTTTTTCACCACTTATTTTAAGTGGGGTGCCTTATTAACTGGCGGATCTGTACTCAGAATCTCAGAGTTAACCCTTTTTTATCAAGCAGGCTTCTTTGAAGCACGCTCCTGCTTGTACCCCCTTTTTGTATATATGTGCTGCGCCAAAATATATATCTTTTCGAAGTAAGAATATTATGTGGTTGTTTGATTATCTGCTTTTGCTAGAGTTATGATATGATTTCGAATGTCCCCCTCCAGTCTTAGATATCAGGCATAATCGTCAATGATGGAGGGGCCACTAATAAATTATAGGTTTGACTCCTGTAAGGAGATAAAGAAAACCTAATATTTAGTAGTGGCCCCGTAATCATTGACGACTGGGACCCTCCCGACCTTCCCCTTCCCATTCGTTGATGTATTAAGGATTTTGGTTTACTTGATATGTCAGTGAAGGAAGAATGATGCCTGAGTCAGCGTCTGGTCAAAGATCCACACAAGTACATCCACGATTATATGGAAAGCTTATGAATAGTTGTTCTTATTTTCTTTTTGTTTTTTATTTGTTACGAAGTTTTTTCGTAGTGAGAACCCAATTTCATAATGACTGAACCATGAGTGAGGTTGCGTGCGCTCATGATGAAGGCTCCTCAATTTTTTATGCTCTGCGCGGTAGATTCAAACTACTGCGGATGAGTGTTTGAAGAGGGTGCCTTATGTAATAGGCATAATCGTCAATGATTATGGGGCCACTACTAAATATTAGGTTTTCTTTATCTCCTTACAGGAGTCAAACCTATAATTTCGACAAGAAAGCTAAGGTACATAGGTTAGACCCAGGTAGTCGGTGCTTGCTCCTCTTGCCTACAGCTAACAATAAGTTGCTAGCGCAGTGGAAAGGCCCCTACGTGATCACTGAGCGTGTGTCTGACTCCCAGTACATAGTCCAGATGGGGGATCGTCAGAAACGATTCAACTTCAACATGTTGAAGGAGTATCACCAACGAGAGGTAAGTGGAGCGGCACTGTCCCTTCACAGCAATACGGTTGTAACTCCTGAAATGTTGGATACCTTAGACTTGGTGCGTGGGCAATATGGTAAGTCAGACACCATTACCAGTGCTGCAGCAGTGATCATGGAGAGTGAAGGTGATGGTCCTGTGACAGCTAAACATAGGCAGGAGGAAGGTCTCACGCAGGTTCAACGTGGCTCAGGTTTGTCAGACCAGGAAAGATGTCAGCTGGATTCTCTCCTTGGTAAGTATGGTGACGTGTTCTCTGATAAGCCAGGTATTGCTAGAGTAGAGAGTCACACCATCGACTTGAACAGCACGGTCCCTGTGAGAATCAAGCCGTACCCTATCCCTCTTCGACTACAGGATCGGGTAAGAAAGGAGATACGAGAGATGGAGGCTGCAGGCATCATCGAGAAGTCGTCATCATCATACTGTAGTCCAATGGTAGTCGTAAGTAAAATGGACGGTGGGGTGCGTATTTGTGGGGATTATCGCAGGGTGAATGCGTTAACGAAGGTGGACGCTGAACCCATGTGTGACCCACGTACCATCTTCGCCTGTCTTGCAGGATCAAGTTTCTTCTCAAAGTTTGATCTGACGAAGGGTTTCTTCCAGATACCCTTAGACCCTGCTAGTCGTAAGATCACAGCTTTTGGAACACCTGACGGTCTGTACCAATACACTGTGCTGCCATTTGGTCTCACTAACTCACCTGCAGTGTTCAACCGGATGATGCGTAAGGTTCTGCTGGACATACCAGGCGTGGAGATCTTCGTGGATGACGTCCTGGTGCATTCATCAACATTCAGCGAGCACTTACAACTACTGGACAAGGTGTTGAGTAAGTTGCGTAAGTTCAATCTGACAGTGAAGCCCAGTAAATGCGAAGTCGGTCAGTCACAAGTACAGTACTTAGGGCACGTGGTAGGAGATGGATTTTGCGGGTGTCAAGACGACAAGATAACCAAGATTCGTGACGCACCTAGGCCTACAACGAAAAAACAGGTAAGGGCATTCCTAGGTCTAGTGGGGTACTATCGGGATTTCATACCCCAGTTCGCCACAGCAGCTCTCCCCTTGTATGACCTAGTTAAGAAGCACTCACCCAACAAAGTTGCATGGGGCCCAGAACAGGAAGAAGCATTGACATGTCTAAAGGGTTGTCTCATTAAACAACCAATCTTCCCAGTCAAATCCCTCGCCTAAAACCCGTCCACCTCTCCTCCCCAACCCACCTAGCCTTCCCATATCATCCACTCCCCCTCCTAAAACCCATCCACCTCTCCTCCCTAACCCACCTAACCTTCCCATACCATCCACATCCTCAACTCAACACACCACACCCCATCCTAATCCATTCCAACCCCCATCTCCTGCTCCCCAATCCCCCCCCCCACCTCACCCATCCCAACCTCCCGCCCCCCCCTCCCCCCCCCCCCCCCCCCCCTCACCCCCACCCCATCCTCGTGCAGCAGCACCCAACATACATCGTGCACATAACATTAACATTCTCCAATTGAACATAGATGGCATTAACACAAAGAAACACGAACTCTCACACTTCATCAAACAACACAACATACACATTGCCATCTTACAAGAAACAAAACTCCGCACAACACAAAAAACACCCACATTTCATAATTTCACCACCATCAGACAAGACCGGGCTGTCGGCGGGGGCGGTGGACTCATCACCCTGGTACACAAAGTAATATCATACATAGTAACCAGTGTACAAACCAAATCCCTCCTCGCCCCAAATGATAACACAACAGAAATACAATCAATTAAAATACGCACTGGCAACAACTCCAACATAACCATCATAAACACATACATCCCTCCCCAAACATCCCCTACAGTACCAAATGAATACAGACCACACTTACAACACATCACAAACACCCCAGACATCATCCTGGGTGGTGACTTCAACGCCAAGACGTCGGCCTGGTTTGTCGACAACCCCGACACAGACAGAGGGCTGGTACTACAAAACCAAACAGATAACCTCATCATCCTTAATGACATCCATCAACATACCCATATTCCTCACCAAGCCCTCTATAACCCATCATCTCCAGACATCACCTTTTGCTCCCCAGAACTCGCCCCCACAACATCCTGGAGGATGGTCAGAAACTTAGGCTCTGACCACCTCCCGATCATTATCACCACCAAAACCAGACTCACCCCAGCTAGCCACAAACACACATACACCAATTATAAAAGAGCTAACTGGGAAGCATTCACAAATGAGACAGAACAACACTTCACAACTCTAAACAGTACACCCATCACTAACATCAACAATGCTGTACACATACTCAATAAAACTATCCAAAATGCTGACAAGAAACACATTCCAAGAGGTAACAGAAAAAGACACAACCCCAACTTCACACCAGAAATTCAAAACCTCATCAGACAATGCGACACACTGAAACACTCCCCAGCACCCCACACACAAGACATCACACAACAAATTCAAGCACTCAACACCCAAACTAACAGCAAAATACAAGAACAACAAAAACTAAATTGGAATAACTTCCTACAAACACTTGATCACAAAACAAACCCCAAAAAACTCTATAAAACACTAAACAGCATCACACTTTCCAACAGTAACACAACACAATCACATGCTGCAATCACAACAACAGACTCTACTCCTTCATGTAAACAACAAGCAAACACTCTCATCAATCACTTCTCACATGTCAGCCACCTAAAACCTCACAAAGACGACCGACGTGTCATCCGACGTAAGAGACAATTCCCCACAGACCCTGACTATACACTCTTCACCAATCACCAGACAAAGCATAATCATCAACAATCTCAAGCACTCACCCGCCTGTGGCCTAGACTACAAGGACCTACGCAACATTGTGATAAGGGAAATCCGTTGGGCGAAGAAGTCCTACTACCCTACAAAGATTCATCATTTAAAACAAACCAATATCAGTCAGTGGTACTCTAAAATTAAGAATCTTTGTGGCTTAAGTAGTGGGACTCCTTCGATCCCCTGTGTTTTCCATGTCCCTCGTGTAGATGCACCTGAACTGATAAATAATCACTTCTCTACCATCTGCCAAACCCTCCCCAAACTAGACTGCACCAACCTCCTTGCCTTCCTCCCATCCCCTTCCCCCCCCAGTAACTGTTCAAGAATTTGAAGTGGCCAAAAAGCTTTCCAGTTTCAAATAAAAAAGATCAACAACCCCAGTAGACCTACCCATGAAAATATACAAAGAATTTTTGGTGGAATTTGCCACCCCCCTTTGCTCGATAATTAATGCCTCTTTAAGGCAAAGTAAATGCCCTGCAGACTGGAAAACTTCATACGTCACTCCAATCCCCAAAACCCCCTCCCCACATTCTCTTAATGAACTCAGACCAATTGCCATTACGCCCATCCCTAGTCTAATCTGTGAGGACTTTGTATTCACCTGGGCTTACTCACAAATCCGTCACTTGATAGATCCCCAACAGTTTGGCAAAATAAAAACCTCCTCCACCACTCACTGTCTTATTAGCTTCCTAGATTATATTTACACAAATCTTGAGAAGAGAAAGACTTCCCTCGCCCTTGCCTTTATTGACTTCAGGAAAGCATTTGACCTTGTTGACCACACCATCATCATCAACAAAGCCATAAAGTTGGGGCTACATCCTACCCTGGTTGTGTGGTTGACCGACTTCCTTAGTGACAGACGACAAGCAGTGTGATACCAAGGCTTCATCTCCACCTTCCTAGACATCACATGTGGAGTCCCACAGGGCACAAAGATGGGGCCTCTATTGTTCCTCATCTTGATTAATGATGCCCTAAAGGACACCCCATTCCACTGGAAGTACGTGGACGACTCGACAGTCGGCATTACTGTCGATAACACCTCCCCTAACTATGACCCCCTACAAGACATCCTCGACCGTCTTCAAGCCTGGACCACAGACAATCATGTGACTATCAATCATGACAAGACAGTGGTCATGCACATCAACACTTCCGTTACCGACCTTCCTCCACCCACTGTCACAATTGGTCCTCATCCCCTTCAGCTTGTTGAGTCCACCAAACTCCTTGGAATCACTGTGGACAACAAACTGAACTGGAAGAAACATGTAACTACCACAGTCAGGACCGCCACTTACAAGTTATTTATGCTAAGGCGGTTGAGATCCCTGGGGGCGCCGGAAAATGAGCTGAAGAGTATATATAACACCTTCATACTCCCTAAGCTCACCTACGCCTCTCCCGCCTGGTCCTCCTCTCTAACCCTAACACAACAACGTCAACTGGAGAGAGTTCAGAGGAGGGCATTCAGGATCATCCTGGGTGGCACATATCCAGGGTACGAGGAAGCTCTCACCACCCTTAGCATACCTGCACTTTCAACCCACCACTACAACACACTCAAACAGTTTGCATCTAAGCTGCTTGTTCACCCACGACACAGAAACTTACTTCCACCAGACGCCCCTAGACCTACACATGTAGCTCGTCATTTCAACACACTCCAACCAATAAGAGCAAGAACTGACAGATATAAAAATAGTCCTATCCCAACCATTGTTAATATTATTAATAATGTGTAATAACGGTCTGTCACACCATATATACGCGCCCACCTTTAATAATATATGCATAAGTGTGTGTGCGTGTGTGTATTAGAATATAATTATGTATGTATTTGCTTGAGTTTGTTTATGTATATGTGTATATATGTATCTATGTATGTGCAGTATATGTGTATGTATGTGTGCGTATATGTGTATGTATGTATGCATTATTTATGTATATATATATGTGTATAGTGTATACTGTTTGTGGTTCGAGCCCGGCTGAGAGTATCAGGTAGGATAAGAGAAGAGCATATGCATGTAATGTGCATATATTTATGTATATGTATGTCTGTGTGTACGTGCTGTCAATGGTTCGAGCCCGGTTGAGAATATAAGGTATATAATATATATATGTACTGTACGTGTATTTATATTTATATGGTCATATGCACATATGTATATAAATATACGTACATATGAGCGAGAACATATTGCTCACTAGCGCAACTTCTGATTATAAATCTATGCATAAGCATTATCTATTATTAAGTGTTCGCGTATCTTCATCCATGTATTTCCACCCTTAACAATAGAACGCCCAGCTCTTCCATATTTCGCCTTCTGTCTCACACACACACACACACACACACACACACCTACACTACCGAGGATTAACCTCCCATTGTAGTACCCGCACCCTCCTTACCTGACCTTACCAAAACAGTTTCTGTATGTATGTATGTTTGTGTGCATACGTGAGCGTTTGTGTATACGGACATGTGCACACTTACTGCATGTTCTTATGTTCCTATATATGTATGTATATGTATGTGCGCACGTACGTGTATATACGTATGTTCTGTATATGAGTAAGTAAATAAATGTGTATATGTACTGTATATCACTTACTCTCATGGTTATTTTATGATAATTTGTATTCTGCACATGCATCAATATTGTATTTATTTATTTTGTTTGTAAACTAAGCTTACCATCCTCATATCTGTACATCTCATGTTCATCCACTAAATTGTAAAATGTGTATTTTCAGCTCATGAGGCTGCCATTCTTTAATAAACCGTTTATTATTATTATTATTATTATTACATAAGCAACATACACCTCAGACACCTGGGACCACAAGGCATACAAGCACTCACTAACATATCAAACTACAGCTATTCACACAACACAATACCAGACATTTGGAAGCATGGTATCATCATCACATTCCCCAAACCCAACAAAGACCCCACGCTACCCTCCCCGCACCGCCCCATCACACTCCTTTGCTCCCCCTCCAAAGTCATGGAACGCCTAGTATTACAACTAATTACACCATGGTGATGGGCTGGTCTATCAGAGTGAGAACTGAGCGATCTCTGCCATACCCATAGCTTACTCTGACTGTTCCTTTAACTTATATATTTTCTAGATCTCAGGTGACGGCGTCTTTTCCGTGGATTGACCTCCCAATCTACCAAGATTGGAAGCCAAAGCATCACATTTTTCCCTTGCCCCTCAACTTTCTCTTCATGATTGCTGAGGGGCACAGGGCCCTGGGTGGGGCTTTGGTTTCCCGGGCGTTTCCGCACCCTCCTCAGCTCCCCGCCATAGAGTGGCTTCGGTCACCCAGGCTTTGTTGTGGTCGGCAGGGAGGGTTCTGTGGGAGCGCTCGGTTGTGGCCTTGGAATTGCTCAGGGCCTTGGGGCTGTTCGGCCAGGCAGCTTGGGGAACAACAACAACAACAACAACAACAACAACTAATTACACCCGACCTACCCCTAGCTCCAACACAACATGGCTTTAGGCCACTGCACTCCACAAACACTTTTCTCACAGACCTTACACAAAGAGCTTTTGACGGCATCAACTCAGCTAGACCACCACACAGATCATTATTAGCCACACTCGACATTAGTAAAGCCTTCGATGCCATCCCCCGCCACAACCTAACAAACAAAATCTACAACACAAACATGCACAACAACACAAAAAGGTGGCTGGCCAACTTCCTAGCAGGCAGATGTGCACACGTATCTTTTGCCGGTCAGTCATCTAAAATCAGAAACTTTCCAAACGGAGTCCCACTGTGGGGATCGGTTTTTACACCATACCCGAAAGAGGATTTATGGAGCTCCGATCTTCCTCTCAACCATCTGAACAATTTAACCAGCTCACCTAAACTTCGTTAAATGCGGAAATAGCCTCACGAAAATATCATGCCCTGGTGGGGGCACGAACTCTCGACCCTTGGGTGTGAGGCAGGCACCTTACCAGTTAGACCAATAGAGATATCCCACTTGGCCTGTTCGGCTCAGGGTATTTCCGCATTCGAGGTCTGTTTAGGCTAGCCTATTTTCACTGACTTTACACTACTTCACCTTCCGGGAAGCGAAAGCTCCGAACAGAGAGGAACAAGCTTGAGCCGAATCGACCGAGAGTCCGTCAGAGAGATGAACGGTAATGGTGAGTCAACTTCACTGAGCGGTGCATACACGCACCTACTAACTGCCCAGTTGGCAACTCGCTTGGGCGGCTGGCAACTTCCACAACCCAACCCAAGCGCGTCTCACATACACTCCCTGGTCTCTCCTCTCCCCTTCCTTGTCCTGTGGGGATCGGTTTTTACACCATACCCGAAAGAGGATTTATGGAGCTCCGATCTTACTCTCAACCATCTGAACAATTTAACCAGCACACCTAAACTTCGTTAAATGCGGAAATAGCCTCACGAAAATATCATGCCCTGGTGGGGGCACGAACTCTCGACCCTTGGGTGTGAGGCAGGCACCTTACCAGTTAGACCAATAGAGATATCCCACTTGGCCTGTTCGGCTCAGGGTATTTCCGCATCCGAGGTCTGTTTAGGCTAGCCTATTTTCACTGACTTTACACCACAAGGATCCGTCCTATCGCCTGCACTCTTCAATCTGTATATGCACAATATAACTACACCCAATACGCCCAAAATAAACTTAGCCTCCTATGCAGATGACATAACACTCACATGCACACACCATGACCCAAAAAGAGCAACAGATCTCCTTCAACCCTATCTCAACACACTACATGGCTGGTGCACTACAAACAGACTTAATCTAGCCCCAGCCAAATCCACCGCAACCCTGCTCACAAGCTGGACAGGAGAACACGAATACATCCCTCAACTCACCATAAACAACACACCCCTAACACATACACACACACCCAAAATCCTAGGAGTAACATATGATACTCATATGACATTCAAACAGCACACCACAAACATTAAAAAGAAACTGACACCCAGACTTAACGCCCTCAGGTCACTTGCTCACACAAAATTTGGACACAACAAAGAAACTACCACCACAGTATATAAATAATACATACGATCAGTGATGGAATACGCAAGCCCAGCCTGGGCTTCTAACCTAGCTGAAACACATCATAAGACCTTACAGACTATTCAAAACAAAGCCCTGAAGATCATTACAGGCTGCACAGCTACTGCACCCACAGATCACCTACATCAAGAAACCAAAATCCTCAAAGTCAAAGACCATCTGGACATGAGAGGCACTCAATTCCTGGCAGCAGCCTCCACGAACCAAGACCACCCACTAAACTACATGGCAACACACCCACAGACACCAAGAAATATCAAAACAACACCCAGCACACGGTATCACACACAATTACTGTCCTCTCTCCCTCCCTGCCCACCCCGAACCAACTTCCAGAAGCACATCCATACTCATATCTCTCGCCGATCCATCCACTCACACACAGACAACACGCAGCTGCAAGCACGACCTCCCGAAATCCATCCTTCCGAATCCTCCCTTCCTCGCGAGGACAGAGTCCACCTGGCCAGGCTGAGATGCGGACACCATCCAGCTCTCCTGAGCTATCAGAAGAGACTGGATGACTCCGTTGTCGACGCCTGCCCGGGATGTAACACAGCACCCCATACCATTAAACACATCATAGAAGACTGCATTTCACACAACCACTTACGCCAACAACACAATCTACACTCAATGAGAGCTCTGTGGGAAAGCCCGATCATGGCCATGGCCTTCCTCAAGGACTCGGGGATGTTCGGCCAGGCAGCTTAGGGAACAACAACAACAACAACAACAAGGCCCAATTATAGACCCATCTCACTAATACCTTGAGTACTGACCCCACCAAAACGGTCAGAGATTAACACAAGATTACGGGGGTCTGCTGAGCGCCGATTGGCCCACACCTGGTAGATCCTTTTCACACCCAACCCATCTCGTCCATATGCCTATCTAATTTTATCTTAAAGCTCCCTATCGTTCTTGATCCCACTATATCACTTGGTAGCCTATTCCACCCATCTACAACTCTGTTACCAAACCAATATTTGCCTATATCTTTTCTGGAACGAAATTTATCTAATTTGACACCATTTGTACGAGTTATTTCGCTATCACTGAGCTTTAGTACATTTTTCATGTCTTCTTTATTAATTCAACTAACCCACTTGAATACCTCTATCATGCCACCTCTAACTCTGCGTCTCTCTAACGAATGTAAGCCTAATTTCTTCAACCTTTCTTCATACGGAAGATTTCTAATATTATGGATCATTTTTGTCATTCTACGTTGTACTCTCTCCAATGAATCTATGTCCATTCTGTAATAAGGACACCAAAATTGAACAGCATAATCCATATGGGGTCTTACTAATGACAAGTAAAGTTTTAAGATAACATCAGCAGTTCTGTTACTCACACTCCTAGATATGAACCCGAGAATCCTGTTTGCCTTGTTACGAACGCTTATACATTGTTTTCTAGGCTTCAAATCATTGCTAACAAACACACCTAGATCTTTCTCACAGTCTGAGTTTTCTAATTCCATATTAGCTAGTTTATATTTAACATTTGTATGCATCTTCCCCTATCTATAATACCTTGCATTTGTCAATGTTAAACTTCATCTGCCATTTTACAGACCATTCGTGTAAGGTATCTAGATCCCTTTGCAGACACTCTATATCTCTAACAGAATCAATTTTTCTCCCCATTTTGGTATCGTCTGCAAATTTACTTATCCTACTAGTTATACCTAAATCAAGGTCATTTATGTATATAATAAACAACAGAGGACCTAATACAGATCCCTGGGGGACACCACTCTTGACTGATCCCCATTCTGACTTAGTACCATTTATGCTGACTCTCTGCTTCCTACCAATTAGCCATGACCTAATCCATCCTAACAACACCCCACCTATTCCATGTGCCTCAACCTTTCTCATCAATCTCTCATGAGGGACTGTCGAAAGCTTTACTGAAATCTAAATATATTATATCATATGACTTGTCATTATCTACTGCTTCATATACCTCTGAGAAAAAACTAAGAAAATTAGTAAGGCAAGAACGTCCCTGAGTGAATCCATGCTGAGAAGAATTGATTAAGTTAAATGTTTCTAAGTGGTTTCTCATTTTCCTAGCAATAATTGACTCTAGTAGCTTTCCTATGATTGAAGTGAGACTAATGGGGCGATAATTGGATGCTATTGATTTATCACCTTTTTTGAAAATCGGAACTACATTTACAAGCTTCCAAGCTTCTGGAACTATACCTGTTTCTAATGAATTGTTAAAAAGAAATGTTAATGGGTTAATGTTAATAGGTAACTTAACTCATCTCTGCATTCTTTTAATACTCTAGCATATACCTCATCGGGACCAGGCAATTTCTGAGGTTTCAGTCTGTCAATTTCCTTAAGCACATCATTTATACTTATAGTAACCGTACTTAACCTATTTTCTATACTATCGCTATATACCTTACGGACTTCTGGAATCTGTGCCAAATTTTCATTAGTGAAAACGGATAGAAACTGACTATTTAATGTACTGCACATTTCTAAATCATTTTCTGTCATTTCTCCTATCGAAGTTTTAAGGGGGCCTATTTTATCTCTAACTTTAGATTTATATAGCTGGTAAAAAGCCTTAGGGTTATTTTTTGAGTCATTGGCTATCCTGATTTCATAATTTCTTTTGTCTGTCCTTATACCTTTTTTAACCTCTCTTGATAGATTCTGATAGTAAGCAAGTAGGTGAATTTCGCCTTTCTTAATTTTTCTATATATTCCTCTCTTTTTTCCTAGAAGGTCTAATAGTCTATTATTCATCCATTTGAGTTGGTTCTGTGTTGATCTAAATTTCTTTTTGGGATATATTTATTTTGCACATTGTGGAGTGAAGAAATAAAATGATTATTATAGGTTTGACTCCTGCAAGGAGATAAAGAAAACCTAATATTTAGTAGTGGCCCCGTAATCAATAATAATAATAATAATAGTTCTTAAAGCCAGCGCATGCTAAGCTAGCTAAGGATAGCTCAATAAGGCCGATTAGGCGTATTTCCATTGGGGTCCTGTACTACTACCCCATCCCTTTGCTCATGAGGGATGGTAACGACTCAGTGCTTGTGAAAAATCTTTAATGCGCCGAGCGTGGGCGCGAACCCGGGCCTTCTGGGTGGAAGTCCGAGACGCTAGTCACTACACCAAGCGAGCCGCTTGGCATTGACGATTATGCCTATTACATAAGGCTACCTCTTCAAACGCCCATAAGCGCAGTTTGAAACTACCACCGCAGAGCTCAGAGGAACCTTCATCATAAGCACACGCAAAATCACTCATGGTTCGTCTTTATGATTGGGTTCTCACTACGAAAAAACTTCGTAACAAATAAAAAATAAAAATAAAATAAGAATAACTATTCATAAGCTTTCCATATTCCGTGGATGTACTTCTGTGGATTCTTGGACCAGACGCTGGCTAGCGCATCTATCCACCTTCACTGACATATCAAGTATACCAAAATCCTTAATACATCAACGAATGGGAAGGGGATGGTCGGGAGGGCCCCAGTCGTCAATGATTACGGGGCCACTACTAAATATTAGGTTTTCTTTATCTCCTTGCAGGAGTCAAACCTATAATTTATTAGTGGTCCCTCCATCATTGACGATTATGCCTGATATCTAAGACTGGAGGGGGACATTCGTAATCATATCATAACCATTGCAAATAGAATAGGCAGATAATCAAACAACCACATAGTATTCTTACTTTGTAAAAAATATATATTTATGTATAAACTTTATACAACATATAAAAAGGGGTACAAGCAGGGGCGTGTTTAAAGAAGCCTGCTTGAGGAAAAAAGGTAACTGAGAATCTGTTCACAGATCTGAAAGTTAAAGGCACCCCACTTAAAGTTAGTGGTGAAAAATAAAACCTTATGTTTACATGTGCACATATAAACCACATTATTCTAATGTGTATATTCCTTAAAATTAGACACAAACATAGAATAAATTCTTGTACTATCGCAGATGTACTTACTAAAATGCTACTCGTAGTTGCAACTACCGAGAACTCTTAAAATTAAATTGCTTCAACAGTGTATCCCACTGAAAGAAACCATTGTTGTACTACTGTACCTCAACAACATTTCCCGTAGTCATTACTACAGAGAAATTTTAATCACAACACTTATACATTGTATCACAGCTTGTATACTCTGTACATATCCTCCGGCGGGGTCTAGGGTGTCTTATGTTTCACTGACTGCACCCCCCCCCCCTCTTTCTTAACCTAAACAATTAGTGACTTAGAGACCCATCTAGACCCTTTGCCGTAAAGCTACACATGGCATTGATGGTTTGTCTAGTGCTACCGACAGGTATCGAGTAAAAAAAGTATGATTTGAAGCCCATAGTTGAGTAGTAGCTCAAAAAATTCAACAGATTTTTTTTTTTTTTTTTTTAGAAAACGTAAAGATACTGCCCATTTGCGTAAATCGTGGGCCCTACCCACTACGCCGGGATTACTCTCTTTAATGACTTCTACTAGCAGAGAAGCCATTTTACGTTTCATTAATCTTTTACCTGTACTCGATACCCATAAAGCACCTTATTGGTTAAGAGGTGCCACTCTCATATATTTGGTTCAAGCTTGTACAGGACACAAATTATGGTGCACTTTACCCCGTTTCAATGCCGGCACCGTGAACTCTGAGAAAACATGTTCACTATGTTCATTCTTGGCGATGAACCCTGGGGAAGGTGCAATATGAATGCAATCATTTAGTCTACCAAACCTTATGCAATTAGGGGTGTTGTTCATCGCCGCCAGCTCAGACACCCTGTTACCAGTTGCCAAAGCCATAAGGAACACAGCCTTTTTTTAATAGCAATTCAAAATCTGCCGTATTCTGATACAGACGGGAATGAAGCAAAGATAACGATTTGTCAAGAGACCAGGTAGGCCTGAGCTGACGGGGAGGTGGGCGGAGTTTGAAGCATGCTCTCATGAAACCTGTTTCTTCCGCTTGTGGTATGGTTAGACCTGTAAGGTCAAAGAATGGCACCCTGATAGCTGTTAAGTGATTTTTTAGAGTCACTACAGATAGAAGTTTCTGTTCAAACAAATAGTTTAAATAATTAAAAACTAATGCCACCGAAGGTACTGTCTGTTCTGTTCTAACTATCCAAGAAGTAAAGGACTGCCAATAAGATTGATATTGCCTCTTGGTAGATTGTGTGTACTGATTCATAAATTTATCTGTCACGTTTCTACCATACGGCGTTAGCCACTTGGCCTCCTGAATGTCCACAATGCAAGAGTCAGCGAGGTTGCCAATCGTGTCTAAGTGGAAATACCCGACCGGGAGCGACACCGGGTTCGAGCACCACATTCTCAATTGCTGGTATCACAACTGCGCCGGCCACAGGGGCGCGATTAATGAGACTACGCCTCGATAATCCTGTAGTTTGTTGACTACGTGGCACATTAGAGAAGCGTCTGGTGGCAGAAACAGATAAATGGAACTCCACCTGTTCCAATCCGTCACCAATGCATCGGGCCCCCCCGCCGGCATTAATGTCCGGCGTGTGAGGTACCGAGGGAGTTTGTGATTCTCCTCTGACGCAAACAGATCCACTTGTGGACAGTAAGGTTCTGCAATCATTTGATCGAAAATGTTTTGCTTGAGTGCCCACCCTACTGGTGTGCTCTGTCTCCGAGACAGCGCATCTGCCCAAACGTTTGCTACGCCTGGGAGATATGATGCATGAAGATGAATGTGCAGCTTGTTGGCTAGCACAAAAATCTTTTCTGACACGTCTAGCAACTTCCGAGACCTCGTTGACCCTTGTCTCTGAATGCAGTGAACTGCATTGAGATTGTCCATCCTGAAGGCCACCGACTTTTCCCGTAAAGTAGAGCCGTGAACCTGAAGGAAATACAAGGGGACTAGTAACTCTTTTACATTTATGTGAGAGGTTTCTGAAGGGGACCAAAGCCCTTGACCCTGATGCCCGAGGTTTGACTGAAAGCCCCAACCTATCGTCCCTGACACATCCGTGTCCACCCATACCGTCGGCGGAGGAGAGGTCCATGGCATGACTGAGTGCAACATTTCCCTCTTCGCCCAGACCGCTAGTAAGCTGTGTATTAATGTTGGGATAGGCCATAATTTTCCCGCCGGTAAGAGTGGGAAATATTTGTTGCCCTCCAAGATTAAACGTTTGACTTTCAACCGGCCCAACTTCACAGTTAGTTGAACCCAGTTGAGAGAACCGACTAGAGATTCCCAGAGTCTCCGTGTCGTAGTCAGACTGTGGAGAAACATAAACAGTTTCTTGCGAAATCTGTTTCGATTGTCCACACTCTGACTCAGAGTGAGAGATGCTGTGTCCCAGACCAGCCCTATCCACTGAATTACTCGTGAGGGAACAATGTTTGACTTTACCAAGTTGACCTTGAATCCTAGAGATTTGACATGGTTTAACGTAATGTTGACATGAGTGTTGCATAACTTTTCTGTCTCTGCCACCACCAGCCAGTCGTCCAGATACCACAAGATCCTGATCCCTTGTTCTAAAATGGGCATCAGGGCTTGCCGGACTAATTTTGTGAATATGCGTGGTGCGAGGTTCAACCCAAACGGCATCCTTTGAAAGACATAAGTCTGATGCATTATTCGTAAAGCCAGAAATTTTTGAAATCTCTTGTTTACCGGGACATGCCAATACGCGTCTGTCAGGTCTAATGAACACATCCACCCTCCCGGCGGAAGTGTTAGCCTGATTTGATTCACTGTCAGCATCCTGAAGGACACGTTGTGAATGTGGAGATTCAAATAAGACAGGTCTACGACCGGTCTCATCTGAATACTGTCCCTTTTTGGTAGTAGAACTAGTTTGGATGTAAACACCGGGTAAGTCGGGGGGACGGGGATAATGACACTCTTGGTAATCATCTCCTGAACTAGTGACTCCACCTCTAAAGAAACATGATTGGCCTTTGTTGGCTGACGTAAGCGAGGTCGCCGGAGCCACTGCCAAGTGATGCCTTTGTGTACCACAGTCCTCGCCCATGTTCTTAATGGCCATGCCTGATGACACGCCTGGAAGGATCCAGTTAGCAGACTGGGTTTCGCCGGCTGGACTACCCTCTTTTCCAACACGCCTTGGACTGGCCCCGGGAGTGAGAGAGACCTTAGTTTTTTGCTGGTGGAGGTGTACCCTTGGACGACTGGCCGGGTTTGGCTGGAGGCGGGCCCTGACCTGGTCGTTGGTGAAACTTGTGGCCTTTACCTGAGAAATTACCCTGTTTATACCTGAACTGAGCCTGACCCTGGGTGGAAGGGGACTTTGGCTGATGAAAAGGCTTAGACCCACTAGTTTGAGCTTTCGAAACTGGTTTGGGTTTAGGGAAAGTGAAGGTAGGTTTCTTAGGTTGAGAGGGACTTTGTTTGAATGCTTGTGCCATATTGAAAACAGTCTTCCAAATTGCTGGTGAAATCAAAGAAGGAGTTAGAACTGGAGACAGAACTACTTGGCTTGCAATACGGTCAGGAAGTTTCTTCACTAAGAACATCCTCAGATCCTGCCTTGCTCGAACTGCCTCTAATTAGGCCGTCCGAATATCTCCTAAAGACTGTATGGAAGTCTGGAGAAGCAAGTGCCGGGAAAGTTCAATGGCTTTCTTGACTTCCGCGGCTTCTATTGCCTGAGAAGAGCGTAACAGAGACTTTGTTACTTGCTGGGTAACAATATATTGCGAAAACAGTCTAAACGCTTTTCCTCTTAACCTAAACTCGCGGTCTAGGTGAGCTGGGGAAGGCATGCTAAAAGGATCTTTTAACTCCTTCAGATATATTATGTTCCAATAAGTCCGAGTAGGCGGGAGCCCCGGTATCATTGCCACTGCCTCGCACTACACTCACAACAACATTGCGGCCATTAGAATTATCGGAGGTGGCTGAGGTTGCCACCAACGGTTTTATCGTAAGCTAACTTATCGGACTTACTGAGCTCCATATGACGCTAGTGCGTCATATAACTTATTAGAGAGCCATGGAGATAAGTCCATATGACGCGATCACGTCATATGAGTTTTTGGTTATAAGTTCCATATGACGCGATCGCGTCATATATGTCGCAGGGAGTTAATTCGCACAAATTGATTTTAGGGGCAGCCAAGAAATCAAACAAAGCAGAGGGAACTCCGGCGGCACTAAAAACCGGAAGAGAGAACCAAGAATGGTGTTCTTAACCTGACAAGCGCGATATGACAGTAGGTGCTAGGGTAGTTATTTGTGCATTTCTAGCCCTGGATTCTGACAGAATTCGTTATATTTACAATATAAACCATTATTTGTTTTCGGTATGCTTTTATTTTACATATATGATGTATATATGAACCTTCAAGAGTGCTAAAATAAGTGGGAAAAGCATTTGGGTGGTGAAAAACGAAGATATTGGCCACCCGGTCATAATCTCAGGCGAGAGAGAGAGACAGGCAGCCTTCCCCTCTCGCTGTCTGGGAGTCAACTGAGGAGAGCGGGGCGGTGTGTGCCGGTGTCTGGGTGTTGCATAACGATCTTTTATGCAACCCACTTGTGCTACATTATCGCGGGAGAGAAAAATAACCGATAAATGATGATAATAAGAGGAAAAATAGGTGATAATTGAGGAGGGGAGGGAGGGGGGAATAAGGTGGGGAAGGAGGGGAGGGGGGTGGGTGAGATTTACATGGATGAGTACTGGAGGGGAATTATCTCACCTAGAGACAAATTCCTTTGTTTTGATAGGCCCTTTTTTTTTATGGAAGTCTTTTTTTATGGTCCTGCTTCCGTGAGGCCTATCGCGTTCCCTATAGGAAGCCTTCCGTGAGGCCTATCGCGCTTGCCGGGTTAAGGGATTTGGTGGGAAGATTTTGACGTGAAAGTATTGGCAAAATTTTGAGCCTCTGTTTCCCATTCCACCCAAGGTCCCGTACCCAACTGCCCCACCTGCAAGACTGGATTAGAGGCTGAGTCTGTGATCGGAAACATATCCAACTCCGGCGTCAAAGCAGAAAGTGCCTTGACGTCGTTAAAGCCGTCATTCTTAGTCCAGTCAGAAAATAGCTTTGAAGCTGAGGCAGGGGGTAGGGCTGGTGTTGATGCATACACAAAAAAGTCATGGTTATAATAACTTGTAATGGCCTTAATATGAACATCCAAAACATTTGCTTGACTATCCAAAGCTCTGAGTTTTCTAGACTTATTACCTTGGATTACCCACTCATGTGGTACAGGGAGCTCCCCCGAAATAGTAGCTTGTGCTGCCTCTGGCTTAGTTGGTAACATTGCTACCCATGACTCATCAGGCCCGTATAAAAGAGGCATAGCTCCTTTTTTCACTGGCGCCTTGTCTAAAGGAGGGGGAGTTATGTCTGATATGACTCGCACATTAGAAGTAGTGAGAGCTGCTGTGCCTGGCACATTGGAAATTGGATCTGACACAAGAGGGGGGTTAGGTATTTTAGCTAAAGCAATGGATGTAGCCAGAGGTCGCACATTCGTCGACGTCGCGGGAGCTCCCGTACCAACTGTAGGAGTTTCCGGCGTAGGGCCAAAGAACCTATTAAGTGCATTCAATAGTAATCCATCAATCTCTTCTGCCGTTACATACCTAGCCGATGACGAACTCCGTGGAGATTCGACAGTACCCTGAGAGTCGTCTAGAAGGTGACTGGACTCTTCAACCTCCATCTCTGAGACCAGAGATCGTTGTTCTTCATCCGTTAAGTCTGGCATATCATGGGAAGATCCCGCCGTTGCCGGGACCTCCACATGCTGCCATGTTAAATCTGGGATAGAAGATGGTACATCGGCATCCCGGTGGACATCAGCCACTACTTGAGTCACAAAGAGATGTGTTCTGTCCTGCCAGGACTGTGAGTATCGCCATACACCTTGGCTGTGGCTGTCACTCGCTTGCGAGCTTGGTATACTCTCCGATTGAGAGCCCTCACCCGAGCCCCCTAGAGGTTTATTGTTTCTGTAAGACACTTCTAAATCTGAGGCTGACACATGTGACCTGGTAGAAAAAAGCATGAATATCAGGTACTGAAATGTCCGCCGGGGCATCCTCCACCACATTCTCTGACTCCACCCCCGACCTGTCAGATTGGACGTTAGACTTGGTGGGGGTAGAGGTAGAAAGCGGGGTACCAGGCTCCGGCGACAGCCGTGAGTCCTTTCGCGCCGGAGGATCCCTTTTGGATGATTTGTGACTCTTACTCGACTTATGCTTAGTACTAGTAATGTCTTTAGATCCCCCACTCGCTTCCTTTTTCTTCTTCTTTGAAGGTGAAGCAGAGTGGCCCGAACCTGTCACCTGCTTCCTCAGTGGTGGCCTTGATGTGGACCTCGTCTCCGTTGCCAAAGGTGACGGTGAGCGAGGCCTCTTAGACTTGCCAGGGGAGGGTGTGGCAACCTGTCCCCGCCCAGTCTCTGAGGTCTTACGTGCACGTATCTTATACTGAGGGGGGGGGGGGGTTTGATAATTAAAAGCTCCCATAGCTCAAGGTTATCACATTGCAATGCTTTATGTGCTACATCCATTGAGTAAGTAGCGAGAAGTTGTTTTACTTCTTGTAATGCCACCGCCGCAGTATTATCTTTCTGAATTAGAACTTTAACACTTAAGAGGTTACAAATAGTGCAATTCTTTGTCACCCATATCCCCCGTGACCGATTAACACATTTAATGCAGAGCTTGTGAGCAAAAATAGGGATACCTGAGCATAACAGCGTTGAACATAAAGCAATGAGAGGGTCAAGTGCCGACATGACAGAGACTGGGGGAAAACTACCCCGCCCCCGGGAACTACCTGGTCACCTGGCGCCACGCCGGTACTCCGCCCTGGAAAGAGAAATTTCCAGGAATTAATGCTCATAAGGTTACCCCAAAATGGTACAAAACATGTGCCACAAAACCGCCGGTCAACGAACCGTAGCACTCCACCACTACTTTTCGTTTTCCTTTAGTTTCATATTAAAGATTTCAACATATCTTTACCTGTCCAAAAGATTTAAGCATATCTTCTGAATCCTCATAAAGATGAAGCATATCTTTATTAAAGATGAAGTCCTTCAAGTATCCCTTTACACTTGAAACACTAGTAAGATTCAGGCATCTTTTTATCCCATAAAAAGTCTAAGCCTATCTTAATCTCTAATCCGGCTTCTCCCAGAAGCCCTCATAGATCGCCGTCTTGAAGGCCGTGATACCCTATTGTATCAATCAATTGTTTGGCAAATTATCGCGAATTGCAAATCCGTTAATATAACCACCCGAAGGTACAACCGCCGGGTTTTATATGCAATGTCAAACCAATTGTACCTGCCCCAGACCTCTTTGTAAAAAGGTCGCCGGGAGGGAAAGACCAAACAAACAAACAGCATTGTTTCAATGGCTTTGAAAAGCCGAGAAAACCATGTCAGCATGATCACCTAGATAAATGTGTGGAGCCCACCTCGCCGGGAATAACACAGGAAGTGAAACACTAGTAAGATTCAGGTATCTTTTTATCCCATTAAAAAGTCTAAGCCTATCTTAATCTCTAATCCGGCTTCTCCCAGAAGCCCTCATAGATCGCCGTCTTGAAGGCCGTGATACCCTATTGTATCAATCAATTATTTGGCAAATTATCGCGAATTGCAAATCCGTTAATATAACCACCCGAAGGTACAACCGCCGGGTTTTATATGCAGTGTCAAACCAATTGTACCTGCCCCAGACCTCTTTGTAAAAAGGTCGCCGGGAGGGAAAGACCAAACAAACAGACAGCATTGTTTCAATGGCTTTGAAAAGCCGAGAAAACCATATCCAACAGGTGTCAGCATGATCACCTAGATAAATGTGTGGAGCCCACCTCGCCGGGAATAACACAGGAAGCCTGATCACAGGCTCGACCACAGAAAACACAGTTTCTGATGAGCCCTCAAGCTACCAAACTCGCCGGGGTAACTTACCTATTTTAGGCATCCTGACTAAAACTCGGTAAACAAAACGGCTTTCTCGGAGCAATCGAGAAAAACTGCCGGAAAGGCAACCCACACCAAACAGAACGCAGTCTGATCAACATAATCAGACCCACAGTCCGAAGCTCCTGGATCAGCCAATCACAACTAATCCAGGACACACATGGCACATGAATACATTTTTATTATAATAAACAATGAAAACACTTGCATATGTGAAAAAACTACGAGTGGCTGGCTAGGCCTGGTGAAAACGGAAAAAACACTTAATGACGTCGAAACATCATCGAAAAGCACTCCATCCCACCAAAACTGGAACAGCCGCCACATCAAAATCGTAGAAAACACCCGGGTAAGGGTAACACTGACTCGGGACCCAGAAAGAACTCCACTAAGTGAAGAAAAATACACCAGGAACGTCAGTACAAATAACATAGGCTACTCCATCAGAAAGATAGCTAGAAGCCCGACATCGCGTAGTTAAAGCCTCCTAACAAGCTAGGACTAAAGATGGCTAAACACAAAAAACAGTTTCAGAGCGTCCTCAACTCGGCCACGAGGGTCCGTCCGAAATAGACGCCCCAACAAAAACGACCCAAAATACACTTGTTCTGCGAGAAAACCACCCATGACACCCCTGCTACGCTAATTCTAACCTTACTCAAGACATCCCAGAGTAAACAAATGAGAAAAAACTCACTAGGGACGCAAGAATGCGGAATCAAAGCGGAGCACTGTGGGGGACACGTCCGGGTGGGGTGAACGCAGAGCAAGGAAGGTGGATAGATGCGCTAGCCAGCGTCTGGTCCAAGAATCCACAGAAGTACATCCACGGAATATGGAAAGCTTATGAATAGTTATTCTTATTTTATTTTTATTTTTTATTTGTTACGAAGTTTTTTCGTAGTGAGAACCCAATCATAAAGACGAACCATGAGTGATTTAGCGTGTGCTTATGATGAAGGTTCCTCTGAGCTCTGCGGCGGTAGTTTCAAACTGCGCTTATGGCCGTTTGAAGAGGTAGCCTTATGTAATAGGCATAATCGTCACTAATAAATATGTAGCTGTCAAATTATCCTGAGTTAAGACAGGTATCTGAGAGAGAGTATGTTCATTAGCGCACCTGGGTCCACTTAATAGTTTAACCATAGGATCGACTCTTAAGGCTCTTCTTAATCCACCATAATTGGCTTTTCTGAAATCTGGGATAAGTGTCGTATTCTCTTTAGCCTTTCCTGTCCATTGTATGTTAAAATAAATTGATTTATGATCACTATTTCCTAGTTGGTCTCCTATCTCTACATTATTTATCATTTGTTCATTATTACTGAGAACTAAATCGAGGATATTATTACCTCTAGTAGGCGAGTCTATGAATTGAAATAAAAAAACTATCCTGTACCGCCTCAATAAACTCTTTTGAATCTGAGTCGCCGATTTGATGCTGCCAATCAATATTCGGAAAATTAAAATCCCCATAATACACACATTGCTAAACCTTGATGCTATTTTCACTTCCTGCCATAAAGCTGTACCTTCGTTTCTACTCATATTTGGTGGTCTATAAATAACTCCAATAATTATGGTCTCACTACCTTCGCTAACCTCTACCCAAACACTTTCGTTATCAGTATTAAATTTTAGTCTAATACCTGATTTAATACAGCTTTTTAAAGAACTCCTGACAAACACTGCTATTCCGCCGCCCCTCCTACTTTTTCGGTCGCGTTTAAACAAATTATATCCTGGTATATGGAATTCTGCTAAAAAAAATCTTGATTCTGTATTAATCCATGTTTCAGTCAATGCTATAATGTCTATATTTTCGTTGCTAACAAATGCTCTAAGTTCATCCATTTTGTTACATAAACTACTACAGTTTGTATAATATAATCGCAATTAATTTATTTTACTGGTATCTGATATTTACCTTTATTTCTAACTGAATTCCCATCTTCTGTTACACCTTCAATATTTCTACTAGCAGTGCAATTAAAATCCTGTGACTGAAATTTTCTATTCCTATCTGATGTACCAGTATGGCAATTTACCCTATCTAGACAATTATTCTTACTCATATTTTCAGGCTTTATTTTCAGCGAAACACCGCGACAATCCTATCTATTGACCTAGCTAAATTTGCCACCCCTAGCCGAGAAAGATGAACCCCGTCCTGTGCGTACAACTGATTTTTACCATAGAAACGGGTCCAGTTATCAAGGAATGGTATTGCATTTGCATTGCAGTATTTTTCCAGCCGACAATTGATACCAATTGCCCTAGATGACCATTCCTTGCTGACCCCTCTCCGTGGCAAGATACTGTGTACTACAGGTATGCCTCCCTTCCTCCTAACTTTATCTAACACCTCCCTGTACTGCCGAAGCAGTACTTCCGTCCTAGGAAGGTTATATGCTAGGCTATAGGCTGTACACATGTTATTAGGCTAATTATCAAGCCAGTTGTCCCCATATCAGGTAACCTCTATAATAAATATATATTTCTACTGCATACAGTAGTTGTGTATTGCTCACTGAGGCATTACATAAAATTCATAAGATCAGGGAAGGGTTATATAAACGAATATAATTTCCACCCCGTGACAGTATGTATTTCATTAGATAACCACCTTGTGGGATATAGTACTTTCATTGTGTAGGTGCGAAGGCGAGCTCAAAACACCTTCGATTTCCAGTCCACAACGAACCCGATCATGATTATGTCACCCCTATAATTAATTATGTAACCCCCATACCCCCCTTCGTTCTCTGACCTAACCTCTAACCCACAATACTAACCCTCTGCCAGTTATTGTTGTTATGCCCTGTAAAATGCCCCAGAACGAGAAGCCCACCACAGAAGCCACGAACGAACACCACACAGAAACACCAAAAGGAAAGGTCCACAGAACGAAAGGACCAGCTGACCGAGCCAGCCAATTCAGACAGGCCCAAGCCCGCAGGGCTAAGCAGCTCCAGGCCGCACCTAGATACCCCTTCTAAACTGACCATTTTTCCACACCTCATGTACACTACCCCCTCGTGTCCTATACTCCTAACTACAAAGATGATGAACAGGAATATGCATTCATATTAAAAACACCCATGCCCTGTCCCGACGTTGAGCCAATGCCAACACATCAGACAGCCATAATTATATCTATGTATGTTCTTACATCCGAGAAGTAGATGTTATATATCTTAGAAGTTAAAACACCCACGCCTGTCCCTAGACCTTGTATATCATTTCCCATGATGAGTATAGATATATGTAACCCGTGCTCAGTCGCCCCCTTGCATTGTTCCTCTAGTAACTAAGTGTCTCTAATATTAACTGCCACCAGTATTGATACGACATAGCGGCACTGTCCTTGTGTCGTATTGTGCCAAGTACAGATCAACCAGGTTTCATCACCTTATTAGGACGACGACTATAATGTCATCGTTGATCGATGTATGCAATCCTTAGTTTAAGTATTAATATTAACATTCCCTAACATCTTGTCTTGCCAGACTAAGCTTCTGAAGACCCATCGCCCCATAAATCTATGTATTCAATCCTTAGGTTAAGTATTTTTATCCGCCATTGTGTTCACCTTTTTCCATTTACTTTTCCACAATTGTCATACGTCTTCCCCTTGCCTCCTTCGTATCCACAGTCCACACTACGCCAATTTACTTCGTGTCATACACCTCCTACCCCAACCAGAGATTGTATAAGATAACCTGGTTACCAGTATCTGTCATAAGTACCCCGAAACAATAACTAAGTACCCCTACGAACTGCCGCTATTGTTGGTATATTTATATTTCATAGAAAACGCAGTTCCCAGGGCCAACTAATAGTATCCATAACCCCTCGGACTGATCACATAACTCTATCTTTTCCAGACTCATATACCACCCCATAGTTGCATTCCCCGGTAGCATTTGGCTAACGTATTCTACTGCCTTTTCAAACTTCCATATCAACTGCAGCCTAATGCCACCCCCACGCCCAGAGACCTTAGGGTCAAATTCCCCTATAGCCCCCCTGCACTCCTCCCCTCTCATTATAAGACCCCGCACTTCTCTTCTCTTGTCCGACCTAGCCTCTCTCTCATACCTCTTGAAGATCCTTGAATTGTCCGTTGCTAACGCTCTCCAACCTTTTATATATATACTCCTATCCAGCCTACCTTCACTTAGTAGGCCAGAACAACATTAGAACTTTACTAGCCCCTTGCATGCCATCTATTCTCTTACAACCCATTCACAACCCTGCACCCAATGGTCGTCGGTGCGAGGCTAGCCGCCTCGCCAGTAACTAACTTCTATTGCCATACTTCCAGATAAATGTGGCAGATTTACCAACCCAGTCTCCACCACATCCAGCAAACCCTACAATTAACAACCAGCCGAGTAAAACCAGCTAGCTAAGGCACCTTCGGTTTTGGTATTAAGGACACCCACATCTGTCTCATACACAGAGGGTTATTACAAACACTGGTTATATGGCAAGCCCCTAGCCACATCCGCCGGACGACTATCACAGAGAGAGGGCGCCCAGCTCCCCCTTTTTGCCCACCCGAGGAGGGAGACCCCCACCCCGCGGAGGTATACCTGGCCCCTGTTTTGACTTCTGAGTCATTGCCAGGTAGCACAGGAATTCTTCCTATCAATGAACTAACCATGCATGATTAACACCTTTACTAACCTCTATTAACTCACAATAAACCATTTACCTTTCTTGCATACTCTGATCACTAAATTAGCACCTCAGCTATACCATAGAATGAAGATTGAACAATCTAAGAGAGACGCTCGTATCACAGCTGTCCCCATCCTCCTCGCAAAGTAGATCCAGTCTCTCTCCCCTAAATACTTCCAGTATAGCCAAAATAGTACCTCTTACTAAGGCTCAGTTATATGAAAATATAAAGGCTTCCTATAGCCATGTGCCACAACAGTAAATACCATCTTACCTAGTCCCCATATCTATTGAGAGCTCAAATAAGTCCATAAGACTCGAGATCCCTACTGTCTACAGGGTCCAGAACCGAGCCTATAAATCTAGCCCCCGCCCCCAGTCAAATCAGTTGAAAGCTAGACACCAACCAGGGGTCACTACCCTGCAGTTAACTTCTAGCTCTGCCCTTGTGTTGTTCCGGAGTTGAGATTCCAGAGCCGGCAGACTCCGTGGCAGATTTGGATAGAAGGACCTGCCCACGTATTTGAGAACTTCACACATATGGGCCCCCTGGACGGCCGCGGAACCAGTCGTTAGCCCCCAACATCATGGACGCAAGATAACCAGGACCAGACCCATCAGATACTACCCAAGATTCCCTTTATCAGTACTACATATTACTGTGCTGTTTAGAGATTCACTAATTAATATTTCTACGAAGTGGCTATCTCTTTGCCCCAGTATAATTCATATAACCATTCAATTAGGAAGTTCTAAGCGTATCAGTGTTCAATAATTAACAGGCGATACTAACTCTCGTAATCAACCATATATCCAGATATTATTACCTAGAAGGAAACCCTAGTGATGTCTGAATGTTCGCCCACTGATTTGCGTTCTATGTATTTCTGAGACAAGAATATAAAACTTAGATCAGTTCCCCCTGAGGTTACTAGAATTCCCGTGCTCTAAAATACGCGTGTCTAATCTAGTCTGTGAACTACTACTTGTGCACCAGAGCTACCAGTAATAAATCTAACAGTGAATATGATTCTATAAGTAACATTGATGGTCTTCGGTATATAAACCTGTTGAATTAAAGCCAGTGATCAGAAGATTAATACCTGAACGTTGAAAGTGGGAGACTAGGCTCCATCCAGATCCACTTATGCTAGTGTTGTTCGATTCTATTATATTGTCTTGCACGAGTATTATGCAGTGGTATATAAATAAACGTGATCATGTAACTTGCTACCATGTGTTTCTTTGTGTTCTCTATTCCTCATATCTTGTATTGTGCATGCAGCCTTATATACCCAGTCATTTAGAACTCACATTACCCAAGTTAAACCTGTAGAAAAACAGGGCATAACACCCTGTTTTTCTACAGGATTAACTTGGTCAATGTGGGCTCTATCTGACTGGGTATATAAGGCTGCATGCACAATACAAGGTATGAGGAATAGAGAACACCAAATAAACACACGGTAACACGACACACGTTCACGTTTATTGAAGTAAGTGAATAAAGAGCATGGAAAGATAGTAATTCTCGTACAAAACAAAAAATAGAAGGGAACTGCTAGCATTAGCGGATCTGGATGGAGCCTAGTCTCCCACTTCCAACGTTCAGGTATACTCTTCTGATCACGGGTTTAGTTAGCAAGTTTTATTATACTGGAAGACCTCAATATATTTATGTATTCAATTTCACTGATTAGATCTCTTACTGGCTGGTCGCGTGCCCAAGTAGCAGCTCACAGTTAGAATTAGACACGCGTATATTTTAGAACACGGAATCTCTAGTAACCTCATGGGGGTACTGATCTAAGGTTTATATTCTTATGGCAGAAATACGTAGAACACAAATCAGTGGGCGAACGTTAGATATCACTAGGGTTTTAATATCTGAATAAGGTAATTACGAGAGTCAATGTCGCCTGTTAATTAATGAACACTGATACGCTTAGTACGTCCCAAATGGAATGGTTAAATATGAGTTACACTGGGCAAGGTTATAGCCACTTTATAGAAAAGTTAATAAGTGAATGTCGAACTGGTACTATAACACTTAGTACTAGTAACATGAATCTTGAATAGTATTTGTGGGTCTGGTCCTGGTTATCTTGCTTCCGGTGATGTTGGGGGCTAACGACTGGTTCCTCGGCCGTCCAGGTGGTCCAAAATGTAGGAAGTTCTCAAGTCGGATCTCTTGACGATCGTTGCTGGCTACACACTTATATACCCACTAATTTGTGTGAAGGTTATAAGGTGCACGTTGGGACTTGTACATGGACAGCTCTTCTATTCAACTTCTGCCATGGAGTCTGCCGGCTCGGGAATCTCTCAACTCAGGAACAACACAAGGGCAGAGCTAGAGGTTAACTTCAGGGTAGTGACCACTGGTTGGTGTCTAACTTTCAACTGATTTGACTGGGGGCGGCAGCTAGGTTTATAGGCTCGGTTCTGGACCCTGTAGACAATAGGGATTTCGAGTCTTATGGACTTATTTGAGTTCTCAATAGATATGGGGACTAGGTAAGATGGTGATTACTGTTGTGGCACATGGCTATAGGAAGCCTTCACTTTGTGATATAACTGAGCCTTAGTAAAAGGTACTATTTTAGCTATACTGGAAGTATTTATGGGAGGGAGACTGGATCTACTTTGCGGGGAGGACTGTGGCAGCTGTGATAGGGGCGTCTCTCTTATATCGCTCAGTCTTCGTTCTATTGCCTAGCTGAGGTGCTAATTTGACTATCCGAGTATGCAAAACAGGTGAATGGGTTATTGTGGGTACAGAGAGGTGAGTAAGGGGGTTAGACATGCATGGTTAGTTCTTGGATAGGAAGAATTCCTAGGCTACCTGGCAATGACCCGGAAGTCAAAACAGGGGTCAGGTATACCTCCGCGGGGGTGGGGGTCTCCCTCCTCGGGTGGGTAAAAAAAGGGGTAGCCGGGCGCTCTCTCTCTGGGATGGTCGTCCGGCGGCTGTGGCTAGGGGCTTGCCATATCACCAGTGTTTGTAATAACCCTCTGTTTATGAGACAGATGTGGGTCTTCTTAATATCCAAACCGAAGGTGCCTTGGCTAGCTGGTTTTAATCGGTTGGTTGTTAATCGTATGGTTTGCTGGATGTGGTGGAGAGTGGTTGCTAACTCTGCCACATTTATCTGGAAGTATGGCAATAGAAGTTAGTTACTGGTGAGGCGGCTAGCCTCGCACCGACGACCATTGGGTGCAGAGTTGTGAATAGGTTGTAAGAGAATAGATGGCATGCAAGGGGTTAGTAAAGTTCTAATGTTGTTCTGGCCTGCTAAGGGATGGCAGGCTGGATAGGAGTATATATATAAAAGGTTGGAGAGCGTTAGCAACGGGAAAATCAAGGATCTTCAAGAGGTATGAGAGAGAGGCTAGGTCGGGCAAGAGTCGAGAAGCGCGGGGTATTTTTATGAGAGGGGAGGAGTTCAGGGGGGGCTATAGGGAAATTTGACCCTAAGGTCTCTGGGCGTGGGGATGGCATTAGGCTGCAGTTGATATTGGAGTTTGAAAAGGCAGTGAAAGTACGTTAGCCAAATGCTACCGGGGAGTGCAACTATGGGGTGATATATGAGTCTGGAAAAGATAGAATTATGTGGACTGTGGGGCTGGGGGGGAAGAAGGAGGTGAATTGTAGGTGTGTGCTTGACTGTGAGTAAAGTGGGGAAAAACATGGAGTATTATTCTTCGTCAGTACGAGGGGTTATGGATACTATTAGTTGGCACAAGCTTTTGCACGTCTAGTTGTCCCTGGGAACTGCGTTTTCTATGAAATATACACCAAGAAAAACGGCAGTTCGTAGGGGTACTTCGTTATTGTTTTGAGGTACTTATGACAGATACTGGTACTAAGGTTATCTATACAATCTGGTTGGTGTAAGAGGTGTAGGACACAAAGCAAATTGGCGTAGTGTGGACTGTGGATACGAAGGAGGTGATTGGAAGACGTATAACAATTGTGGAGAAGTAACTGGAAAAAGGTGAACACAATGGCGGATAAAGATACTTAACCTAAGGATTGAATACATAGATTTTATGGGCGATGATTCTTCAGAAACTTAGTCTGGCAAGACAAGATATGTTAGGGAATGTTAACATGTATACATAAACTAAGGATTGAATACATAGATGAACGACGACATTATAGTCGTCGTCCTAATAAGGTGATGAAAACTGGTTGATCTGCACTTGGCACAATACGACATTAGGACGTGCCGCTATGTCGTATCAATACTGGTGGCAGTTAATATTATAGAGACACTAACATTAATACTTAAACTAAGGATTAAATACATAGATTTATGGGGGCGATGGGTCTTCAGAAACTTAGTCTGGCAAGACAAGATAGGTTAGGGAATGTTAATATTAATACGTAACCTAAGGATTGAATACATCGATGAACGACGACATTATAGTCGTCGTCCTAATAAGGTGATGAAACCTGGTTGATCTGCACTTGGCACAATACGACACAAGGACAGTGCCGCTATGTCGTATCAATACTGGTGGCAGTTAATATTATAGAGACACTTAGTTACTAGAGGAACAATGCAAGGGGAGACTGAGCACGGGTTACATATATCTATACTCGTCATGGAAATTGATATACGAGGTCTAGGGACAGGCGTGGGTGTTTTAACGTCTAAGATATATAACATCTACTTCTCGGATGTAAGAACATACATAGATATATGGCTGTCTGCTTTGTTGGCATTGGCTCAACCTGGGGACAGGGCATGGGTGTTTTTAATATGAATGTATATTCCTGTTCATCATCATTGTAGTTAGAAGTGTAGGACACGAAGGGGTAGTGTACGTGAGGTGTGGAAAAATGGTCAGTTTAGAAGGGGTAGGTAGGTGCGGCCTGGAGCTGCTTAGCCCTGCGGGCTTGGGCCTGTCTGAATTGGCTGGCTCGGTCAGCTGGTCCTTTCGTTCTGTGGACCTTTCTTTTGGGTGTTTCTGTGTGGTGTTCGTTCGTGGCTTCTGTGGTGGGCTTCTCGTTCTGGGGCATTTTAATTGTATTGAGTCATATCTGTTGGTTTATATATGTTTAATTATGACCAATCTACATACGATCATCTCAAAAGAAATGCAGGAAAACTACCTAGTATCTCTCTCCATTTCGAGAATAGATATATGCAGCCCCCTGCTCAGTTACAACACCCACATACCCCCCCCCCCATGCTCAGCTGTTCCTTTCTTTTGTAGTAACTAGGTATATAGATATGTGCCCCCGTGCTCAGCTGCCCTTGTCTTGTTCTTCTAGTAACCACGTGTATATATAATATTAACCGGAATTTGCCCGATTGATATTGCTACGACACAGAGGCACTGCCCATGTCGAATCGTATTCCGTGCATTCCAACCAAATCCCATTCACCTTAAGTTGACGACAACTAATACCGTCCTTCATGCATGTATTTCAGTCCTTAGGGTAATTATCTTCTATCCGCCATGTTATTCCTCTCTTCCATTTACTTTTCCACAATTGTTACACGTCTTCCAATCACCACCTCATAATCCACATTACTCTGTTTTGCTTCGTGACCCCATGCTCAGTGGTAACCTGTTTTTTGGGTCATCCTGTCCTTTTCTCCTTCACGCCCCGCTGCACACACCACCCTACCTGTTCGATCGTAGGGAAATGCCACCCCTATGTCCAGCGCATTAAGGGTCACTACCCTAGGTCACGAGCGGCGCGGCGCCTAGCCTCAAACCACCCCCTTTCCAATATCCAACCCCCACCTGAAAAGACGCCCAGACGAACGTTCTAACATGCCGATCCCGTTCATTTCCTCACCCCAATAAATAGCAGATAAAGACTCATTCTTGTAACCCCATTTACTACCCTCTAACTTGCTAGCCCAACTCGCAACCTGAACCAGGAGGGCGGACGGCGCGAGGCTACAACAGCCAACCTCTCACCCCTAAGAAGTCGACGGTTCCGCCTGACTTTCATTTTCACGAAAACCACTATTCATGAGGAGTATCACTCTTGACCCCTCCACATCATAAGAAAATTCCATTAACATAGAGAATCCCATATATACATATTTAGGGAGCGGCATGCCCCCCACCCCAAAGGGACCCCCCCAACCCCCGCGGACGTTCACCATGACCCACACGTAGCCAAAAAATTCTTGCCAGACACCAGGTGAATTTCCAACAGGTGATGAACTAACCCTCTAAATACCTATCCAAATACCATCCTATCCCATCCTTAACCAAAACCAAAATCTTCCTTATCCCATCCTAGATTACGAATAGCATGTCAGCTAGACCAGAGAAGGATACTTAGGTGAATTGATGAATAATACCTCCCAGCCTAGTCACATAGGGCGCCAGAAAAGTAGTACTTAAAAACCTTCACCAAATCCGCCTAAACAACTCTACTAGTACCTCATACTAGAGTTAAGATATCCACGATAATAAATCAGATAACAAGTTACTTACCGCCAGATTAAAGACCCCCTCCCTAACCCCGTAAGTTCACCAGAATAAATTAACTACTTCATAGCATTGACATCCAATACTTCTAGAATATTCCTGAAGCTTCCTTGACCTGCCTATAAATAAGACACAGAGACAACAGTCGGGCAGTTGAATATTAGAGCCCAAAGCAACGGCTGGCCACACTGCGGTGGTATCTAGTACCTCCCCTCCCCCCCTCAGGATTCACGATAATTCGGCGTTCCGTAATCTGTGCAACTCGGTGAGGAAGTGAATTAACCCTTTACGAATGTTTTATTGGGATCGGGACTACCGGCAGTAATATTATATTGGTAGACAACAAATTCACAAATTATTGATTGTTTCATTAACTTCTGATAGTGCACCATCCGCTACTTAAGTTACGAACGATCATAACTCATAACTGATCTAAGGCAGAAAGATCTTGTTATGTTAGAAGGGATTATGCGAGAAACTCTTGAGTGAGGACTCTGCAAGAATAACTCCTTGGCAACAATTGACTGTATGCCCCATCAGCATTTGTTGACAAAAAGGTGCAAAGCCGCCCGCGCTCCTTGAACCTCTTATAAGGACCAGAGATAGTTAAACAGTCGTTTTTCTCGACTGTCTTACGTTAATCCGATACGTTGTTAGTCCGGTTGAGCTTGAGACAGCATTATTTAAGGTCCCCATCAAGGGTAACATATCGGAGTGTCGTCACCGGTTACGCAAGAAGCCCATCTGTAAAACCTTCTCTACACTACCGGACAGCTTGGACGGCCCCAGAGCTACTGTTATAATAATAATAATAATAATAGTTCTTAAAGCTAGCACATGCTAAGCTAGCTAAGGATAGCTCAATAAGGCCGATTAGGCATATTTCCATTGGGGTCCTGTACTACTATCCCATCCCTTTGCTCATGAGGGATGGTAACGACTCAGTGCTTGTGAAAAATCTTTAACGTGCCGAGCGTGGGCGCGAACCCGGGCCTTCTGGGTGGAAGTCCGAGACGCTAGTCACTACACCAAGCGAGCCGCTAACCCCCAACATCACTAACGCAAGATAACCAGGAAAACTCTATCACAGTGTTACTTCGCAAAGTACCAGTGTTACGGTGCTATTAACTATAAACCATCCAGTGTATTCGATTGTGTCTCAATTTTCTCTGATGTTAGGAAACAAATGATTATTATGCTAGTATGTATTAATATATATCAGTGAAATTTAGCTTAGGCGAACTGACTCCCGTAATTATTCTTGCCATCAGGTTTAACCTGATTCGCCCTCACTGATATTTTCGGTCCGAAGTATCACCTAGACAAGTGAACATCCTAGACCAGTGCAACTAGTTACAGTTATCCCTTTACGTTAATTCTTGGGCAATAACCACATTACTTATACTTTCATCCTTGATTAAGAGTCATATTACCAGAGAGAGTTAACAAAGCGAAATACCTAACCTGTGTGATTCATGTACCCTACGTATCATAAAGCAATGTGATCAGAAGAATAATGCCTGAACATTGGAAGTGGGAAGTATGTCTCTATCCAAATCCACGATAAGTGCTGGGAGATTGTAATAAGTCCAATAACCTACCTGAGTGCTCCAACATCTATTGTTCGTGTGAATTCTATTACGTACCTTATACCTGAGTGTTATTTAGAATAAAGCTGTATTACAAACCATTTATCCGAGATTATCTATGTCCTCTGTTGATTCTCTTTATGTATTTTGCAAGAAATCCAATAACCCAGTCTTGCAGAACTCACCTATACCAAGTTAATCCTGTATAAAATCAGGGCATAACAGTATCGTTATAGATTGGGTACCCACTACGAAAAAACTTTAGTAAAAAATAAGAGAAGAAAAAGGAAAAAGATTAATTACTTAATCAATGTTAAACCACGCTTCCCACATTCGGTGGATTTCTTGCGTTGTGGCTTCTTGCCGCTCCTCGCCAAGCGCTCCATTCGTCCTTCACTGATATATCAAGATAATACTCAAGATATCAAACGAATAGGAAGGGGATGGCTGGGAGGGCATTCATTGTCAATGATTCCGGGGACCCAGGAAGATCCTAATATCTCCTAATATCTGTGATTCAGGTCTAGAAACCAGAGGGTATTATAGGTTTGACTCCTGTAAGGAGATAAAGAAATCCTAATATTTAGTAGTGGCCACGTAATCATTGACGAACATGCCTATTACATAAGGCATCCTCTTCAAACACTAATCCGCCGTAGTTTGAATCTACCGCGCAGAGCGTTTAAAATCTGAGGAGCCTTCATCATGAGCGCACACGACCTCACTCATGGCTTCAGTCATTATGAATTGGGTTCTCACTACGAAAAAACTTCGTAAAAAATAAAAACAAAAAGAAAATAAGAATAACTATCCAATAAGCTTTCCATCATATCGTGGATGTACTTGTGTGAATCTTTGACCAGACGCTGATTCAGGCGTCATTCTTCCTTCACTGACATATCAAGTAAACCAAAATCCTTAATACATCAACGAATGGGAAGGGGACGGTCGGGAGGGCCCCAGTCGTCAATGATTACGGGGCCACTACTAAATATTAGGTTTTCTTTATCTCCTTACAGGAGTCAAACCTATAATTTATTAGTGGCCCCTCCATCATTGACGAACATGCCTGATTTCTAAGACTGGAGGGGGACATTCGTAATCATATCATAACTCTAGCAAAGCAGATAATCAAACAACCACATAGTATTCTTACTTTGAAAAAATATATTTAATTACGGCGCAGACCATATAAATACAAAAAAGGGGGTTCAAGCAGGTGCGTGCTTCAAAGAAGCCTGCTTGACAAAAAAGGGGGGGTAACTCTGGAGATTCTGTGAACAGATCTGTAGTTACCAAGGCACCCCACTCAACGAGTGGTGACAAAAAAAAACAAGTTATAAGTTTACATGTGCACATAATAAACCCCATAATATTCGTGAAAAATAATTTGCAAAACATCTCCATTGTTTAATACTAAATTGCTTTCACAGCTAAAACTACTATAACAAATCCATTGTTTTGTACTAACATTGTACTAGCACAATTTCTCGCAGAGAAATTTTCATATCACATTAACCCTAATTGTATCACAGCTCTTATACTCTGGCGGGGTCTAGGGTGTCCTATGTTACACTGACTGCACCCCCCCCCCCTTTTCCTTGAAAGTAAACAACGGTGACAGTAGGGCCACCTAGACCCTCTGCCTTAAAGCTATACATGGTAAGGAAGGTTTGTCCAGAGCAACTGACAAGTATCTAGTCAAAAACGTATGATTAGACGCCCACAACTGTGTGGACGCAATATCTTCTACTGAAAAATTCTTCAGGAAACGTAAAGAGGCCGCTCATTTGCATAAATTGTGGGCCCTACCCACAACACCGGGATTACTCTCTTTAATGACTTCGACCAGAAGAGAAGCTAATCTCCGTTTCAGTAAGCGTTTACCCGTACTCGCTACCCATAAAGCACCTTGGGGGTTGAGAGGAGCCACTCTCAAATATTTGGTTAGAGCCTGCACTGGACATAGATTATGGTGCACCTTTCCCCTTTTTAACGCCGGCACCGTGAACTCAGAAAACATGTGTGCACTGTGCTCATTCTTGGCTACAAATCCCGGGGAAGGTGCAATGTGAATACATTCATTAAGTCTACCAAACCTAAGGCAATTAGGTGTGTTGCTCATCGCCGCCAGCTCAGACACTCTGTTCCCGGTGGCCAAAGCCAAAAGGAATACAGCCTTTTTTAAGAGTAATGCAAAATCTGCAGGATTTTGGTACAGACGAGAGTGAAGTAAAGACAATGCCTTGTCCAGAGACCAAGTAGGCATGAGCTGATGGGGAGGTGGGCGGAGTTTAAAACATGCCCTCATGAAACCTGTTTCCTCCGCTACCGGTATGGAGAGACCTGTATGGTCTAAAAAGGGCACTCTAATCGCAGTTAAGTGATTTTTTAACGTTACCACAGATAAACGTTTCTGCTCAAACAGATAATTTAAATAATTGAAAACTAAAGCTACCGATGGCACAGTCTGTTCTGTTCTAATGATCCAAGACGTAAAGGTTTGCCAATGTGATTGATACTGTCGTTTCGTAGACTGAGTATATTGATTTAATAATTTATTGGTCACCTCTCTACCGTATGGTGCTAACCACTTGGCCTCCTGAATGTCCATAATGCAAAAGTCAGCGAGGTCGCTAGGTTGCCAATCGTGTCTAAGTGAAAATAACCGACCGGGAGCGACACCGGGTGCGGGCACCACGTCTTTAATTGCTGGTACCACAACTGCGCCGGCCACAGGGGTGCGACTAGCGAGACTAAGCCTCGATAATCTCGTAGTTTGTTCACTACGTGGCACATTAGTGACGCATCTGGCGGCGGAAACAGATAGATGGAGCTCCATCTGTTCCAGTCTGTCACCAGAGCGTCCGGCCCCCCTGCCGGCGTCTTCGTCCGGCGGGTGAGGTATAGAGGGAGCTTGTGAGTCTCCTCGGACACAAACAGATCCACTTGTGGATGGTAGAGCTCTGCAATCATTTGGTTGAAAATGGGTTGCTTGAGCTACCATTCTACTGTTGTGCTCTGTCTCCGGGACAGAGCGTCTGCCCAGACGTTTGCTAAGCCTGGGAGATAAGATGCGTGAAGATAAATGTCTAGTCTGTTGGCTAGAGTAAAAATCTCTTCCGACACGTTTAGCAACTTCCTTGACCTCGTTGACCCTTGTTTCTGAATACAGTGAACTGCGTTCAGATTGTCCATTCTGAAGGCCACTGACTTGCCCCTTAACGCAGGGCCGTGAGCCTGAAGGAAATACAAGGGGACTAGTAATTCTTTGACATTGATGTGGGAGATTTCTAAGTGGGACCAAAGCCCCTGACCCTGGTGCCCCTGATTTGACTGAAATCCCCAACCTATTGTGCCTGACGCATCCGTGTCTACCCATACTGTTGGCGGAGGAGAGGTCCATGACATTATTGAGTGCAACGTTTCCCTCTTCGCCCAGACCGCTAGTAAGGTGTGGATTAATTTTGGGATGGGCCATAACTTTCCCGCCAGTAAGAGTGGGAAATATTTGTTGCCTTCCAATATTAAACGTTTTACTTTCAACCGGCCCAACATTACAGTTAGTTGAATCCAGGTGAGAGAGCCGACCAGAGACTCCCAGACCCTTCGTGTCATAGTCAGACTGTGAAGAAACATGAACAGTTTCCTGCGAAACCTGTTGCGATTGTCCACACTCTGACTCAGAGTGAGAGCAGCTGTGTCCCAGACCAGCCCTATCCACTGAATTACTCGTGAGGGAACAAGGTTTGACTTTACCAGATTTACCTTGAACCCTAGAGTTTTGACATGATTTAAAATTATGTTGACATGTTTGATGCATAATTGCTCTGTCTCTGCCACCACCAGCCAGTCGTCTAAGTACCACAACACTCTGATTCCTTGCTTTAATAACGGCATCAGGGCTTGCCGGACTAATTTCGTGAATAATCGAGGTGCCAGGTTCAAACCAAATGGCATCCTTTGAAAAAAAGAAATTTTGGTGCCTGATCCGTAAGGCCAGAAACCTTTGAAACCTTTTGTTTACCGATACGTGCCAATAAGCGTCTGTCAGGTCTAGGGAACACATCCAACCTCCCAGCGGAAGTGTTAGCCTGATTTGATGTACTGTTAACATACGGAATGACTCGTTGTGAATGTGAAGGTTCAGATAAGACAGGTCTACGACTGGTCTCATCTGAACACTGTCCCTTTTGGGAACCAAAAATAGCTTGGACGTGAATACAGGGTAATTTGGGGGGACCGGGATGATGACATTCTTGGCAATCATTTCCTGGACCAGTGACTCCACCTCTAATGAAACAAAATTCGCCGTTGTCGGCTGACGTAAGCGAGGTCGCCGGAGCCACTGCCAAGTGATACCTTTGCGTGCCACCATCCGTGCCCAAGTTTTTAACGGCCATGCTTGGTGACACGTTCGGAACGACCCAGTTAGCAGACAAGGGTTCGCCGGCTGTACTACCCTCGGATCCGCCGGCCTTAAGACTGGCACCGGGAGTGAGAGAGACTTTAGTTTTTTGATGGTGGTGGTGGACGCTTCGCCGGCTGGCTGGCGTTGGCCGAAGACGGGCCCTGACCTGGCTTATTATGGCCGCATCCTCTTTGACCTGAAAACCTACTCTGTCTATGCCTGTACTGACCTTGAGGGGAGGAGGAGGACTTAGGTGGAAGAAAGGGCTTAGATCCCCCCGGCTGAGCCTTAGCGACTGGCCTGGGTTTGGGGAAGTTAAAGGCAGGTTTCTTAGAAGGGGTGGGACTGTGTTTAAAGGCCTGAGCCATATTAAACACCGTTCGCCACACGTCAGGGGTCATTAAAGAGGGAGTGAGCACTGGTGACATGACCACCTGATTCGCAATGCGATCAGGCAGTTTTCGGACTAAGGACATTCTGAGGTCTTGTCTCGCTCGTACCGCCTCAAGCAAGGCGGTGCGGATGTCACCCAAAGATTGGATTGACGACTGAAGAAGCAGTCGCCGGGGACAATTCAACCGATCGTCTGGCGTCCGCGTCTGCGATTGCCTGAGTGGACCGGAGCAAAGACTTTGCTATCTGTTGAGACACTATGTATTGAGAGAACAGGCGAAAAGCTTTCCCCCTTAGCCTAAATTTTCGTTCTAGGTGAGTTGAGGTAGTGGTAGTGAAAGGTTCTTTTAGCTCACAGAGATTAATTTTAGGGGCAGCTAAGAAAGCAAACAAAGCTGAAGGGACTCCGCCGGCAGAACACACTGGTATGGAGAACCAAGAATGAGTATCTTGAGGGATCTGGTGGGAAGTTTTGGAAGTAAATGTGGTCGCAAAGTTTTGAGCCTCTGCCTCCCACTCCACCCAAGGTCCTGGACCCAACTGCCCCACCTTCAAGACTGGATTAGCTGCTGTGTCTGTGACGGTTAGCAAATCGAGTTCTGGAGTGAGAGCTGACAGAGTCTTAATGTCATTAAATCCGTCATGCTTAGACCAGTCTGAAAAAAGTTTTGAAGCTGAGGCAGAGGGTAAAGCCGGCTTAGCAGCATAAACAAAATAATCTTGGTGATAATAACTAGGTATAGCCTTGATGTTGACATCTAGTACATTGCCTAAAGTATCCAAGGCCCTTAATTTCCTAGATTTATTGCCCTGGATGACCCACTCACGCGGTACTGGGAGTTCCCCTGACAAGGTAGGTTGGGCAATCTCTGGTTTAGTGGGGGTCAAAAGGACCCATGACTCGTCTGGTCCGTAAAGCAAGGGCATAGCTACCTTTCTGAGAGGCGCTCTGTCTAGGGGGGGCGGATTGACATCCGTTATAACACTTACATTGGAAGTGGTCAATGCTGCCGTAGTAGGCCTAGTAACCACTGATGGTGACAGAGGGGGAGGGTGAGGGATCTGAGTTAAAGCAATAGAAGTCATCAGAGGCCGTACCGTAGAGCTTGTCGTGGGAGCTCCCAAGTCCACTGTGGGAGTTTCCTGCTGTTGGCTATTTTTTTTTAGATAAAGCATTACTGAGTAGCCCTTCAATTTCCTGTGCAGTGACAAATTGACTTGATGATGTACTAACTAGGGAATCATTAAGATCTTGTGCGGCGTCTAAGCCTGAACCTGGCTCTTGCCCTTCCATATCTGAGATAATTGAAACCTCGTCTTTTTTATCCTGTTCCTCCTGAGAAGATCCCGCCGAAGCTGGGGTATCACCTTGTTGCCAAGATAAGTCAGGGATAGAGGATGGGATCGCCGCGTCCCTGTGGACGTCAGCCACTGTGTGAATAGTATGAGCCGGAAGTGGGTGGTCAGGTCCTGGCTGAGAAAAACGCCAAACACCTAGGCCTTGGCCTACACTCCCTTGGGAGTCCGCAACACTCTCACCCCCTGAGCCCCCTGAATTCTCTAATTCCAGGGTTAAAATGTTAATGGGTAAATCATCTTTAGGTACAGGCACTATACTGGACCCTTGAGCCCGAACACCAACTCTGTCTGGGGTAGAGGTACGATGAGAAGCACTAGAAACTGGTGAATGTCGTGAGTCCCTTTTATCATGGGAATCCCTCTTTGAAGATTTATGGCTGCGGTGTGACCGTGAACTACTCTTTGATTTATAGGATTTATCGCCGTGACCACTGGTGGAACTTTCTGTCTTACTCTTCTTACTCGATGGTGAAGAGGCAAGACTAGATGGCTGGTGTCTGAGAGGTGACCTAGACCGAGATCTCTCCCGGGACGAGGAGGCTGCCGCCGGGGGTGTAGGCTCTCGTTGACGTTTCGCAGTAGCAGTAGGAGCAGACACAGAAACCTGACCAGTCTCTGCCGGCTTACGGAAAAATAGAAAATTTCCAGGAATTAATGCTCATAAGGTTAACCCAACATGATCGCATACACACACACACATGTGTCAATAACCCGCCGGGTAACGAGCCGTAATGTCACAATGATCACAGCTCGCTACGCGGCGGGATCCTATAAAGATTTCCGAATATCGAAACATGTCCTAAGAAGTTAAGAATACCCTCTGACATAATATAAAGGACCAGTATGGCGTTTATAACATAGTCTTTCTGGTGGTGACTGTCTCAAGATTCAATTTTGGAAAAAAACAACCCCCCACAAAGACGCCGGTACCAGAATTATTTAACAGAATAACACAGGGCAGGCTGATATGAGATCTGATTTCTAACGAATTGTCACAAAGGATCGCCGTAAGTTTGAAGGCGGCGATACATTAACGTATCTCTCAATTAACTGGTTAACTATATGGAATTGTAAATTCCTTATTTCCTCCTCCCAGGAGCACCCGCCGGGTGTGAGAAATTTGTGAAAAGATGTTAAACCTAATTGAGTTTTCGATCGCTGTCAGGCTGAAGGCGGAGATACCTAAAGTACCACTTAAAATGGATCGGTTAACTAAATTGAATGACCAAGACGTTCATCCCACCCTACCAAGGTGCACCCGCCGGGTGAGATGTAAACAACGTTAACCCCATAAGTTCCTGTCCCCACTTCTTTGTAAAAGATCGCCGGGGAGGAAAGCCCTCAATCAACAGCTAGGTTTGTTCTATGTGGTTTGTAAAACCGGGTAGAAAAACTTCATAACATCTGTCCGCATGAACAATGTTAGATGGGTACAGCCAGACCACCGGGGATCATAGGGAGCCTGAAACAGGCACCAACACAGAGACGCAGTCCTGGAGAGCCACAGACACCTCCTCGCCGGGGACACAAGCCTGTGTTGAAACCACGCGTGGCCCAACACGGCTCTCGGCCGGGTTTTTCATGGTGAAACCGAGATTAAACCCGCCGGAAAGTAACCCACCCCGTTCAGAAACCAACTGAACGCACAACGGACCTGGGATCAAGCCAAGCACGACTAGCCCAGGGCCCACACAATAATCCGTGGAATTAGCCAATACACAACTAAACCAGGAAACATACATAGTCCGTGGAATTAGCCAATACACAACTAAACCAGGATACACATGACACAGTAGGACATATTTATAAAATAAACAATAACACTTGTACATGTGGCAAAGCTACGAGCGGCTGGCTAGGCCTAAGCAGACGGCATACGAAATGTTGAAATATAAACAAAAACACTGGAAATATAACAACAGGAACCACCGCCAACACACCACTGTAGTAAAGACTTCCGACAAAGGGAAGACTGACTCGGGACCCAGAAAAAACTTCACTAAGTGAAGAAAAATACGCTGGGAACGTCAGAAACACAGCTTACCTCATCAGAACGATAAAAGGCAGCATAAAATAACACGTAATGAAAGCCGCCTGCATCACAAGCTAACTCAACTGTGAAAAGATCACATGTCCACAACAGGACCACGAGGGTACATCCGAAATAGATGCCCCAAACACACGACCCAAAATACACTGCACTGTGGGCAACCAGCCCAGGACACTCCTGCTACACATATCCTAACCTTACTCGATACATCCCGGAGTAAACAAATGAGAAAAAACTCACTAGGGACGCAGCAAATGCGGAACCAGCGAAGCGTGGGGAGACACGTCCGGGCAGGTTGAGCGCAGAGCAGAGAAGGAAGAATGACGCCTGAATCAGCATCTGGTCAAAGATCCACACAAGTACATCCACGATATGATGGAAAGCTTATTGGATAGTTATTCTTATTTTCTTTTTGTTTTTATTTTTTACGAAGTTTTTTCGTAGTGAGAACCCAATTCATAATGACTGAAGCCATGAGTGAGGTCGTGTGCGCTCATGATGAAGGCTCCTCAGATTTTAAATGCTCTTTGCGGTAGATTCAAACTACGGCGGATTAATGTTTGAAGAGGATGCCTTATGTAATAGGCATGTTCGTCAATGATGGAGGGGCCACTAATAAATATTAGGTTTTCTCTACTTCCCTCCGGGATTCAAACCTATAATTTAACAGTGGCCCCTCCATCATTGACGATGTTGCCTGAATTCCCAAGACTGGAGGGGGACATTCGCACCAATATTGTTATGCCCTGATTTTATACAGGATTAACTTGGTATAGAGCGAGTTCTTTGACCTGAATGTTGGTTTGAAACAGGGGTGTGTGATGTTCCCTTGGTTGTTTACTGTATATATGGATCGAGCCATGAAAGAAATACTATCAAGAGCAGTGGATGTTGGTGTATCGCTGAAAAGGGAGGGAATTGAGTGGAAGCTACCTATACTGCTGTTTGCGGATGATACAGTTCTGATGAGTGATAATGAATGGGAGTTGCAGGGTCTGGTAAATAAGTTTGGAACAGTGTGCGAAAAACGGAATTTGAAGGTAAATGCGGGGAAAAGCAAGGTTATGGTCTTCGAAAGGGGTGAAGTCACAGAATGTGAGGTGAAGCTGAACGGTCAGGCTATGGAGATCGTCAACTCTTTTAAGTATCTGGGCAGTGTGTTGAGTAAAGATGGGACTATGGATGAAGAAGTGCGGGAGAGGGTACAACAGGGGAAGAGGGTTGTAGGAACGCTAAAAGCAGTAACAAGAAATAGGGTGGTCAGTATGGAAGTGAAGAAGTCCTTGCATGACAGTGTGGTAATCCCGACACTGACTTACGGAAGCGAAGCATGGACGTTGGTTGAGAGACTCAGACCAGGAGTGAGAGCAGTGGAAATGAATTACTTAAGGAGTGCATGCGGAGTTACATGGAGAGATAGACAGACTAATGAGGAAGTAAGAAGGAGGTGTGGTGTGGAGGTAGATGTGCTGGAAAGTGTGAAAAGGAACAACTTGAGATGGTTCGGCCATATGGAACGTATGGAAAGCGAGAGAATGACTAAGAGGGTGTATGAGAGCGAGGTGGAGGGACAGAGAGGGAGAGGTAGACTGAATGAGAGGTGGAAGGATGGAGTGAGGAAGTACATGAACGAAGGCGGTGCTGGTTGGGGGGAGGGGCGTCGACTGATTGGGGACAGAGGTGCATGGGGGCGGTTCGTTCGTGGCCACCCCTTCGGGGATCACGGCGTCAGGCAATAGATAGATAGATAGAACTTGGTATAGGTGGGTTCCGCAGGACTGGACTATGGGACCTCATGCACAGAACACAAATGGAAGCAATAGGGGGCATAAATAATATCAGAGTAAATGGTTTATAATGCAGCTTTATTCTCCGAAAAACACTGGTAGAATATTGGTTATATGTGCATTCGAAACTATGGCAAATTGAATAAGTCAGGTGTGTACTTTTGGACTTTTATAATCTCTTAGCACTGCTCGCGGATGTGGATAGAGTTCTTTCGCTTCCCACTTCCAACGTTCAGGAATTATTCTTCTGATCACATTACTTCAACGATACGTAGGTTACACAAATCACAAGGCTAGGGATCTCGTCAATTAACTCTGGTAATCTGATTTGAACTCAAAGATGCAATTATAAGCAATTGGGTTATCTCCCAAGAATTAACGTAAAGGGAGTAAACGGTAGCTAGGTAAACTTGGTGGAGATACTTAGGACATAAATATCAGTGGGGCGACTCAAAAGGTTTTATGGTAATTAATCACAATCACTTATTTGAAAATTGCTTTCTCAAGTCGCCTAGTTTACTGTCCTGATATATTTGCTCTCCCCTAGCTTAGTAATCACTTATTTCTTAACCGCAGGACTTCGAGAATTAGCCTGTCATATCGTTTCCTCGTTATCTTGAGCTGGTGTGTTGGGGGCTAACAGCGACTCCTTGGCCGTCCAAGTTGTCCGGGAGTGTAGAGAAGATTTTACAGATGGGCTTCTTGCATGTGAGCCGGTGATGACACGCCGATATGGGACTCCTACTGAAAGCCTTGAATGACACTGTCTCCGGCACGGCCGGTGATGCAATGTATCGAATTAACGTAAGACAGTCGGGAGAAACGACTTTTCTTAACTATTCTGGCCTTATGGGAGATTCGGGGCGTGCAGGCGGCTTTACGCCTTTTGGTCAACAAACAATTGTTGCCCAGGAATCTTCTCGCCGAGCTTTCTCCTAACTCGCATAATCCCTTCTAACATAATAATATCTTTGTACCCTAGACCTGTTATGAGTTATGATTGCTCGTAAGCACAAGGTAGTGGCGATCAATTCGAGGCCAGCCTTCAATACGTTTATGAGACAATCAATAGGTTTGTAAATCGGTTGTTCACGGGTATAATCTTGCCCTTGGTCTCCCAATTGCAAGACAATATTTGTGAAGGGTTGATTTACTTCCTCACAGATTAACTTTGATCGCGGGCACCGAGAATCACTGTGTCCTGAGGTTGGAGTGTTTTGTAAGCATCCACGAGAGCATCACATCCGTTACGTGGACTGGCTACTATCAACTGATGCGCTTTTGCGCGGGAAAAGTTGCACGGGAAAAGTCAGGGGGTATTTCGAATGCTCTAGATTTGGGATGTCGGAGGGGAAAACAAATGAATTAATCCCTTGACTTAGGAGGGTAGGCTAATGAAAAAGGTCTAGTATAAAGTTAGTATGTAGGCCGCAATATGATTCAACATTTCTGACATCTTTACTCTAAGACAAATTATTAAGAGGGGGTTCAGAGGAGGATGTTGGGGAGGGGAATTCTAGTTTTTCTTGGCGCCTTCCGGCTTAGGCGGTAAGGCAGTATACGTTAATATTTCACTCAAGTATCCTTCTCTGATCTAGCTGAAATGCTATTAGGAATCTAAGACGGGTTAAGGGGGACTCTGGGGGTTAGTTAGGAGCGGGAAAGGATAGGATTTTTAGGCTGGAATTAGAACTTGGAGGTTGGTATGGGTTAGAGGTACTCGGGATTTCTGGCAAGAATTTGGTGGGTATCAGGATGCCTGCAGACTTCCGCGAGGGGGGACAGCGCGCCGGCCGAGGGCTGGGGGTATCCTCTTGGGTTGGTGCCAGCTGGGCCTTGAATATTGGGGTATGGCGTTTTTTATGTTAATGGGGTTACTATATTAGTTGAGGATATTGGGGGTTATATATTTCGTTATGATTGATCATTGAATCTAGCTCTCACTCACGAGACTCACTCGTGGGTATAATGAACCGTGATTTTGTTAAAAAGTGCAAGTCAGGAAGGGGGAACTTACCCTCTTCAAGGGGAGTGAGGGGGAGGACTACTAGCCTCGTGCGCTTGACTTTACTGTCCCAGGTTGTAGTGGTGGTTAATGAGGTTAGAGGATAGTTAACCCGGGAGCTGCGGGGAGACTCTTAAGAGTTCCCCCGGCGCACTGCGGGAAGACTCTTAAGAGTCAGAGAAAATAAAAATCAACTTTTGACATCGAAAAAAAATTTTTTTTTTATATTTATTTTTTTTTATTTTTTTTTTTTTTTTTGGCCCCTGGGCCATGCAAAATCTCAGTCCTCTACCTCCCCTCCTTCCCCACTTTCCTCCTCTCCTTCAGTTATCACCTATTTTCCCTGTTATTCCCTTATTCTGAGGTATATTTTCGTGCTAACATTAGAAATTCGATTGGAGGGTGTGGTCATCACTGATAGCAAGCGAGTGCAAGAGAGAGAGAGAGAGTATCGATCGACTGTGTCTCAGTGGCCTTGGGGGAAATTGGCGGGAAAGCAGATTGCCTCACCCATACATTATACAACTCGCGGGCTATATCTCCGATTTTGACCATCCAAACGCTGTTTTCACTCGTTTTATTGTTGTTTCAGGTTAATACCTTTATAATCAACCCATAATAGGCGCATATGGATAAATATTAATGCTATTAATGGCACAATGAATATTTTAGTGACGGAAACACCTCAAATACGTCAGCACAGGGGGACGTTTCCAATTACCCCCATGCGCACTTCAGAGGTTAAAGGAGGTACAAGAATAGGTTTGTACTCTCTGTTTACGGGAGCTTGAGAAATGACTTACGCGGCACGAAATAAAACATCCTGATGGGCGTCTTATTAGGGGAGGTTGTGAATTTGGGTTGGTATAGGAGAGGAGAACAACAGGGCGACTCAAAAGGTTACAATACAAGGAGCCACATACAAGATTTTGTAAAAATTGGAATGGAAACTTTTATTCCTCATCAAAAGTACAGTAAAAGATCTAATTCACCTAAATGGTTTGACCATAATTGTGCTAGAGTAACTGAACAAAATGCAATAGCCTACAATGCATACACAATATCAAAAACACATGAAGCCTTTAATTACTTTAGAAACATCAGAAATCATGCCAAAACTGTATTAAACCTAACTAAATCAAACTTTCTCCATAAGCAGGCAAATAAACTTCTAAATAATCCAAATGATAACAAAATATTTTGGTCTACTCTTAACTCATTCAAATCCAACTTCACTACTGCTTCATCCATTCCACCATTAAAATCTCCGACTGGCAATCTTGTAAGTGACCCACGAGGTAAAGCTAACCTTCTTGCAGATATTTTCTCCACCAACTCAACCTTAGATGAAATAAATCAAGATGTCCCTGTACTTAATTTTAATTCACCTGAAATTCCCTCACTTAGATCCACACCAGACATGTCAAAACTATTTTGCAGAATCTCTCAGTAGATAAGGCTCCTGGTCCAGATGAAATTCCTCCAATAGTACTTAAGAATTGCTCCTTGGTGCTCGCTCCTGTATTGGCAAAAATTTTCCGTCTGTGTACTCATACCTCATGCTTCCCAGTACCCTGGAAAGAAGCAAACATCCATCCAGTTCCTAAAAAAGGTGCCTCTTCAGATCCATCAAACTACAGACCAATAGCTATAACTTCCACTCTTGGCAAAGTTTTTGAAATTATATTAAATAATCACATAATTAAGCATCTGGAGAATAATAAATTAATCAGTGATAGGCAATATGGTTTTAGACGATGTCGATCAACTGCAGACATTCTTTGCCTTCTTACGCATCAAATCAACCAAGCTACAGACCAACATGGTGAAACACATACAATAGCACTGGATATATCAAAGGCATTTGATAGAGTCTGGCATCAATCCTTATTGTCGAAGATGTCACACTACGGCCTTGCATCATTAGTTCCACTATAATTCTTCTTATCTTCATAACAGAAAAATATGTGTAATGGTAGATGGCCTTTATTCTCAATTTCACTCAATAAATGCTGGTGTTCCCCAGGGATCAGTTTTGGCCCCAACTCTGTTCCTCATTCATATCAATGATCTCATATCTACCACTCATAATCCAATACATTCCTACGCAGATGACTCAACACTCCACAGTTCCTTCACATTTACCAATTCTTTCACCCAACCCGATCTTATAAATTCAAAAATAAACACTGCAATTTCTCTGAACCAGGACCTTTCTAGAATTAATGAATGGGGACAAGAATCTAGTTTCCTTTAATGCACAGAAAACCAAGTACATTCAATTTTCTAACCGACAGAATCTCACTGACTCCCATATATTTTTTAATGATGTAAATATTCCCACTTCCCCTAGTATTGACATTCTCGGTGTAACATTAACTACTAACTTGAGCTGGACACATTATGTTAGAAGCATTGCTAAGAATGCCTCTAAAAAACTGGGACTCCTGTACAGAGTTCGAGAATTCTTCACTGACGAGCAGTTGGCCGTAATATATAAAAGTCATGTGCGCTCTCAGATGGATTACTGTTCACCTCTGTGGGGTGGAAGTGGAGTGGTTGCATTGAGGCAGTTGGACAAAATTCAAAATAAAGCTATTAGATTAATCAATAACCCTGCAATCACACAGGACCTTCCTACATTAGCCATACGAAGAAACGTTGCATCCCTTGCATTATTCTACAGATATTTTCACAGCAATTGTTCCGAGGAACTTGCTTCAATTGTGCCGCCTCTCCACATCTTTCCCCGTAGAACTAGGGCAGCTGAGCGCCCATGAATTTACACTTTCTCCTCCACAATGCAGAACTTCTGCTTATCAGAATTCATTTATCCCCAGAGCTACTACTCTTTGGAATTCACTTCCCTCGAATTGCTTTCCACAAACTTACAATCAACAAATGTTTAAATCCAGTTGTTACAAACATTTTATGAATGGAGGATGCCTTTAGGCACATGGACCTTTTTGTTTTATCTGTGTTTTTCCTTCCTCCGTTTATTGTCTCTTAAAAAAAAAAAAAAAAAAAAAAATGGGCATGCTGTTGCTACGCAAGTATTTGTGGATAAAAGAGAGTTAACTTAGGAAATGTTTACATGCATGAATGACGGCATCGTAGCCGTCGTTATAATAAAAGTTTGGAACCTGGTTGAATAACTCCAGTTCAATTACATAATTACTTAGTTACTAGAAACTATCCCCTGAGCATGGGGCTACATACGTTTTATCTTCTTAAATGGAGAGAGAACTAGGTCACTTCCCTGGATCTCTCTGGAGAGGATCGTATGCAGATTTGTCATAATTAATTTATATAAATCAACAGAGATACGAAACAGAGCAGTGTGGACTGTGGACTAGAAGGGGTGATTGATTAGACGTATAACAGTTGTGGGAAAGAATGGAAGAGGAATAATATTGTGGATAAAAGTTAGTTAACCTATGAATGAATGCATGCATGAATGACGGCATCGTAGCCGTCGTTCTAAGGAATCCGATCTCGGTAGGTTGATTTGAGGTCGGATTATTCATAAGTGACATTTCGAGGCGGTTGTACCGAGTTTGAAAACATAACCAAACTCACGCGAAATAAATACGACGATGTTGTCCGGCACGACCCTTACCTAAGCACAGGCCTGCATAATGAAGTTGGGGATGGTCTGGGCTTATCTAAGAATTGAATACCTGCATGGGTGATAATAATAATAATAATAATAATATTTATTCAGTTAGCAATTTACAGATTTGGTACCACATAGTTTGTTACAAATATGACATGTACCAGCCTTGCATAATTCCAACTAAGGATAGCCCAATAAGGCCGTTAGGCGTATTTCTATTGGGGTCCTTGTGGACCCCAATGGACCCCAATGTGACGTGTGGGGTGACGGTATCTTATTATAGTTAGGTGTGTTGTGTGGGTGTCTTGGATGTTAAAAGGGTTGGGAATGTACAACTTGTGGTCGACGTGCGTTTGGGGCCTTTTGCTTTCCGGCCGTGTTGGGATCGGTCCCTCGGTCCCGTCGCGCGAACCTAGCATATTCGAAAGGTTGGGTGTATACCACTTTTGATCGACGTGCCTTTGGAATCTCTTGCTTTCCGGCCGTGTCGGCTTCCTTTGATCTTGTGGGTGCGTCCTGCTCCTTCCGGCTGTTGGGTCCTTTCGTCCCGGCCGGCTTTCGTGATGGTTCTTGCGGAATTGTTACTGGGTTGTTGGTCGGAAGGTTGGTGGGGGGCATCTCTTTCGGGGGTATTTTACTTCCCTCCCTTTCGTCGTAGGTTCGTCCCCGAGCCTCAAGGGTGAAGTAGAGAGAGGTTCCTTGGTGGTGTGTCATAGGCAGCGTATGGAGGAGTTCCCACCAGTGGATGGAGCGGGCATCCGGGGGCTTGAGGGGATTGATGATTACTTGAAGGAAGGACGTAGTGGTGTTTATTATGGTGGCTGTGATGGCTTCGTGATGGGCTTGAATGCGGACCATTTGTCCTGAGTCTGTAGAAATTTTGATTCTCTTTATGAAGGGTGACGTGTTCAATACGGTGGCTGAGTGTTGTGTTGGTGAGGGTGGTGGTGGTCGGGGCTTTAATTTTAGGGGTTTGTTTACAGTCTGGTAGGGGGGGGGGGGGGGGCGGGCGGACCGTTAGGTCTGCCATTAGTGTAGGGTGTCCCTTTAAGTCTAGAGACTGTCTGGGGTATTGGGAGGGGGTGCCTTGATCTTGGGTTTTTGTTGTCATGTTGGGAGGGGGAGACGGGCGGACCGTTAGGTCTTCTGTTGGTCTGGGAGGTTGGGTAGACAGAGTGTGGTTTGTTGGTGAGGCGGGGGGGTGGTGGGGGTTGAATAGGGGCGATTCTTAGTATAGGTGTGTGGATTGTTGGAGATGTCGTAGGTTTACTTGTGTTAGTTTCGTGGATAGGAGATAATCGGACAGGTCGGGTGACTAAACGTCCTGATGCAGTTCGTATGGGAGGGCGGTTTATGATTTCGGGGCTTGAGTCACTGGATGAGGTCCTGTATTGGGGTCAGTTTTGGTTGGGGTGTTGAGGAGGTGAGTTGGGGGGAGTGTTAGTTGGCGTATTTGTTGTTGATGATGTAGGTGTTTTGTGGTGTTTATTTGTGGAGGAAGGGATGGTGGAAGGAAAGGGGGCAGTTGAGGGTGGTGCCAATCGAATTGGTAGGGAAAAGGGGGTTAAGTTGGTGGTCATTGTGGAGGAGTTGGATTTGTTGTTGTTGAAGACGGTTGTTGGATTTCTGAGGGTGTAATCGTGATCTAAGATGGGGGGGTTTGGTGGGTCGGTGATAGAAGATTTGGGAGATGTGGATTTGGAGGAGTCTGGTTGTTGACTGGGGGTGGAGGTAGGGGGAGATGGGGTTTTGCGAGGAAACCAGAGGTTTTTCGATGGAAGTGGATGGGCTTTCTTTCTTTTGAGAAGGGCGGGGAGGTGGGGGTTTGCGGGTTGAAGTAGAAGGTGAGGGCGAGGAGAATTGTGGTGATGGGGTTTATTTATTAGTGGCCCCTCCATCATTGACGAACATGCCTATTACATAAGGCATCCTCTTCAAACACTAATCCGCCTTAGTTTGAATCTACCGCGCAGAGCATTTAAAATCTGAGGAGCCTTCATCATGAGCGCACGCGACCTCACTCATGGCTTCAGTCATTATGAATTGGGTTCTCACTATGAAAAAACTTCGTAAAAAAAAAAAAAAGAAAAAAAGAAAAGAAAATAAGAATAACTATCCAATAAGCTTTCCATCATATCGTAGATGTACTTGTGTGGATCTTTGACCAGACGCTGATTCAGGCGTCATTCTTCCTTCTCTGCTCTGCGGTCAGCCGGCCCGGACGTGTTTCTCCACGCTCCGCTGGTTCCGCATTTGCTGCGTCCCTAGTGAGTTTTTTATAATTTGTTTACTCCGGGATGTATCGAGTAAGGTTAGGATATGCGTAGCAGGAGTGTCCTGGGCTGGTTGCCCGCAGTGCAGTGTATTTTGGGTCGTGTGTTTGGGGCATCTATTTCGGATGTACCCTCGTGGTCCGGTTGTGGACAGGTGAACTTTTTCACAGTTAGCTAGCTTTGTGATGCAGGCGGCTTTCATTACGCGTTATTAATTCCTTTTATCTTTCTGATGAGGTAGCGTATTTTTGCTGACGTTCCCAGCGTATTTTTCTTCACTTAGTGAAGTTTTTTCTGGGTCCCGAGTCAGTTCTTCCCTTTGCCGGAAGTATTTGCTACAGTGGTGTGTTGGCGGTGGTCCCTGTTGTGATATAATTCAGTGCTTTTTGTTTATATTCCAACATGTTATTGTTATCCGTCTGCCTAGGCCTAGCCAGCCTCTCGTAGCTTTACCACATATACAAGTGTTATTGATTTATTTTCTAAATATGTACTACTGTGTGATGTGTGTCCTGGTTTAGTTGTGTATTGGCTAATTCCAGGGACTATTTATGTGTCCTGGGTTAGTTGTGTATCGGCTAATTCCACGGACTATGTTGGGCCCGGCGTTAGTTGTGTTTTGGCTACGCCTCGGTCCTGTGTTGCGTTCAGATGGTATCTGGACGGGGTGGGTTATTTCCGGCGGGTTTTTCTCGGTTACACCATGAAAATACCCGGCTGGTTGCCGAGTTTTGGCCACGCGTGGTTTAAAAACAGGCTTGTTTCCCTGGCGAGTGGCTGTCTGTGGCTCCCCAGGACGGCGTCTCTGGGGTGCCTGTTTCAGGCTCCTTCTGATTCCCGGCGGGTTGGCTGTACCCATCTAACAGTGTTCATACGGACACGTGTTGTTTGTAGTTTTTTCCGTTTTGCAAAGCCAATATAAAACTATGCTGTTGTTGTATTTCCTCCCCGGCGATCTTTTACAAAGATGTGGGGTTCGGAACAATTGGGGTTAACTTTTAAACTTTAAATCACCCGGCGGGTGCAACCTGGTAGGGTGGGATGACCGAATTTGCAAAATTCAGTTTAGTTGACCAGACAATTGTGGGATGCATTGAATATCGCCTCCTTCAACATACGGCAATTTAAGGCACAATTGGGGTTAATGTTTTTTAAACTAATATTCACACCTGGCGGCTGCTCCCTGGAAGCGTGGGAATAACGAATTTACAATTCAGTTAGTTAACCAGACAATTGAGGGATACGTTTTGTATCGCCGCCTTCAACATACGGCGATCTCAAAAGATACTTCGGGAGAAGTTAGATCTCGTATATTTGTCAGGCTTCCCAGTTTTTGATCTACGAGATAATTCGGGGGCCGGCGTCTTTTTTAGTTTTTTTTTTTTCCAAAATTGAATCTTGAAACAAACACCACTGGAAAGACTTAATCAGTTATAAACGCCAGGCTGGTCTTTATATATTATGTCAGAGGGTATTCATAAATCTTTTGGACAAATTAAGATATTCGAAATCTTTTACTTAGGAAACCCCACCGCGTAGCGAGCTGTAGTCGTTGAGTATTACGTCTCGTTACCCGGCGGGTTATTTAACACTTGTGTGCGAACATGTTTGGGTTAACCTTATGAGCATTAATTCCTGGAAATTTTCTTTTTTTCCAGAGCTGGGTCCCGGCGGGTCTATGCAGAACCTGGAGTAAGTATCCCACCAGTCTCTGTCATGGCTACCTTTGCCCCGGTTTTTGCTTTATGCATTACGCCCTCCTGTTCAGGTATCCCTATTTTTGCGCACACCCTTTGTATAAAATATGTTAAACTGTCTCGTTTGGTGTGGGTTACCTTTCCGGCATTTTTTCTTGTTGCTCCGAGAACACCGTTTTTGTTAACCGAGTTTTAGTCAGGATGGCTCAAAATAGGTAAGTTACCCCGACGAGTTTGGTCGCTTGAGGGCTCATAAGAAACTGCGTTTTCTGTGGTCGAGCCTGGGATCAGGCTTCCTGTGTTATTCATTGCTTTATGCATTACGCCCTCCTGTAATGTATAGTTTAGTGTGGGTTACCTTTCCGGCGTTTTTCTCATTGCTCCGAGAACACCGTTTTTGTTTACCGAGTTTTAGTCAGGAAGACTAAAATAGGTAAGTTACCCCGACGAGTTTGGTCCCTTGAGGGCTCATCAGAAACTGCGTTTTCTAGGGTCGAGCCTGGGATCAGGCTTCCTGGGTTATTCCCGTCGAGGGGGGCTCCACACAGTTTTCTAGGTGATCAGGCTGACACCTGTTGGACTTGGTTTTCTCTGCTTTTCAAAGCCATTGAAACAATGCTGTCTGTTTGTTTGGTCTTTACCTCCCGGCGACCTTTTTACAAAGAGGTCTGGGGCAGGTATAATTGGTTTGACATTGCATATAAAACCCGGCGGTTGTACCTTCGGGTGGTTATATTAACGGATTTGCGATTCGAGTTAATTTGCCAAACAATTGATTGATACAATAGGGTATCACGGCCTTCAAGACGGCGATCTATGAGGGCTTCTGGGAGAAGCCGGATTAGAGATTCAGATAGGCTTAGACTTTTTATGGGATAAAAAGATGCCTGAATCTTACTAGTGTCTCAAGTGTAAAGGGATACTTGAAAGACTTCATCTTTAATAAAGATATGCTTCATCTTTATGAGGATTAAGAAGTTATTCTTAATTCTTTTGGACAGGTGAAAGATATGCTGAAATCTTTAATAAACCATTGAAACAATGCCGTTTGTTTGATTAGTCTTTCCCTCCCGGCGACCTTTTTACAAAGAGGTCTGGGGCAGGTACAATTGGTTTGACATTGCATATAAAACCCGGCGGTTGTACCTTTGGGTGGTTCTATTGACTGATTTGCAATCCGCGATCGTTGTATTTCCTTCCCGGCTATCTTTTACAACGAAGTGGGGTTAGGAACATTTGGGGTTAACTTTTAAACTTTAAATCACCCGGCGGGTGCAACCTGGAAGGGTGGGATGCCCGAATTTGCAAAATTCAGTTTAGTTGACCAGACAATTGAGGGATGCATTGTGTATCGCCTCCTTCAACATACGGCGCTTTAGGGCACAATTGGGGTTAACGTTTTAAAAAAAACTAATATTCACACCCGGCGGGTGCTCCTTGGAGGGATGGGAAAAACAAATTTACGATTCAGTTAGTTAACCAGACAATTGAGGGATACGTTTTGTATCGCCGCCTTCAACATACGGCGATCTAAAAAGATACTTCGGGTGAAGTTAGATCTCGTATATTTGTCAGGCTTCCCAGTTTTTGATCTACGAGATAATTCGGGGGCCGGCGTCTTTTTTAGTTTTTTTTTTTCCAAAATTGAATCTTGAAACAAACACCACCGGAAAGACTTCATCAGTTATAAACGCCATGCTGGTCTTTATATATTATGTCAGAGGGTATTCATAAATCTTTTGGACAAATTATGATATTCTGAAATCTTTTACTTAGGAAACCCCACCGCTTAGCGAGCTGTCGTCGTTGAGTATTACGTCTCGTTACCCGGCGGGTTATTTAACACTTGTGTGCGAACATGTTGGGGTTAACCTTATGAGCATTAATTCCTGGAAATTTTCTTTTTTTCCAGAGCTGGGTCCCGGCGGGTCTATGCAGAACCTGGAGTAATTATCCCACCAGTCTCTGTCATGGCTACATTTGCCCCGGTTTTTGCTTTATGCATTACGCCCTCCTGTTCAGGTATCCCTATTTTTGCGCCCACCCTCTGTATGAAATGTGTTAAAATGTCTCGTTTGGTGTAGGTTACCTTTCCGGCGTTTTTTCTCGTTGCTCCGAGAACACCGTTTTTGTTTACCGAGTTTTAGTCAGGATGGCTCAAAATAGGTAAGTTACCCCGACGAGTTTGGTCGCTTGAGGGCTCATAAGAAACTGCGTTTTCTGTGGTCGAGCCTGGGAGCAGGCTTCCTGTGTTATTCATTGCTTTATGCATTACGCCCTCCTGTAATGTATAGTTTAGTGTGGGTTACCTTTCCGGCGTTTTTCTCGTTGCTCCGAGAACACCGTTTTTGTTTACCGAGTTTTAGTCAGGATGGCTAAAATAGGTAAGTTACCCCGACGAGTTTGGTCGCTTGAGGGCTCATCAGAAACTGCGTTTTCTATGGTCGAACCTGGGATCAGGCTTCCTGAGTTATTCCCGTCGAGGGGGGCTCCACTCAGTTTTCTAGGTGATCAGGCTGACACCTGTTGGCCTTGGTTTTCTCTGTTTTTCAAAGCCATTGAAACAATGCTGTCTGTTTGTTTGGTCTTTACCTCCCGGTGACCTTGTTACAAAGAGGTCTGGGGCAGGTATAATTGGTTTGACATTAATAATAATAATATTAATAATAATAATAATAATAATAATATTTATTCAGTTAGCAATTTACAGAGTTGGTACCACATAGTATGTTATAAATATGACATGTACCAGCCTTGCATAATTCCAACTAAGGATAGCCCAATAAGGCCGTTAGGCGTATTTCCGTTGGGGTCCTTGTATATAAAACCCGGCGGTTGTACCTTTGGGTGGTTATATTAACGGATTTGAGATTCGAGATAATTTGCCAAACAATTGATTGATACAATAGGGTATCACGGCCTTCAAGACGGCGATCTATGAGGGCTTCTGGGAGAAGCCGGATTAGAGATTAAGATAGGCTTAGACTTTTTATGGGATTAAAAGATGCCTGAATCTTACTAGTGTTTCAAGTGTAAAGGGTTACTTGAAAGACTTCATCTTTAATAAAGATATGCTTCATCTTTATGAGGATTAAGAAGTTATGCTTAATTCTTTTGGGCAGATAAAAGATATGCTGAAATCTTTAATAAGCCATTGAAACAATGCCGTTTGTTTGTTTAGTCTTTCCCTCCCGGCGACCTTTTTACAAAGAGGTCTGGGGCAGGTACAATTGGTTTGACATTGCATATAAAACCCGGCGGTTGTCCCTTTGTGTGGTTATATTAACTGATTTGCAATTCGCGATAATTTGCCAAACAATTGATTGATACAATAGGGTATCACGGCCTTCAAGACGGCGATCTATGAGGGCTTCTGGGTGACGCCAGATTAGAGATTAAGATAGGCTTAGACTTTTTATGGGATAAAAAGATGCCGGAATCTTACTAGTGTTTCAAGTGTAAAGGGATACTTGAAAGACTTCATCTTTAATAAAGATATGCTTCATCTTTATGAGGATTCAGAAGATATACTTAAATCTTCTGGACAGGTAAAGATATGCTGAAATCTTTAATAATTTTATGATACTAAAGGACAACGAAAAGTAGTGGTGGAGTGCTACGGTTCGTTGACCGGCGGTTTTGAGGCACATATTTTGTACCGTTTTTTGGGTGTAACCCTATGAGCTTTAATCCCCGGAAAATTCTCTTTCCAGGGCGGATTACCGGTGTTGCACCAGGTGACCAGGTAGTTCCCGGGGGCGGGGTAGTTTTCCCCCAGTCTCTGTCGTGTCGGCACTTGAACCTCTCATGGCTGTATGTTCAACGCCGTTAAGCTCAGGTAGCCCTATCTTATTTTTATTTGTTAATGAAATAATTTAATAGCTGAATCATAATAAACATATATATTTTCTATGATTATATTATGATAATATTGTGTTTATTTATAGTAATTTATTTTAATACAATTAAATATAAATTAAATTAATTAGTATACTTTATGATTTTGCTCACCAGCTCTGCTTTCAGTGTGTTAATGAGCTATGGGAGCTTTTAATTATCATAAACCTTTACGGGACTCGGACGAGGGCTCCCCGTTCAGGGAGTATACCGAGCTCGCAAGCGAGGGACAGCCACAACCAAGGTGTATGGCGCGGCTCGCTTGGTGTAGTGACTAGCGTCTCGGACTTCCACCCAGAAGGCCCGGTTTCGCGCCCACGCTCGGCGCATTAAAGATTTTTCACAAGCCCCTCATGAGCAAAGGGATGGGGTAGTAGTACAGGACCCCAATGGAAATACGCCTAATCGGCCTTATTGAGCTATCCTTAGCTATCTTAGCATGCGCTAGCTTTAAGAACTATTATTATTATTATTATGATACTCACAGTCGTACCTCACCCGCCGGACGATAACGCCGGCGGGCGGACCTGACGCTCTGATGACGGACGAGAACCGGTTGAGTTCCATTTATCTCTTTTCCGCCGCCAGACGCGTCTCTAGTGTGCCACGTAGTCAACAAACTACAGGATTAGCGAGGCGTAGTCTCGCTAATCGCGCCCCTGTGGCCGGCGCAGTGTGGTACCGGCATTTGAACACGTGGTGCCCGCACCCAGTGTCCCTCCTGGTCGGGTTGTTCCACTTAGAACACAATTGGCAACCTAGAAACCTCGCGGACTTGTTCATTTTGGACATTCAGGAGGCCAAGTGGCTAGCACCTTATGGTAGCGACGTGACCAAGATATTCACGAATCAATATACCCAGTCTACAAAGCGACAGTTTCAATCGCATTGGAAAGCTTTTACGTCTCGGATTCTTAGAACAAAACAAACTGTGCCCTCGGTGGCGTTGGTTGTTTATTATTTAATTTATCTGTTCATGCAGAAACATTTATCTGAAAGTGATTTATGTGGGCAGGTTTTAAACTCCGCCCACCTCCACGTCAGCTCAGGCCTACATGGTCTCTGGACAAAGCATCGTCGTTATTCTCGTTCCCGTATGTACCAAAGACTGCAGATTTTACAAAAGGGCAGTAGTATCTGAGCTGGCGGCGATGAGCAACGCACCTAATTGCCTCAGGTTTGATAGGCTTCATGAGTGTATTCACATTGCACCTTCCCCAGGATTCATAGCCGAGATTGAGCACAGTGAACACGTGTTTTCAGAGTTCACGGTGCCGGAGTTAAACAGGGGAAAGGTGCACCATCTTTTTTGCCCAGTGCAAGCTCTAACCAAATATTTAAGAGTGGCACCTCTAAATCACCAGGGTGCTTTATGGGTCGCAAGTCCGGGTGAACGATTGATGGAGCGTACACTGGCTTCTCTCTTGGTCGAGAACTTTAAAGAGAAGCATCCCGGCGTTGTGGGTAAGACCCACGATTTACGCAAGGGGACAGCCTCTTTACGTTTCCTTAATAATCTTTCGGTGAAAGTTATTACGTCCACACAGTTGTGGGCCTCTAATCAGGAGTTTTTGCCTCGATACCTTTCAGTAGCTCTGGACAACCCTTCCTTGCCATGTATAGCTTTACGGCAGAGGGTCTAGGTAGTCCTTTTAGTCTCGTTTTGTTTAATTTCAAGAAATAGGGGGGGGGGGGGGGGGGGGGGGGGGGGGGGGGGGGGGGGTGGGGGGGGGGGGGGTGGGGGGGGGGGCGGGGGGGGGGGTTGGGGCGGGGGAGGGTGCAGTCAGTGTGACATAGGACACCCTAGACCCCTCCGGAGTATGTGTTCGGAACATACGAGCTGTGATACTGGTTGTAGGCATTGTATTATAAAATTTCTCTGTAGTATTCATTGCAGGAAATTGTGCTAAAAGCCAATAGTAGTGTTACGACAATTCTTGTTGTAAGTAGCTTTGGCTGTGAAGCAATAGATTTTTGAGAAATCTCGGTAGTGGCAACTACGACTTTTACTTTTGCAGTAATTACTTCTGCATAAGTACACGAGTTCAGTACTTCTACGAATGTACAAGAATTCATTTATGTTTGGTTATATTTTTAGGAATATATCCACTAGTTAATGGGGTTTATATGTGCACATGTAAACTTATAAGTTTTTAGTTTTCACCACTTACTTTAAGTGGGGTGCCTTCTTAACTAGCAGATCTGTGCACAGAGTCTCAGAGTTAACCCTTTTTCAAGCAGGCTTCTTTGAAGCACGCTCCTGCTTGTACCCCTCTTTGAAAATTTAGGCTGTATAAAGTTTATGCACCCGAATATCTCTTTTTTACAAAAGTAAGAATACTATGTGGTTGTTTGATTATCTGCTTTTCTAGAGTTATGAAATGATTACGAATGTCTCCCTCCAGTCTTAGAAATCAGGCATGTTCGTCAATGATGGAGGGGCCACTAATAAATTATAGGTTTGACTCCTGTAAGGAGATAAAGAAAACCTAATATTTAGTAGTGGCCCCGTAATCATTGACGACTGGGGCCCTCCCGACCATCCCCTTCCCATTCGTTGATGTATTAAGGATTTTGGTTTACTTGATATGTCAGTGAAGGAAGAATGACGCCTGAATCAGCGTCTGGTCAAAGATCCACACAAGTACATCTACGATATGATGGAAAGCTTATTGGATAGTTATTTTATTTTTTATTTTTTTTTTATTTTTTTTTTTACGAAGTTTTTTCGTAGTGAGAACCCAATTCATAATGACTGAAGCCATGAGTGAGGTCGCGTGCGCTCATGATGAAGGCTCCTCAGATTTTAAATGCTCTGCGCGGTAGATTCAAACTACGGCGGATTAGTGTTTGAAGAGGATGCCTAATGTAATAGGCATGTTCGTCAATGATTACGGGGCCACTACTAAATATTAGGTTTTCTTTATCTCCTTACAGGAGTCAAACCTATAGTTTACGCAAGCGTTTGGTTAGACGTGGTTTGGTAGGGTAGGTTTTGTAAGAGACACGTGGACGTAGTTGGTAACGGTTGGTTGGTTGAGAGCGTTTATGAGGTATGATTTTTGTTGGTTGTGACGTTAATCCCCACACACCCACATACACACCTTCCTTTTTTTATCACCCTGTATCGAGCTTTCCCATAAAAATCAGACAAGCCACACATCTGCCTGTTTTCACAAATAGGGAAACCTCACCCCTATGCCTCTGTTTTAAGGTTAAGCTCTATATATAGGCCTATGTGAGCAGGAAGAACCCTGCGTTACAATGTTCATTACTCCTTTTATTATCATTATGTATGTATAACTTTTCCCTATGCCATGATATAATTATATGCTAAGTATATAGGTATACAGCCTGACGCGAGTAAGGAAAATCCCCAAGACTTATATATGTATCTTAGGACTCTCGCTACCACCATCTTTACACCTACAACACCACCCATATACATGCCTTCCTTTTGATCACCCTGTATCGCCCTTTCCCATAAAAATCAGACAAACCACATACCTATCCCTGTTTCGCAAATAGAGAAACATCACCCCTATGCCCCTGTTAAAAAGTTCAGTCCTATATGTCTGTAAGAAGTAAGAACCCCACTTATAATGTTCATTTCTCCCTTCTATAACAATTATGTATGTATAACTATTTCCCTATGTCATGATTTACTTATTGTCTAAATGTATAGGCAGGCAGCCAGAATACGAGAATAAGAACCTCAGTACCTAGATACATGTATCTGATATCTTAGGACGCTGGCTACCACCATCTCTACACTTACAACACCAACCCTGTACAGGTCTTCCCTTTTGATCACCCTGTATTGCTCTTTCCCATATAAATCAGACCAGACATGTAGCTGTGGCCGGCTTCCAGTAGCCTCGCTCGAGGCCCCCCTCAGTTCAACCCCCGACCCCCTTATTCCCTTAAACAATGCTTATTATAAATGATTTATTTAGACCCCCACTGTCCAGTATAATTTCTGATCATTTATGTAATTCTCACATACTACCCATTAAGAATAACAACCCCTCTATCCTCTAACCCCGACCCTCGAATGGTGGGCCGTGCGAGGCTAGAACAACAACCTCTTAATCCCTAAACCACCCTGCTACCCCCTTGACCTTGACACTGAGGAAAATCAACCCCCACGATCAACCCCAATCAACTTCAGCAGAACTGAGTATACAAACATATCAACATCAGCCAAGGGTACCCAAAGATCAAAAGTAGAACCCTTGAACAGATTAAATTAACCTAGAAAACTAGATGCCCCATATCATACAGGTGCGGCCCCCACCATGCCACAAGGGACCCATAGAGCCCCAAGCACGCCAGCCACGCATAGTAATGACCTTGACCCACAGGCGACCCACCACCATTCTTACCAAACATCAGGTGAGCTGTAATCTGATTATGAACCAGCCCCCATTCTTATCCAAGTCTAAACCATATCTAAACTCTTTTCTATACTCAAAATAGCTTGTTAGTTAAAAGAGAGAAATAAGACTTGTGTTCAACACTGACAACATCACCCAGCCTTGGCCTGTATCGCGCCACACAAAGTAGTTCCCTCCTTGCACCATATATCCATCTCCAAGACGATACTACTAACTCTTGTTAAAACTAAATGTCTATAGAAGAACACCTATAATTAAGACCCCCTTGTTGAAAGTACTAAGATCCCCTTAAAGTTCCTCCCAAGCTCAGCAGAGAATATAAACCCCTTCATACCTCTGATTTCCAGCCATACCCCAGTTCACTTCCCCCTTGACCAGCCCTATAAAAGCTTCCGCCAGGACCAAAAACCGGCAGTTAATAATTAGTTTTCAAACACCGGCCTCCCGCTCTGCAGAAAGTCTAGTTATACTCCCCACCTCGAGAATAGTTACTGATAAACGGAATCCCGTAGTCATAATCTATCTGTGAGCTATAGCTAAACCTTTTGTGAATTCAGTATTACTTACGGCATCCTATTGGGTAATATTGGAAACATAGATAACCTAGTTATATATAAACATTAACTGTATTACAAACTAATAGTGGTATGTCCTCTGCTACTTTAGTTTCAATTGTCTGCGGCATCCCATACAGGATTGGTAACTGAAAGGTTTTAAAACCGCCCGAGTTCCTTAAACCTCTTTTAAAGGTTAGCGACTGTCAAGAAAGTTACTTCACTAGACTATCTTGCGTTTGTCCGATGTCTTGTTAATCCGGCCTCTGCCTGAAACACTACATTAACACCTTACGAGCGGCCTATGCGGTTTATTTATATGTACCGCCCAGCGGGGTGTTTTTAGCCAAAATAGGGCTGTTTACGTGATCATTTTCATGCCTAAATAAGACTCAGGACGTAAAACAAGTACCTATCCCTGAAAGGGCATAAACAGAGCTTTCGAATGACACCATAACGATCCTTTTATGATGGCTAGTTTTCTTGCAATAACCGTGCTACGCGAGTGCAAAAAGCATGTAATTCGGTACTTTCCCCATATAATTCAGTATGTAGCGAGTGAGAGAGGGAGGAGGGAGCTGAGATTCGTGTCAGTAGGTTCGCCGCGGTGGTCTGGAGCAGTCATACGCTCGCTAGTCTCCTGCCACCACTTGTCTCTCTCTCTCAGCAACATTACGTGCTGAAATTGCCACTCGACCTATGTCGAGCGCCGCCACATAGTCCAGCTTTATTTAACTCGACTTATGTGGTGAGCCGCTAATTAAGGGTTAAAAACCCCCATTCAAGAGTAACATATCAGAACTTCATCACCGGTTAATTAAAGGTCAGAATAGTCAAGTATTTACTTACAGCTACAGGCTCAGAATACTTGCGTTAGTTCGATATGGTGACCAACTATATTCCACATAGTTACGGAACCATATTTAAGACCCCACACCCATTAGCCCATCTGTAACCTTCTTCACACTACCGGATACATTGGACGGCCCCCGGAGCAGCAGCTGTTAACCCCTAACGTCGTGCCTCAAGATAACCAGAAGATACCTCAACAGTGCTTAATTCTGAATTAGTATCAGTGCCTCGATACTATACTTTACGATAAAGTGTTTTCCCTGTGCCTCATAATCCATGCTATTCTAAAATCAAAGTGATTACTATGCTAACGTGTGTTAAAGTATATCAGTGAATTTAAGACTAGGGGAACTGACTCCCGTAATTATTCTTGTCCTCAGGTTTAATATCGCCGAAGAAATAAGTCTTAATTCTTGGGACTACAGCTCGAGTGAAAGCAATTCTAAAATAAGTAATAGTGATTGTCAACCAGAACCCTGAATTGCCCCTCACTGATATTCTGTCTTAAGGGTTATTGAGACAAGTGAACATACCATACGAGTTGAAACTAGCTACTATACCTCCTTCACATATTATTCTTGGAGATATATATATCACTTAAATTTTGTATCATCACCAGCGAGTCACACAGAACCTTAACAAAATAATCTAGAATTATTAGCCTGATCTACGAGTGAATCCTTCAGAGTATTCTAGGCCATATATCAGAAGAGAATACCTGATAGTTAGAAGTGGGAAGTGCACTCCATCCAAACCCGCGATAAGTGCTGAAGACTATAAAAAGTCCAACAACATTGATGCCCACCATATGCCCACACTATTTTGTGTGAATTATTTTATTTCTATTCTGCATAAGTGTTAATTATGAATAAAGTTGTATTACCAACTATCTCCCGAAATTATATTATGTCCTTTATTGATTCCCATTGTGTATCTGTGTGAAATCCAATAATCCAGTCTTGTAGAACTCACCTGTACCAATAGTTAATCCTGAACAAAATCAGGGCATAACAATAATGATGGATTCTCTTTATAAAATTAACATAAAATCTCGAGCTTCTAGCTCTCAACTTCAAGTAATGCACAAGCTTTTGTCCGGCGGAAGCAATGCCTGGACTCCTACCCGGTGTAGCAGTGACATTCCGGCGAGGGGGGCTTTATCTTTTGGTGTACTGGAATACACTCATCCCTCCCCCCCTTTTCTTAGCCCACCATGGGCCATACTCTATCACATAACCAAAACATAGCCTAACTGCCGTAAAAAGATCTACCTTAATGACAAGCCAAAATGAAAAGAGAGTGTCTCAAGAGCGTATCTACGAGAATAAGGAAGGATAACCTACTGCGAGGTCGTTTGGAGAAAATGCCGAAGCTAATATTACCAACACAAAGGGAGGTAGAGTTCAACTCTCTCTTCATTAAGAAAATCAGTACAGGTTGCAAACCCGAGAGTGGCTAAACATATACACAAGATAAAGTAGTTTACAAAAACTTGAACCAATAGCACCTAAGGGCCAGCATATGGACCAGTTTGTAAAGGACATGGGAATACGCCGGAGGAGCTCGCAAGCAACTATAATGTACCTCAACTCGCCGGCAACTATAGGCCGGGGGGGTGAGCTCCTCCGGAGTAAACCAGAAACTTCAGCCACCGAAGTATAGCTTACTATTTACATGTTCTCACCTTAACTATATATCACACTAAAAAGGGGCAAAATAATTTGAATTCCCGGGGCATGAGTAGCTCAGTGAGTCCGGGACTTTAAACAAACTTGTCTTAAAAAACAATTACCCATCAGAGAACTGCGGTCTTTTCGTATGGTTTCTGTGGTCGCCGCCAGTTTACATTCTGAGGGATAGTTACCAGGCCGCCGGCCGTGGAAAAAATTAAAAATTTGTTAATCAGGAGACAAAGGGAGCTGTGTTGACCAGATTGCGCCCGTCCAGAGAGAAAGGATTTGACCGGTGCCTACCCTGCTAGGGGTTACCAGAGGCAAACCGTGTGTCTTTCCTTGTATGACTACTCCTTCGTAAACAAATGTAACTGAGAACATAACCCTTCCCCGGGGGCCCCCTTCCTAGTCCTTGTGATGGTGTTGTCCTATTTGGGCCAAAGCCAAGGATCAACTGGAAACCAGCGGCGGGGGTGAATAACCGACCGGTTGCTGGCCTATTTCACATATTGCGTGAGGGGGGGAGGGGGGCGCCGCCACCTACAAAGTAAAAAGGAGTACAAAGGCAATCAAGCAACAACAGGTCTAGTGACCCTTCTAGGCTGCTTGTCCTCCAAAACACTGAGGATCAAGTGTCCAAACAGTGGTTTAGAGTGGGTAAGGGAACATTGGAAAGGGAACTACTGCCCTGGAACTAATGTCCGTGGCAGGACTAGGAAGTTAGTAGGGGACATATGGGTTAGTAACTGAGGGGAGGATAAAATAAAGTTGTTCATTTACAAACGCAGTCAGTCGCGGGTTTGATGCGAGATATTTGTCTAGGCGGAGTTTAAATGAATCAACGGTGCTGCAGTCTATAACGTCTCGGGGAAGCCCATTCCACAAGTTGACAACTCGATTGAAGAAGAAATTCTTAGATTCGTGTGAGTTAAAAGATTTACCAATAATTTTGCAACCGTTTCCCCGCGTGTAATTAGATTGGTCGATAGTGAAGTACTTACTACAGTTCATATTGTCGATGCCTTTGATGATTTTGAACACTTGAATTAAGTCACCTCTTAATCTGCGCTGGGTTAAAGGAAATAGATTTAATTCTCTAAGACGCTCTTCGTATGGTTTGTTCTTTAGGCTAGGTATCATTTTGGTAACTCTACGTTGAACTCATTCTAGCTTGTTTATGTCTTTTTGGTAATAAGGGCACCAGCACTGAACGCAGTATCCCAGAAGAGGGCGGACTAAGGAATTGTAAAGGGTTAGGATAACGTCTTTGGATTTATGCTCAAATGACCTGCCTATAGAGCCAATTATTTTGTTTGCCTTCTTAACAACTTCTGAATATTGTTTACTCGGTTTTAGGTTACTCGATATTGTTACTCCCAGATCGGTTTCTCTGTTTACATTCTTAAGCTGAGTGCCATTCATCGAATAGTTTGCTTTCTCATTTAGGTATCCGATATGTAGTACTTTACATTTATCCGCATTGAAACTCATTTGCCAAATTTGGGCCCAAGATGACAATTTATCTAGATTGTGTTGCATATCGTCAACTTGTTCTTTTGAGAGTACGCTATTTGCAATTTTTGTATCGTCAGCAAATTTTGAGATTGTACAGGTGAGACCCTCATCTATGTCGTTGATGTAAATTAGAAAGAGAATTGGTCCTAGTACCGATCCCTGGGGTACCCCGCTACTTACATTGGTCCATTTAGATGCCTTACCGTTTATGACTACTCTTTGCTTTCTGTCGCTGAGCCAATTTTCTATCCATTTCAACACACCGTCTTGTATTCCATGCGCTTTTAGTTTTAGCAGTAAACGTTTGTGGGGGAACTTTGTCAAAGGCCTTTTGAAAATCAAGGTATATATTATCTACAGCTTTACTCTCATCATAGAGGTTGAGGATATCGTGGAAGAAGTCTAAGAGGTTTGTTAAACAGGAACGTTTTATACGAAAGCCGTGTTGAGTATCTTTAAGTATGTTATTTTCCTCTAAGTGATTTACGAGTCTGTCTCTTATGACCGTTTCTAGCATTTTACATACAACTGAGGTTAAGCTATTTGGACGATAGTTACTGGGTAGGGATTTGCTGCCTTTTTTTAATATCGGTGTTACGTTGGCTATCTTCCACTGATCAGGCATAGTTCCAGACTGCAAGGATTTATTGAATAGTAATGTCAGTGGTTTGGAGAGCTAATCCTTAGCTTCATTTAGAACTCTAGGCGAGATTGTATCAGGTCCAGGCGTTTTATTTACCTTGAGTTTATCTAAACAATTCAATACTTCTCTCTCTGTAACGGTGATATTGCTTAGAACATCTGAATTATCAATCTGAATCGGCGATGGTGTAGGGATATCACTGAGGTCTTCTGTTGTAAAAACTGATGCAAAGAAGGTATTGAGGGCATTACTCATTTGTACTTCGTCTTTGGTGTATTCTCCATTTTCATCGACTAACGGTCCAACAGTTGAAGTAACTACTTTTTTCTTTCTGATATAACTATAGAATTCTTTCGGGTTTGTTTTACTTTGATTCGCAATATGTAACTCTAGGGTCTTTTTACTTTGCTTAATTCACTTTTTGGCTTTGCGTCGTAGCTCTACAAATTTCACCCGTTCTTCGTCATTTTGTGAGGATTTTAATCTATCATTAGCAAATTTTTTAGCAAGCAAGCAGTTTGAAATATCTTTATTCCACCATTTGGGCTTATTTTTATGGCCTGGACGCCGTAATTTAGATGGTATGCAGTCTTGCACTGCTTTTAGGTAAGTGGTTTCGAATAACTTCCAAGATGTATTTATGTCGTTATTGTTAATTAAAAAGCTCCAGTCAGTTTCTTTAACCTAAGAAGTGCGCATGGGGGGTATGAGACACCACACTCCTGTGCTGACGTATTTGAGCTGTTCCCATCACTAACATCGTTATTTTACCATAAATAGCATTAATACTTATCCATATGCGCCTCTTATAGGTTGATTATAAAGGTATTAACCTGTTACAACAATAAAACAAGTGGAAACAGTGTTTGGATGGTCAAAATCGGCAATACAGGCCGGGAGTTACATAATGTATGGCTGAGGCAACCTCCCTGCCCTCCACTCCTCCCCTTGTCTGGAGAGACACTGTTCCGCAATAGTCTCTCTCTCGCTCTTTCCCACGCTTGGTAACAGTGATGACAACGCCCTGCTACCAACTCGCTAATGTTAGCACGAAAATTAACCACAGAATAAGGGAATAACAGGGAAAATAGGTGATAACTGAAGGAGGGCAGGAAAGTGGGGAAGGAGAGGAGGTGGAGGAGTGATATTTGGCATGGCTCAGGGGCAAATTTTTTTTTTTGTTTTTTTTTTTTGTTTTTTTTTTTTTGGTGTTTTAAATGGATTTTTTTCCCCCTTACTCTTAAGAGTCTTCCCGCACTCCGCCGGGGGAACTCTTAAGAGTCTCCCCTCAGTTCCCGGGTTAAACATAGCTCTAAGTTTATGAAAGTTTGCTTTCTTGAAATTAGGGACTTTTTCGATGCTACTATTTGGTTCGTTACTAGTAAAGTTTAAAGTGAAAGTTATCGTACGATGGTCGCTGTTATTGAATTCATCACCAACATTCAAATTCTCTATTAATTCTTCTTTTGTTGCAAGTACAATGTCAAGATCGTTATTACCACGGGTCGGTGTTCGAACAAATTGATAAAGCGAACTCTCTTGCAAGTTCGTATACAAGTCATGTCCGGAGTGTGAAGTAAGAGTATCGCCCCACTTGGTCACAGGTAAATTAAAGTCGCCCAAAATTACGGTATCTTGTGAGTTACTTACATCTGCAATTTGTTCGTAAATTTCTCGGTCAGTTTGCACTGACCCCAAACGCGAGACCAGCTAAGGGCTTCAGAAAAAAGAGGAGAGCTTAATTTTGCAACTTGTTTGTGTCGTAACTTAGATCGGCGCCTGAGCTACTCATGCTACCGGCGACAGGCACAAGAAAACACATCTTGCCTACGTACTTACAACTCGACTAGTCAGGTCGCAGGGGGACAAGAAAAAACAAGGGGGGGTGGATTGAGACATAATTCTCCTGCTACAGAGGTACACCCAAATCGGCCTTTCTAGCCGAGGGTAACAAGCACGTCACCAATAAATTGTGAGATCCTGTCCGATACACCTCGGCGTTCGAGCCAGGAGTCCAGAAAATACTAGTAGTGCAGAAAACACAAAACATTTTACCTAAGGGAAAAACACCCCTTCACCCCCGAAAACTGACTTGTCTTCGTTGAGTTCCGAGTAAACCAGTGGAGCCATTTTCTTAACAAATAGGGATAACACATCATTGTTCTGACCTAGGGCACCCAGCCACTGTTCGTCGCCCCGACCGGAGTAGCTGGTGTCCCCCCAATATGCGTGCCATAGCATTAACTCAAAATACATCACCGGAGAGGTATGTATGGTTAAGATGAGGGGAAACTACCTCAAGTGGTCTGTTATTACTAGTAACCTACAAGAGTTGATGGCCAGCCACCGGCGGACGTCGAGGTATTTTGTTTTGAGAATTCCCGAACCGTGTAAGAGTCCCAATGGGTTTTTAACCAAAATCCCTGTGGAGTGGTCCTAGCTTTGGCACAAAACTGACACGTTCACTAGTGTTACCGCATGACCAACTTCCTGGTCAACCTGTACGGAAAAATCCGCCCTTACTCATGGTTGTCCGATCCGGCTGTAAGGAGTCGACGTGAGCCACCTGGATTATTAATTATCCACCGGGACACAGTCCGGACGTCGAATTGGGACAGAGATCCTAGGCGCGGCCTAGGTGCGGCAAACACGCTCACCCCTCGAAACCTTATGCCCCAGCCAGGTCAAAAGGCGAGAGGGGGAGAAAAAACAGGGAATAGTTTCTCCCACTGGGAAAAACAAAAGCTTAAGGATACAAAAGGGGTTGTTAATGCACAACGTCCACTGATCGCCGGCCCTGCAGTGCATGGAAAGTTAGGAGTTACTTAATTGGATGTCCAGGTGCTACTTGAAGCATCATCCTAACATCTCTCTGTGTCTGTGGATTAACTCTAGTTGCTGTCAGTACTGGAGAGAAAATAACTCTATAATAAACGTTCACCAGTAACCCCTGCACCATACTGAGTCTGAGTAGCTGCCGCGCTCGGACTGCCTCAAATATGGCTGTCCGGATGTCTAGCAATGATTGCGCCGGGCGAGGTAGCATATATTGCTGAAAAGCTTTGACAATTGCGTCCCTTTGTTTTGGTGGATTGGGGACTGGCTTTGCAATGGCTTGAGCTGTATCCCTGGTTAGGAGAAAACCAATAAATTTTCGATGGGCGTTATCTCTGACTAGGAATTCCCTCTGGAATTCAATATGGTCTGGGACTATAAAAGGAGGTGGAAATTCCTTGGCCTCGAATTGGGGGGCAATAAAAAACTAAAAAATAGCCCGAGGAACTCCGCTAGGCTGTCGTTTAAGCCAGTCAAACTGAGTATGCTGCGATGGGGGAATCGGTAACGAGGCATTGGAAGTAACATCAATAGCAAATTGCTGGACCTCCTGATCCCACGTCACCCAAGGTCCATGTCCCACCTCCCCCAGATTGAGTTCCCTCTCGTCTCGATGAGGATTACAACGATGAAAAGTAAAGGTAGGTCCGTCGTATTTGACAGCCTGGCACCCATTGAAGCCACAGAGTTGAGAGCGATCGGGTTCAACCGTGACATCTGGGGACGAAGGGACAGGACTAGGGTCATCCGGCGGATGAGGGGTCAACTGACCAGGGTTGTACACAAAGTATCTAAAATTAGCCGGGTCGGGCACCGCCTGAACCTGCACATCTATCACTTTCCCATGAATGTCTTTTTCCCTGAAGACCTGTTTCCTATTCACTTCGATAAACCATTCCTTTGGCACCGGAACCTCTCCCTGTGTTGACTTGTGCCCCTCTCCTCTAGTGAACGCGGTAACTGGGAGCCACAGCCTACCTGGTTCCTTTTGAGTCTGAGGTATATCTATCGACCGAGACCGAGATCTTGGAGGTCGAGTTATAGGTTGAGAGTCCATGGGTTCCTCGGGATCCAGCGGAAGAGGCTCCGGATCTCGAGCCACCCTATCAACTTGGGATTTAGTCTGACGTCTACGGCAAGAGTATACGTTATATCCCGTACTATGGACCTGAAGCCGCGCGTCAGAACGAGTCTCCTTCCTTTCTACGTAAGGCACATTAGTGCCAGATTATAGGTTTGACTCCTGCAAGGAGATAAAGAAAACCTAATATTTAGTAGTGGCCCCGTAATCATTGACGATTATGCCTATTACATAAGGCCTCCTCTTCAAACGCTCATTTACCGTAGTTTGAATCTACCGCGCAGAGCATAAAAAATTTGAGGAGCCTTCATCATGAGCGCACGCAACCTCACTCATGGTTCTGTCATTATGAAATTGGGTTCTCACTACGAAAAAACTTCGTAACAAATAATAAATATAAAGAAAATAAGAATAACTATTCATAAGCTTTCCATATACTCGTGGATGTACTTGTGTGGATATTTGACCAGACGCTGACTTCAGGCGTCATACTTCCTTCTTCACTGACATATCAAGTAAACCAAAATCCTTAATACATCAACGAATGGGAAGGGGATGGTCGGGAGGGCCCCAGTCGTCAATGATTACGGGGCCACTACTAAATATTAGGTTTTCTTTATCTCCTTGCAGGAGTCAAACCTATAATTTATTAGTGGCCCCTCCATCATTGACGATTATGCTTGATATCTAAGACTGGAGGGGGACATTCGTAATCATATCATAACTCTAGCAAAAGCAGATAATCAAACAACCACATAGTATTCTTACTTTGTAAAAAATATATATTTTTGCGCATAAACTTTATACAGCATATATATACAAAAAGGGGTACAAGCAGGAGCGTGCTTCGAAGAAGCCTGCTTGATTAAAAAGGGTTAACTCTGAGACTCTGTACACAGATCTGCTAGTTAAGAAGGCACCCCACTTAAAGTAAGTGGTGAAAAATAAAAACTTATAAGTCAACATGTGCACATATTAACCCCATTAAACTAGTGGATATATTCCTAAAAATATACCCAAACATAAAATGAATTCTTGCACTTTCGCAGAAGTACCAAACTCTTGTACTTATGCAGAAGTACTTACATCAAAAATAAAATTCGCAGTCGCAACTACTGAGATTTCTTAAAATTATATTGCTTCACAGCCAAAACTACTTACAACAAGAATTGTTGTTTTACTACTATTGTACTTTAGCACAATTTCCTGTAATGAATACTACAGAGAAATTTTATATCACAACACCTACATACAGTATCACAGCTCGTATGCTCCGTACACACACTCCGGCGGGGTCTAGGGTGTCCTATGTTACACTGACTGCACCCCCCCCCCCTCTTTTCTTAATCTAAACAATAATTGACTTAGAGGCCACCTAGACCCTCTGCCTTAAAGCTATACATGGCATGGAAGGTCTGTCTAGAGCTACTGAAAGGTATCGAGTCAAAAACGTATGATTAGAGGACCATAGGTGCGTGGATGCTATGTCCTCAACAGAAAAATTCTTAAGGAAACGCAAAGAGGCCGCCCATTTGCGTAAATCGTGGGCTCTTCCCACGACGCCGGGATTACTCTCTTGAATGACTTCGACTAGGAGAGAAGCTATTTTACGTTTCATTACGCGTTTGCCCGTACTTGATACCCATAAAGCACCCTGTTGATTCCTAGGTGCGACTCTCAAATATTTGGTTAGCGCTTGCACTGGACATAAATTATGGTGCACTTTTCCCCTTTTCAACGCCGGCACCGTGAACTCGGAAAACACGTGTTCACTGTGTTCATTTTTGGCGATGAACCCTGGGGAAGGTGCAATGTGAATACACTCATTGAGCCTACCAAACCTTATGCAATTAGGTGTGTTGCTCATCGCCGCCAGCTCAGATACCCTGTTACCGGTAGCCAAAGCCATAAGGAATACTGCCCTTTTTAAAAGTAAGTCAAAATCTGCAGTATTTTGGTACAAACGGGAATGAAGTAAAGACAACGCTTTGTCCAGAGACCAGGTAGGCATGAGCTGACGGGGAGGTGGGCGGAGTTTAAAACATGCTCTCATGAAACCTGTTTCCTCCGCTAGTGGTATGGTTAGACCTGTAAGATCAAAGAATGGCATCCTAATCGCTGTTAAGTGATTTTTTAACGTTACTACAGATAGACGTTTCTGCTCGAACAGATAGTTTAAATAATTACAAACCAAAGCCACCGAAGATACGGTTTGTTCTGTCCTAAGTATCCAAGAAGTAAAGGACCGCCAGTACGATTGATACTGTCTCTTTGTAGATTGGGTATATTGACTCATGAATTTATCGGTCACGTTTCTACCATACGGTGTTAGCCACTTAGCCTCCTGAATGTCCATAATGCAAAAGTCAGCGAGGTCTCTAGGTTGCCAATCGTGTCTAAGTGGAAATACCCGACCGGGAGCGACACCGGGTTCGGGCACCACGTTTTCAATTGCTGGTACCACAACTGCGCCGGCCACAGGGGCGCGATTAATGAGACTACGCCCCGATAATCCTGTAGTTTGTTTACTACGTGGCACATTAGAGAAGCGTCTGGTGGCGGAAACAGATAAACGGAACTCCACATGTTCCAGGCCGTCACCAGTGCGTCGGGTCCTCCCGCCGGCGTTATTGTCCGGCGGGTGAGGTACAGCGGGAGTTTGTGAGTCTCCTCGGACGCAAACAGATCCACTTGTGGACGGTAAGGCTCCGCAATCATTTGGTCGAAAATGGTTTGCTTGAGCGCCCATTCTACTGTTGTGCTCTGTCTCCGAGACAGAGCGTCTGCCCATACGTTTGCTACGCCTGGGAGATAAGATGCGTGAAGATGAATGTTCAGCTTGTTGGCTAGAACAAAAGTCTTTTCTGACACGTTTAGCAACTTCCGAGATCTCGTTGACCCTTGTTTCTGAATGCAGTGAACCACATTCAGATTGTCCATCCTGAAGGCCACCGATTTGTCCCGTAAAGTAGAGCCGTGAGCCTGACGGAAATACAAGGGGACTAGTAACTCTTTGACATTGATGTGGGAGGTTTCTGAATGGGACCAAAGCCCTTGACCCTGATGCCCGTGGTTTGACTGAAAGCCACAACCTATCGTTCCTGACGCATCCGTGTCTACCCATACCGTCGGCGGAGGAGAGGTCCATGACATGACCGAGTGCAATGTTTCTCTCTTCGCCCAGACCGCTAGTAAGCTGTGTATTAATTTTGGGATGGGCCATAATGTTTCCGCCGGCAATAGTGGAAAAAATTTGTTGCCCTCCAATATTAAACGTTTGACTTTCAACCAGCCCAACTTTACAGTTAGTTGAATCCAGTTGAGAGAGCCGACCAGAGATACCCAGACACTCCGTGTCGTAGTCACACTGTGAAGAAACATAAACAGTTTCTTGCAAAACCTGTTCCGATTGTCCACACTCTGACTCAGAGTGAGAGCAGCTGTGTCCCAGACCAGCCCTATCCACTGGACCACTCGTGAGGGAACAAGGTTTGACTTTACCGGGTTTACCTTGAATCCTAGAGATTTTACATGATTTAATGTTATGTTGACATGATTGATGCATAACTGTTCCGTCTCTGCCACCACCAGCCAGTCGTCTAGATACCACAAAATCCTGATCCCTTGTTCTAACATGGGCATCAGGGCTTGCCGGACTAATTTTGTGAATAAGCGAGGTGCTAGGTTCAATCCGAACGGCATCCTCTGAAAGACATAAGTCTGATGCATTATTCGTAAGGCCAGAAACCGTTGAAACCTTTTGTTTACCGGGACGTGCCAATACGCGTCTGTCAGGTCTAAAGAACACATCCACCCTTCCGGCGGAAGTGTTAGCCTGATTTGATTCACTGTCAGCATCCGGAAGGAAACGTTGTGAATATGGAGGTTCAGATAAGACAGGTCTATGACCGGCCTCATCTGAACACTGTCCCTTTTGGGCACTAGAAAAAGTTTGGACGTAAATACTGGGTAATTTTGAGGGACCGGGATGATGACATTCTTGGCGATCATCTCTTGGATCAGTGACTCCACCTCTAATGAAACAAAATTTGCCTTTGTAGGCTGACGTAAGCGAGGTCGCCGGAGCCACTGCCAGGTGATGCCTTTGCGTGCCACCATCCTCGCCCATGTGTTTAATGGCCATGCGCGATGACACGCCCGGAATGACCCAGTTAGCAGACAAGGGTTCGCCGGCTGGACTACCCTCTGATCCACCCGCCGTAAGACTGGCCCTGGGAGTGAGAGAGACCCTAGTTTTTTGGTGGTGGTGGTGGTGTATGCTTAGATGACTGGCCGGGTTTGGCAGGAGACGGGCCCTGGCCCGGTCGTTGATACTTCTGTCCTTTATGATTACCTGAAAACTTTCCTTGCTTGTATCTGTACTGAGCCTGACCTTTGGTGGAAGAGGATTTAGGCAGATGAAAAGGCTTTGCCCCACCAGGCTGAGCTTTTGCGACTGGTTTGGGCTTGGTAAAATTGAAAGCAGGTTTCTTAGATGGGGCGGGACTGTGCTTAAAGGCCTGAGCCATGTTGAACACTGTTCTCCACACATCCGGGGACATTAAAGAGGCAGTTAGAACATGGGACATTACCACTTGATTTGCAATCCTATCCGGGAGCTTCTTTACGAGAGACATCCTTAGATCTTGTCTTGCCCGCACCGCCTCTAGCAAGGCTGTACGGATATCTCCCAGTGACTGTATAGATGTCTGGAGTAGCAAGCGTCTAGACAGTTCGATAGCCTTTCTGACTTCCGCGTCCGCGATTGCCTGAGCAGATCTTAGTATTGACTTCGCTACCTGGTGTGTGACAATATACTGGGAAAACAGTCTATATGCCTTCCCATGTAGCCTAAACTCCCGGTCTAGGTGAGCTGTGGACGGTGTAGAAAAGGAATCTTTAAGCTCGCATAGATTAATTTTAGGGGCAGCTAAAAATGCAAATAAAGCAGAGGGAACTCCGCCGGCAGAGAATACCGGCAGAGAGAACCAAGAATGGCTTTCTTGTGGAATTTGGTGCGAAGATTTAGAGGTAAAAGTTGTTGCAAAGTTCTGAGCCTCCACTTCCCATTCCACCCAAGGTCCCGGACCCAACTGCTCCACCTTCAAAACTGGATTTGCGGCTGTGTCTGTGAACGTCTTTAAACCTAACTCTGGTGTTAGAGCTGACAGTGCTTTTATATCATTGAAACCGTCATGCTTGGTCCAGTCCGAAAACAGTTTTGAAGCTGACGCAGGGGGTAGGGCAGGTGTAGAAGTATACACAAAATAATCATGGTGATAATAGTTAGGAATGGCCTTAATATTAACAACAAGTACATTTCCTAGAATATCTAAAGCACGTAACTTCCAAGATTTATTCCCTTGGATCACCCACTCACGTGGTACCGGAAGCTCCCCCGACATAGTGGACTGTGCTACCTCTGGCTTTGCTGGGAACATTGTTACCCATGACTCATCCGGCCCGTATAAGAGGGGCATAGCTCCCTTTCTGATCGGTGCCTTGTCTAAAGGGGGAAGATTTACATCTGCTACTACTCTCACATTGGAAGTAGTCAGTGCCGCCGAAGTTTGCCTAGTAACATTAGTAGGTGATACAGGGGGAGGGTGCGGAATTTGTGTCAAAGCAATGGAAGTAGCCAGAGGTTGGACATTCGATGCTGTCGTGGAAGCTCCCAAACCAACTGTAGGAGTCTCCGGCTGCTGGCCAAAAAACTTAGTTAGTGCATTCGCTAGTAACCCATTAATTTCATCAGCTGTGACAAATTTAGCAGAGGATGAACTATGTGGCGAATCATTCCTACTCTGAGAGTCGTCTATCAATGAACCTGACTCTTGAACCTCCATCTCAGAAATTATAGAACCCTCATCCCTTTCCTCCGGCCTCTCATGAGAGGATTCCGCCGAAGCCAGGACCCCCTCATGCTGCCATGTTAAGTCCGGGATGGACGATGGGATCTCAGCGTCCCGGTGGACTACCTGCCACTACCTGTGTTGCATGAAAAGGATGTGAGCCGTCATTCCATGGCTGGGTGTACCTCCAAACTCCCCGGTTTTGGCCGGAACTCACTTGTGAGCTAGGTTCCACACCAATTACTGAGCCCTCACTCGAGCCCTCTAGAGGGTTATAACTTCTGGTAGAACTCTCTAAATCTAAAGCTGGTACATGTGAACTGGGAATAATATTAGGTGACAACCTGTCCGCCGGTATATCCCCCACCACAGTCTCTGACTCCACTCCCGACCTGTCAGATTGGACATGTGACATGTCGGGAGTAGAGGCAGAAGGCGAGGTACGAGGCTCTGGCGAACGCCGGGAGGCCTTTCGTACATGAGTATCCTTTTTTGAAGACTTGTGACTTCGCCTTGACTTTGATTTCACACTAGGACTGTCCTTGGTCTTCTCCTCCTTGCTCTTCTTCCTCGAAGGTGAAGTAGAGTGACTATGTGTCTGCTGTTGGAGGGGAGACCTTGACCTGGACCTCGACCTTGACTTGGAAGCTGTCGCCGGGGGTGTCGGTGCTCGAGATCTCTTAGATGTGCCGGGGGAGGGAATAAGCACTTTACCCTGCCCAGTCTCTGCTGACTTACGCACATTTACTCTACTTTTAGAAGGGGTACGTTTAAGTGGGGGATGCTTAACAATTAATCGTTCCCACAGAACTACGTTATCGCACTGAAGAGCTTTATGAGCCACTGATGTAGCATAAGTAGTTAGGAGTTGTCTGACCTCGCGCAATGCAACCGCCGCAGCCTGATTATCGTGCTGTAAGACTTTGATACTTAACTGACTACAAAAAGCACAATTCTTAGTAACCCACAAACCCCTTGACCGGTCCAAGCATTTGACGCATCTGATGCACAGTGTATGCACAAAAATAGGGATCCCTGAACAGCAGAGTGTTAAGCACAGAGCAAAAACAGGGTCTAGTGTAGCCATGACAGAGACTGGAGAAAGCTAACCCACCCCCGGGCTTCCCCTGGTCCTCTGTTGACCCGCCGGAACTTCGCCCTGGAAAAAAGAAAATTTCCAGGAATTAATGCTCATAAGGTTACCCCAAAATGTTCTAACACAAGTGTTAATGAACCGCCGGGCAACGAGACGTAATACACCACCATTACCTCTTGTTACCCTGTAGGTTCATATGTAAAGATTTTAGAATATCTTTACTTGTCCAAAAGATTTAAAAATATCCTCTGACATGATAGAAAGACGAGCATATCTTTATAAATGACGCAGTCTTCCCAGTGGTTTTTTGTTCACCGGAAACCCATATTAAGACGCCGGCCTCCTGATTATATCGCAGTTAAAGGGGTAAGCCTATCTTAATCTTTTTAGATCTGACTTCTCTCGAAGCCTTCATAGATCACCGTATTTTGAAGGCCTCGATACCCAATTGTATCCCTCAATTGTCTGGCCAACCATACCGAATTGCAAATCCGTTAATCCCACCCTCCCAAGGTTCAACCGCCGGGTGTGAAATTAAGTTAATGTTAACCCCAATTGTTCCTATCCCCACTTCTTTGCAAAAGATCGCCGGGGTGGAAAGACCAATCAAACAAAACAGCCTAGTTTTTCAAATGGCTTTGCAAAAACCGGGAAAAACTATACTCAACAGGTGTCCGCATGAACACCTAGTTAAACGGGCATAGCCATCCCGCCGGGAAACACACAGTAAGCCTGAACACAGGCTCCACTACAGAGACGCAGTTCCTAGAGAGCCCTCAAGCCACCACTCGCCCGGGGAAACTAGCCTATTTTAACCACGCGTGATTAAAACTCGGCAACCAGCCGGATTTTCTCGGTGCAATCGAGAAAACCCGCCGGAAAAGGCAACCCACACTAACCAGACGCAATCTGATATACACAAATAGTCCCTGGATTAAGCCAAAACACAACTAATCCAGGACACACATGACACAGTAGTACATATTTATACAATAAATCAATAACACTTGTACATGTAAAAAGCTACGAGTGGCTGGCTAGGCCTAAGCAGACGGAAATATCACTTAATCACGTCGTAATATAAACAAAAAGCACTGTATCATTATCACAACAGGAACAGCCGCCATCACAACATCGTAGACAAAAAATCCCGGGAGAGGGATGCACTGACTCGGGACCTAGAAAAAACTTCACTAAGTGAAGAAAAATACGCTAGGAACGTCAGTAAACAAACAAATAAGGCACTTCATCAGAAAGATAAAAAGAAGCCTGATAACGCGTAGTTAAAGCCAACTAAATAACTAGGCTAGCTAGCCGCGAAACACGTATCACGCGTCCACCACGGGACCACGAGGGTACACCCGAAATAGGTGTCCCAAACACACGACCCAAATACACTGAACTGCGGGAAACCCGCCCATGACACTCCTACTACGCATATCCTAACCTTACTCGATACATCCCAGAGTACACAAATGAGAAAAAACTCACGAGGGACGCAGCAAATGCGGAATCAGCGGAGCGTGGGGAGACACGTCAGGGCAGGTTGAGCGCAGAGCAGAGAAGAAGGAAGTATGACGACTGAAGTCAGCGTCTGGTCAAATATCCACACAAGTACATCCTCGAGTATATGGAAAGCTTATGAATAGTTATTCTTATTTTCTTTTTATTTATTATTTGTTACGAAGTTTTTTCGTAGTGAGAACCCAATTTCATAATGACAGAACCATGAGTGAGGTTGCGTGCGCTCATGATGAAGGCTCCTCAAATTTGTTATGCTCTGCACGGTAGATTCAAACTACGGTAAATGAGCGTTTGAAGAGGAGGCCTTATGTAATAGGCATAATCGTCAATGATGGAGGGGCCACTAATAAATACCAGTTTGTCAATTAGCAAGGAACTACTAGGCTCCTTCCCTTTAAGCAAAAACTCATCCGCCCGCCGGATTGAACCTGGCTTCCGGCTGGCAAGTCCTGACCATGCCTACCGGCATTGGGGAGAGAGAAGCTAGATGTTGTCGGAACCCTGATAACCTCTGGATCCGCAATTACATTAATTTTGGCTGGCGACAAAGGGCGGATGGAGACTTGTTCTGTTAATGTCCTCGTCATGGGGGGAACTGAGTTAAGAAGCAAAACCTCGTTATCCCTAGAGGAGGTGGGCACTGAAACCACCGGCGGAGGAACCGCATCCACCGTCGGGGCTTCCTGATGTCTTTTCGAAATGGCACATTGTTGAAGCACTCTATGCAACAGATCGTCTAATTGTTTAGATGTGACACACTGGGGTTTTGGCCGTTTAAGAGATTTTGAACCTTTCTCCTCCAACTGCTGTTCATCTACCTGCACTAGGGGACTCGACCTCGCTAGTATCCCATCACCACTAGGTGTAGTAGCTGAGAGGGGACCTTTCGCCTGCAACTCATTCTCCTGCCAACCCGGCAATTTACCGTTCTCTCTAGAGGGTTGTCGAACCGTGTCCCTTGGGACTGAGGTCGTCGGAGTTGCCCTTACAGTTAGTCCCACCGAGGATGGGTCTACTCTGGGGTAAGACCCTTTTGAAGTGACTGCCTCCGGTGTAGCATTAGACTTGTTTACCCTTGTGTTTGTATACTCTCATTCCGGCACTGGCGCCTTAAGACCTGTAACCTTACCCAGACCCTGGGTCTCCGGCGCTAGAGACAGCGTTAGACCTCTGGCAAATCCCACTTAGTCAGCACAAGTTTGGAGCCCTGGAGCCGCACCTTCGCATTCTTCCTAACCCTCATAGCAGAAGGTGGCTGCTCGGCATCCACTTCGAAAAGACCGGGGGAAACCTCCGACGTTTCCGCAGTGGATGTCGAGGCAACCGGCTGTGCATTAGATTGATAAAACTGGGGGCTAGAGTTAAGGTGACCTGTGACATTTTTCTCAGTAAGTCTTGGGCTAGCTAGCTTGCGTTTCTTGTCTGGTAAGAACTCCAAGCTGGAGGCCCTCTGCCGCAGTCTCTCGGGTGTTTCCGGCGGGGGTGACGGCACACACTCCGGTGACTCTGAGCGAAGCCTCTTGGAGTGGGGAGGGGAGCTCTGTGCGGAGGTCGTAGACGATTGGGGTGATACACAGATTATGCTTGGTACTTGTGGGACCTGTGCTTGAGGGACTGAGGTGTCGTCGAACGAATAGAGTTGAATTAACCTCAACAATTCTGGGCTATCACAGAACAATTCGACGTCTGCTACTCGTGAAGCGTACGCCGCAAACTTGTTCTTAATTTCGATCAGAGTCAGTAAACAGGACATGTCCTGGCTTGCTAGCCATTCCTCAAACAGGTCAGAGCACACTGGACATTTCCGTGAAGTCCACAAAACAGAGGACTTATCCAAACACTTGACGCACCTGATACACAGCCTATGCGCTGTTACCGGCACAAGAAGGCACATGGGCGTAGAGCAAGTCGAGAACAGAGGCATGGTCACAGACTCTCCCCTCCCCGGCAGGAACGCTTTCTCCTTAGCTGCCCGGACTGCAGAAAGGGTCTGGAAATAGAAAATTTCCAAGAATCAATGCTCATAAGGATAACCTGGGAGGTTTTAACATCCTATTACTCTTAGGAGTCAGAAAAACATTAGGCGACTACCTCCAACATTTTCCTGACTCCCTAGAGGTAGTGAACTCCTCCCCCCACGCCCTTTTCAATCTAGGGGGGGAGATTCACGTCGGCCTACCTACCTGTGACATGGGTCAAAGGTTGATGAACCGTGAACTCAGCGGATATCTGCGTGCTATTACTTGCAATCGCTAGCAGCCGTTGGTTCGTTTACACACTGAGTCGCCGGTTGACGGGGTAAACTGGTAAGAAAACAGGACGTACCAACACGGTATCCAAACCGGACCCAGTCTCCCTCCGCCGGCCATGCAAGACCGCCGCAAGGAGATGTAGTGGCACACTACCAAAACAACATAGAAAAAACAGGGGTAAGGGGAAAAACCTGGGTGACCTGGATGTGTGAGAGTTTGTGTTTTTTATCTGTGTTTATTTTTTGTTTTATGTTGTTTTTGTGTTTTCCCTGTTCTTGCTCTGTCTTGAGTCGGCTACCCCCAAAATGGGGATTGGGCCTGAGCATATAGATAGATAGATAGAAGGGGAAAAACAAGACCGCACGCCGGCACGGCGGCAACCGACCTCGGTCCGCAGAACCAAGGGCCGGCGGGTCACAAAACTGGAAAACACTCAGGCAAGGGCACAAGACTGAGAGAAAACCAACCACACAATGCAGCAAGGACGTCTCCTTGAGCACCCGGAAAGTGAGCAACACTAACACCCAGGGAGCACAAGAAAAGGGAGCACAACAATATATAATACAAAGATAAAGTACACCCCTAACGAGTAGTCCTAACGAGGCTGATCACGAGGTAACGCATCCTGAGAGAGGACATAACTCACCTAGAAGACAACCCCAAACGGAACGAAGCAGGTGAAGCCCCCGAAAGGGCCTCCGAGCATGCTCGAATGCCAGAAGATCCCACACCCCGTGTGACAATCCTAGACTGGCGCGTCTTCTAAATGAAAAAAGAAAAAGGCCCCTAGGCCATACACACAGGACTGAAGAACAGCTCGTGATAACTAAAAGCCTCCTAACTAAGGAATAGCAAAAAAACTAAGGTGCGCAGACCCAAGAACAAAAACACATTTGGCGTCGGTCCTGAACCCAACACGTAATTAGCGCCTGAAAAAGTACCCTAATTTAACACTTCCTGCGGGTAACAATATGATAATATGATTTTTTCTACGGGATGGTTGTCTTATGGGGGGGGGGGGGGGGGGCCTGTGGTGTTAATGATGTGTTATTCCACATCGGTCTGTCAGATTTCAGTGGGTTGTTGGGCAAACACGTCACTGAACTCTAGCAATAGTTCGTACATGCTGTGTTTTTGGTGGTCGGATAATGTGTCAGGGAGAGGGGGCAATTTGAGGCTGGTAGGGGTGTCATTGGAATCTATGGGGAGGTCATCAAAAGTTTCGAGGTCTCCTATGATGAGGCCTTTTGGTAATGTCAGGGATTCTTCAGAGATATTTGCCACGAGAATGTGGTTGATGCGAGCGGAAATGATGGCGGGTTGTAAGAGGCAACGATTGGGGTTGGTGGACGTGGTAGTGGGGGAAAATATCATGTGAGTTTGGGGTATGGGTCGAAGGTTAACCCATTTTTGATGGCGGGGGGGAATTTGACATTTATCTTGAACTACAGCTGGGCTAATGATGGTGGGGGATCGACTGGTGAGCAGGTGCTCGGTACGCATAAGGGGGGGGGAATCACTTTGGTGGGGGTCACGCGTGAGGGGGGGATTAACGGCGCGTGTGGGAGGATCAGCGTGGTGATGTGTGAGTGATTTAGAAAACGGAATTTGTTGGTGGGACTGCGGAGGGTTGGTGGGGGAAGAGTGAGGTATAGAACATGGGTTATTGGTGGAGGACTGATGTACTGATTTGTGGTTGTTAAAAGGACAAATTTGGGGAGTTTTGTCGGTGGCAGTGACGGTTTGTTTAGAGTTTATATGGGATTGGTGGGTTTGTCTGTCATGAGAGGGCGAGTCAAGTGTGGGGTTTTGAAGTTTTCTAGGGGTGTGAATTGTGTGGGGGTGGAAGGGAGATACTGACGGAAAACTGTCACAAGGGGAATTTTGTTGGTTGTGGAATAGCTGAGCATTTCTGGGGGCATGGGGAAAACATTGTTGGGTACATAGGTCGGCATTTTCCCTGGAAACATGTGTACATAAATATTTGGTAGAATGGTTTTTACATACATCAGAGTCTGCCCTGGAAACATGGGAGGATTGATCCTGGACAGAGTTAGAAGAAATGGGGGGATTACCAAGAGGGAGTTGCTTGGACTTGTCTTCTTTCGTTTGTTGAGGCATTTTTTCAACGAAATGATTGATCCTTTGAGAGAACTCGAGGCAAGGGGAGGGGTTAGGAGTTACCTTAGTGCTAGCTGCAACTTGGTAATCCTGACTCAGAGTTTGTTGAAGGGGGAGGTGTTTTTTCTTTTTGTGAATAGGTTTCTGCGTGATTGGTTTGTCAGAGGCTTTGGGTTGGATTTTTTTTTTTTAATGAGATCAGCCTCTAGCCGCAGTCAACCTGGGCCTGGAGTTTTTGAAGGAGGTCAAGTCCAAGGAAACCATCGTAATGTTTACAGTGGGAGGAAAATATGGTGAACGGGTGATAACAACGAGCATGGGGGGCAGGAGTAGTTACTGACAGGGGCAAAGTGTCTCCTAGGAGATTTAAGTAGGTATCAGCAGCTGAGATTAGTTCTGATTTGGTAGGTAACAAGGGGCCAAATAGTCGGTGGTGTTGATCATAATAAGACTTGAACAAACATGACTTGGCAGCTCCCGTGTCAATTAACAAGCGGACAGGAATGTCCTTGATTTTGGCCATGTAGTAAATGGGGGCAGTGCGGTCAGTTATGGCGTCCCCCGCCGAGGCCATCGTGGGCGGGGGGTACTTTAAAAATCCTGGGAGTCGGTATCTACCTCCTCCAGGGTTTCCTCGGTCTGAGGTCATGATAGGGGCTATTTCTCCGGTGTGCATTTCCTCCATTTCTTCCTCTTGTCCCAACTCCTCTTCAATTACAGAAATGCGAGGAGTAAAGGGGCGAGGTTTGGCAGAGTCACGAATTTGATGGAGGGCACACTTAGCACTACAGGCAGGGAAATCATAGGGGTTGATAATTACTAATGTAGGGTTTTCACTTTGGTAGGTGTTGTAGGTTTTGTTTCGGTTGAAGATTCTGCGTGGCTGGGTAGGTTGGAACCGGGGCCTACTGGGTTGGGGCTTGCCGGAAGGGTAGGTCGGTCTGTTGTGGAAGGATGAGGATGGGTAGGCATTCTTGGAGTTGAAGGTTTGGGCCTTGTGGTTTTGGTGGTCGAGGTGCTGCGGGTGCGTGGGAAACCTCTTTATTACAGCGATTTGGGTGGGTGTTTCTGTGCGCACGGCCAAAATACGTCGGATTGTGATGAGATCTTTTTGATATCCGACGAAATCGTGCACATGGAAATTATCTTTTACTGCTGAGGGCAATATTGATACAAGGTTGACCAGAATCTGCTGCTCTTGCTGGATTCTGGTCAATGTGGGGAAAGACACTTTTATATGTTGGGCGATCTTATTCACTGTGGCATCTAGATCGCCTTCGAATTTAGTGTCTTGGATACGGGTGTGGGCCACGAAAACGCCCAACGAAGGCTTAATGGCTTCTATCACTATTGGGCGAAATTCGTCTCATGTGAGAGCAGGGTGCACTTGGTAGGCAACCAGGGAAACGGCTTTTCCCAGGTGCGTTAGGATTAATGTCACGGCTATCTTTTCTGCGTCCGTGGTATAAACTAGTGTGACGTTAACCACTCCGTTAGAACCGCATGGCTTGTCCTACAGTGACTCGCTAGGATCGCCAGGGCAGTGGATGTGGCTACAGTTGATGTATTGTTGTGTGCTTTATTTCATATGAAAGCTCGTGTCATGGGCAGTCCAGAAAGGCTCTTTGTTTTCACCCATGTCAAGGCTTTATATATTTAATTGCAAAGTATATGTTTTATCATTAACCCGTTGAGACCCAGCGTCGCACGTGTTGCGTCGGCAGTCTTTGATCACCAACTCCCAGCGACGCATCACGTGCGTCCGACATATAAAAAACACTTACGTGGCTCGTAAGGTAGGAAATGGCGGGAGAATAGGAGGGGGAGGTACCGTAGTGTGTGTGGGAGCTGGGCCAGTAGGTGTGAGCGGGCCGAGACAGCCGCGCGGCTGGTGGTGGTGGGCTTAGTGGGGATAGTTTACACCCCTAGTTCACCGCCACTTTGAACCTTCATTACTCCGGTCGTATGGGAGCTAGAGGCTTGAGATTTATGTGAGATACTCCTTAGGATGTATGCCGTACAATGCCATACTCAGTTTTCACCCTAGTGCTCCCGGGCGGGTGGTCATGCGGGGGAGACGAACTATTGAAACCCCCCCCCCCGCCCCCCAAATGACCGAAATGAGTTTCTTTTTATTTGTGTGTTCATTTCTCACCATTCTCTTCCATTTTGGCTCAACAAATTTTTTTGAGGCTCCCCCCCCCAACCCCCCCCCGCCCCCCCCCCCCCCCCAAAAAAAAGTCAGAGGTGATTTTTTTTTTGTTTTTTTTTTCATTTCTCATCCTTGTCTTCCATTTTAGCAAACAAAAAAAATAAGTGAAAATGGCTTGGGACTGGGGTGAACAAAATATTATAACTAGCCGGGGCTCAACGGGTTAAGTAGTAATGATAGGATTTGAGAGAGAGAGAGAGAGAGAGTAGAACAGAGTGTGGGGGGGGCGCGCAGTGTTTTGCTATACTCGATGACATCATAGCTGGCTGGCCTCGGGGATTGGTTAGAGGAGTTTTTTTACCATGCTTGATGACGTCATGTTTGGCTAGCTTATTTAGCATTGGCTAGAGGACTTGTTACTGCTTTTCTACGCGGTTCGAGCTAGTGCTAGTATATATACAGCTTCCTCGCCACTCTCTCCCTCAGATTTGGTTTCTAGAACGCATCCCTCTTATCCCTTTGATACCTGTCCCCCTCATTGCACCTGAGAACCTTTTGCACTGCCTATCTCTCTCATTTTCCATATCTTTCACCACCTTTTATTAATATTATACCCCCTCTGGTTAACTCTGCAAAATCAGCTTACTGCTGGCCAGTTGTATTGTGCGTTAAGGTCTGATATAACCCATGTATGTTAGTTGTTAAGATAAGTTGATCACGAAGCATTGGTTGGCATTCATATTGTTCAGTACCGCTTCCTATAATTATTAGTGTTCTGCTAGATTAGATAATGCTAGACTAGGAGTCTGATACTATAAGGTATTGTTTCCGATGAGTGCTGGCTTTAGTTAAAAGCTGCATGACATACCTGAGAACTGGAGTTGATTGGGTAAATTCTAGTCTGTGTGCCATTGAGAGTAGAGCATGCACGAATGAGGGCTTTTTGCCTATACCATTCTGCACTGTTCTAGGCTCGGTTGCTTGTCTTTGAGGTACGCCAGGAGAACGCTTAATACTTCGGTATTAAGGTTTCTCAAGAGAGCTACCCTTCCCTATAACGTAATATTTGACGCACAGACTTGAGATTTGCACTAGGCTATGCGGCATGCCATGCGCACCAGTATCTCGTATCATTGACTCTAGCTAGACTTTATCAGTCACAGTAGACATTAAGTATATTAAACCAATTACTCTTTTTATGCATACCCGTTTATGATTACACAAGCATTTCGCAGCCTAGTTTGATGTATTGAGACACAAACGACTTAGGCTCTTTTTGTTGATAGGAATACTGCATTGTCGTGGCGATTATTATTAGTGTTGTAGCGTTTAGGATATTCTTGGCTCCGACTGCATTATATGTCCTGCCTTTTTGTGTGCATAGCCTGCACGAGCATTGTTCCTCTGCCTGCCTTTTTGGGTTCCATTTCCGATTCGAGCATCTTGATAGCATCTAACATTTAAAGAAGATTCCTTGTTGGTGTTGAAGGACTTTAGTGCACTTTCTTTCATGCAGGAGTGCCTGACATTTATTGATTAAAGTAACGTAAGCTGTAACTTCTCTTACCACCTTACTTTGCATACCATAACCAAGCACCTTCGGTTATAGGTAGTAATAGGCTGTTTTCACATAACATTAAGCCTAGAGTAGACGCACATTTATTGAGAGTTTAATAACCTATTATTGCATATAGAACTCTGGAGAGTATTTGTGTTCTTTGTTCACTGGGAATATACGTCAGAGGTTGGATCTAGCGCTTTCCGTTGTAGCATTTATGCCATTACTAGTCCAATGAATAAGAACCCTGATATATTTAAACCTCAGTCGTAACAAATGGCGACCTTACCTAGGATTTGGTGAACCTACATTTATTAGCAGGGAACATTTGTTGTTTTGGGGAATATTTTGCGGGGATCAGCAAGAATATTTTTTTTTGCAACATAGTATAGCCCTTGAGTATTTTCGAGAATTTTTGTGTGTATATTGAGGTATAAGAGTTTGGGGTGCTTCTTTTCTGAATATTGAGGTGGGAAATTTTTGTGAGCATCATGTCTTATACCGGATCAGAGGAGAATGGAGACACAGTACGTAATGTCGAAACTGAGGAACAGCAGTATGATGAAAGGGTTAATCAGGTGAACTGTGAGGAGGATGCTAGGATATTTTTGCAATGGCCTGTTACTGCCGAGCGGTTGGAGGGTATGGATCGGTACGGTCTTCAATGCCTGGCCACAGCTATCGGTCATGCGGGTACTAGCAGCATGACCAGGGATAACTTGATAACGTGTGTACTGGGCAGGGTGACTGGTGAGCGAGATGGATTGAGTGCTGAGAGCCCTTCGGCCATGCTTCCCCTACACTCGACTCCCAGCCATCCCAGTGGTTTGCCGACCCCGGGTACGCTTCCACAGTTGGTTGGTGACTGGCAGGATGGGTTGCCCCTGGGGGAACCACCGGTAATTTCAAACATTGTAGCACCTTCACCTCCTCAAGGGTTAACTCCAGAATTATTGCTTCAGCTCGAATTAGCTAAGATCCATCAGCAAATAGAATCAGCTAAGATCGAAGAGAGAAAGGCTACCAGGGCATCTGAGATTCAACAGCAACAAAGGGCAGGTGAGCAGCAAATAGAGCTAGCAAAAATCCAAGCTGAGTCGACTAGGTACTGTGCCGACAGGGACGTAGAGAAGTCGCGAGTAGAGACAACGGGACAGCGACTTGGGGCTGGTAACCGTGCTCCTGATCAATCTCTCTCGCATTTATTGAAACTGGTTCCGGTGTTTGATGAGAGTGGGGTAACAGAATTTTTCGCACGCTTTGAGAAGAAGTGCCAGGAACACCAGTGGCCAGAGAATAAATGGGCAGCACTTGTATCCTCTAGATTAATAGGCAAGGGTCTTAAAGCCTACGATGCGTTACCTTTGGAGTCATGTATTGTGTATGAGGATCTCAAGGAGGCTGTCCTGAGGGCTTACGAACTGCAACCAGAAACGTACCGTTTGAAGTTCCGGGGTGTAACTAAGGGAAGAGATAGCACCTTTTTGGAACACGCCCGGGACTTGTCCGATGCTATGGGGAACTGGCTCCGATCTGAGAAGGTAACAACGTTTGATGGAGTTAAGCAGTTGATGATGTTGGAGCAGTTCTTTAAGAGCACGGGCGGTGATCTAACTTTGAACTTAAAGGAGAAAAACCCAAGAACTCTAGTCGAAGCAGCAGAAATGGCTGATCGACGGCTGTCGTTGATTCGGGGTTGCGGGTCCTCACAGAAGTACGATGCAAGTGCTAGGGACCGTTATCCTCCCCCTCCCCGTAGCAATGACACATTCAAACAAAACAGCAATGAAACTAAAACTGAATCCAAACCTAACACCACGCCATATGAGAAAAGTCAGGGGCCTTTTACATCACAGTATAGGCCGAAACCAAAATTTATGTGTTTTAAGTGCCACCAGGAGGGTCATAAGGCAAATGAGTGCCCTAGTCGACCTCCTCCGGCAGCCGTGTCTTTTGCTCACGGCATTGGAGTGTTCAAGAGGACATCGGAGTTTGTTAGAGGCAATTCTTCCGAGGTAAATACACTGCCAGTGCAGAAGGATCCGGAAGGCTTATTCCCTGTCCGTGATGCCTTTAGTGACCAGAGGGGACTCGGTTGTGTGGAGTGGGGGGGTAGAAGACATGAAGTGAGAATTTTGCGTGACACTGGGGCATCGCAAACATTGTTGAGGAATTTCACTGGTAAACCTGTAAATACGGCGCGGGTGGTTGTGGTTCAGGGGGTTAATGCAACAAGGTCATACCCGCTTGTAAGAATGAAGATGGAAGTTGATGGTGTGACTCGTGACCTGGATGTAGGAATTGTGGAGAAGTTACCTGTTGGGGGCGTCGACCTCCTTCTCGGCAACGACTTTGCGGGGCCTACTTCTGAGGCTCCACCCTTAGTCGTTGCCGAGAAGCCGGCCGACGTGAGTAGGGAGGAGCAGGAGTGGGTTGAGAAGTGTCCGGTGCAACCTATGGCGTGTGTTGTCACTAGATCTCTTGCATTCAGGGAGTCACATTCTGGTCAACAGTCTTTAGACAAGCGGAGGAAAGGTACCGAGAAGGGGTTGGAAGTTGATGCGGTTGAGAGTTTAGTATCAACGGACATTCTCGGGGACTCATTATTAGGACCAATTTTCGAGTCTGGAGAAGACCCATTAACTGTTACTAAGAAGGCAGAGGATGGGCTTAAAAAGACGAAGAGACAGCAACGATACACAGAGAGAGAGCAACGGGAGGCTAAATTCAATGTAGGAGGGGGGCATGAGTTGTTTCGCAAACACTTAGATAAGCTTGCTCCTTCGGACATTCGTAAATTGCAAGTAGAAGACCCGGAGGTTCTTGAATGTGGTACCGGTGCTGTCGAGTTGAAGGAGGACAGTGATGCACAGTCGGGAGATTTTTACAAGTATCCCCTGACCATCATGGAGGTAGCAACAAGGTACCCTGACACGTCCCCTATGAGAAATGGGTCAGCGAAGACGGTGGTCCGAAACTTGCTAGTATATTTTTCCCGGTATGGTTACCCGCAGGTAATTCGGTCAGACCAAGGATCCAACTTCACTTCTAACCTCTTTGTTCAAGCAATGCCGCAGCATGGGATTGTTACGGTTGTGTCATCTGCGTATCATCCGGAGAGCCAGGGTGTGTTAGAGCGATGGCACTCAGCCTTGGAATCTGTGCTTCGTTGTTGTTGCTTTGAGAGTGGGAATGGTTGGGATCTTGGTCTGCCATGTGTTTTATTTGCTGCACGGGAGGTACCTGGGGAAAGTTTGGGATTCAGCCCTAATGAGCTCGTCTTTGGACACCGTGTCAGAGGGCCTCTCCATATGGTTGAAGAAATATGGGAGGGCGCAGAAAAACCTTGTTCTATGCTCAAGTATGTCCTCGACAGTCGAGAATGGATGTTGCGCAGTCTGGAGTTGGCTGGCCGTAATTTGACTAGCTCTCAGGCCCTCATGAAGGACAGGTACGACCTCAAGGTTAAACTCAGGGAGTTTCACGTGGGTCAGGAGGTGTTGATTCTACTGCCCCTTGTAGGTCATCCCTTATCCACGAAGTACACTGGTCCTTATAGGGTGGTTGAGAGGCTATCGGACCTGGATTACTTGGTAGCCACTCCAGACAGACAGAAGCGCAGTCAGTTACGTCACGTTAATCTCATGAAGGAGTATGTGAGGCACCCCCCTGAGCCTCTCACTGTGCCTGTGATGACGTTTAGCAGTCAAGGTGGAGAAGGAGAATGGGACAGTCAAGCTCAGGTGGAGGATAACTGGAAGGATAAGAAAGTCAAGTCGGCGCCTGAGTGTGAGAGGGCGTTTGGAGTAGTAAAACACCTGTTGTGCACTCACCCGATCCTCGGGGCCCCTGACTTTAGCCTACCTTTCCAACTACCAACGGATGCTAGTGGTGTGGGGGCTGGTGCCGTCCTTGTGGAAAAGGACGATGATGGGCTGGAGCATCCTGTTAGTTTCTGCTCGGAGAAGTTCAATTCAGCCCAGGGGAGCTGCTGGCAGTTGTGCTTGCGCTGGGGCATTTCGGGGTCTATGTTCCAGCCTAGGGTCCGGTCGGTGTAGTTTACCCAGATCATCACCCTCTCAAGTTCTTGGACCAGTTTCACAATCGGAATATGAGGCTGACCAGGTGGTCACTAAGGTTACTGGTATATAACCTGGACATACGCCATATTGCCGGTTGTGACAACGTGGTTGCAGATTGTCTTTCAAGGGTATATGATCCTGGGTAGATTGACACACGGGTAGCCTCCTGCTTTAGTTTGAATAGTATTTTGCGCTTGGTGCTTGTTGGCTCGCGGTTGTAGCCCAGCGTATTGGGTTGTAAAGCAGGAGTTGAGCGTTTGGTATAGAAGAAAAAACTAGGCTTGCCCCTATAGTGCAGCCGAAATAAACAAATTAAAAACATAAAAAAATCAAATAAAAACTCTTTCTTTGATAGTTGAATTTGTTCAGTATGTTATAGCAGTAATTCTGAGTTGCACTCCTCTCAGAATGCTGGGCTAGAGAAGCTCACTCTTGAGGAGCATAACTACATATGATTTAACCTATTGTGTTGGGGAGGGTTATAATTTTGTAAAATGTTTTGTTGAGAACTGTGCCAGATATTTTACTGCCGCTGGGTGATGGGAAGTAGAGATATAGCATGGGTTCTAACAATCAGATTTTTGTGAGCCTTGGGCCTCTGAGAAAAATCTTGGGGGGGGGTGTGACGTTAACCACTCCGTTAGAACCGCATGGCTTGTCCTACAGTGACTCGCTAGGATCGCCAGGGCAGTGGATGTGGCTACAGTTGATGTATTGTTGTGTGCTTTATTTCATATGAAAGCTCGTGTCATGGGCAGTCCAGAAAGGCTCTTTGATTTCACCCATGTCAAGGCTTTATATATTTAATTGCAAAGTATATGTTTTATCATTAAGTAGTAATGATAGGATTTGAGAGAGAGAGAGAGAGAGAGTAGAACAGAGTGTGGGGAGGCGCGCAGTGTTTTGCTATACTCGATAACGTCATAGCTGGCTGGCCTTGGGGATTGGTTAGAGGATTCTTTTACCATGCTTGATGACGTCATGTTTGGCTAGCTTCTTTAGCATTGGCTAGAGGACTTGTTACCGCTTTTCTACGCGGTTCGAGCTAGTGCTAGTATATATACAGCTTCCTCGCCACTCTCTCCCTCAGATCTGGTTTCTAGAACGCATCCCTCTTATCCCTTTGATACCTGTCCCCCTCACTGCACCTGAGAACCTTTTCCTCTGCCTATCTCTCTCATTTTCCATATCTTTCACCACCTTTTATTAATATTATACCCCCTCTGGCTAACTCTGCAAAATCAGCTTCATGCTGGCCAGTTGTATTGTGCGTTAAGGTCTGATATAAGTTCATATAATCCATGTATGTTAGTTGTTAAGATAAGTTGATCACGAAGCATTGGTTGGCATTCATATTGTTCAGTACCGCTTCCTATAATTATTAGTGTTCTGCTAGATTAGATAATGCTAGACTAGGAGTCTGATACTATAAGGTATTGTTTCCGATGAGTGCTGGCTTTAGTTAAAAGCTGCATGACATACCTGAGAACTGGAGTTGATTGGGTAAATTCTAGTCTGTGTGCCATTGAGAGTAGAGCATGCACGAATGAGGGCTTTTTGCCTATACCATTCTGCACTGTTCTAGGCTCGGTTGCTTGTCTTTGAGGTACGCCAGGAGAACGCTTAATACTTCGGTATTAAGGTTTCTCAAGAGAGCTACCCTTCCCTATAACGTAATATTTGACGCACAGACTTGAGATTTGCACTAGTCTATGCGCCATGCCATGCGCACCAGTATCTCGTATCATTGACTCTAGCTAGACTTTATCAGTCACAGTAGACATTAAGTATATTAAACCAATTACTCTTTTTATGCATACCCGTTTATGATTACACAAGCATTTCGCAGCCTAGTTTGATGTATTAAGACACAAACAACTTAGGCTCTTTTTGTTGATAGGAATACTGCATTGTCGTGGCGATTATTATTAGTGTTGTAGCGTTTAGGATATTCTTGGCTCCGACTGCATTATATGTCCTGCCTTTTTGTGTGTATAGCCTGCATGAGCATTGTTCCGCTGCCTGCCTTTTTGGGTTCCATTTCCGATTCGAGCATCTTGATAGCATCTAACATTTAAAGAAGATTCCTTGTTGGTGTTGAAGGACTTTAGTGCACTTTCTTTCATGCAGGAGTGCCTGACATTTATTGATTAAAGTAACGTAAGCTGTAACTTCTCTCACCACCTTACTTTGCATACCATAACCAAGCACCTTCGGTTATAGGTAGTAATAGGCTGTTTTCACATAACATTAAGCCTAGAGTAGACGCACATTTATTGAGAGTTTAATAACCTATTATTGCATATAGAACTCTGGAGAGTATTTGTGTTCTTTGTTCACTGGGAATATACATCAGAGGTTGGATCTAGCGCTTTCCGTTGTAGCATTTATGCCATTACTAGTCCAATGAATAAGAACCATGATATATTTAAACCTCAGTCGTAACACTAGGTCAAGTACGGGTTTCACTATGTCCATGAACGTTTCGATCTCGTAAGTTTCCCCATCATAATGTGGGATGGGGATGTGAGAACGGTGCGCCATGATGTTATCGTGTTCTGGCTGTTCCAAACTTGCAATGCAATGCAACTTTTTATCCGAATCAAGAACCACAGCTGCCGCCAATGTTATGCCCTGTTTTTCTACAGGATTAACTTGGGTAATGTGAGTTCTAACTGACTGGGTATAGAAGGCTGCATGCACAAAACAAGGTATGAGGAATAGAGAACACAAAATAAACACACGGTAACACGACACACGATCACTTTTATTTAGGGACACACTTCTATTTATTAGTGGCCCCTCCATCATTGACGAACATGCCTATTACATAAGGCATCCTCTTCAAACACTAATCCGCCGTAGTTTGAATCTACCGCGCAGAGCATTTAAAATCTGAGGAGCCTTCATCATGAGCGCACGCGACCTCACTCATGGCTTCAGTCATTATGAATTGGGTTCTCACTACGAAAAAACTTCGTAAAAAAATAAAAAACAAAAACAAAATAAGAATAACTATCCAATAATCTTTCCATCATATCGTGGATGTACTTGTGTGGATCTTTGACCAGACGCTGATTCAGGCGTCATTCTTCCTTCTCTGCTCTGCGATCAGCCGGCCCGGACGTGTCTCTCCACGCTCCGCTGGTTCCCAATTTGCTGCGTCCCTAGTGAGTTTTTTCTCATTTGTTTACTCCGGGATGTATCGAGTAAGGTTAGGATATGCGTAGCAGGAGTGTCCTGGGCTGGTTGCCCGCAGTGCAGTGTATTTTGGGTCATGTGTTTGGGGCATCTATTTCGGATGTATCCTCGTGGTCCTGTTGTGGACAGGTGAACTTTTTCACAGTTAGCTAGCTTTGTGATGCAGGCGGCTTTCATTACGCGTTATTGCTTCCTTTTATCTTTCTGATGAGGTAGCGTATTTTTGCTGACGTTCCCAGCGTATTTTTCTTCACTTAGTGAATTTTTTTCTGGGTCCCGAGTCAGTTCTTCCCTTTGCCGGAAGTATTTGCTACAGTGGTGTGTTGGCGGTGGTTCCTGTTGTGATATAATTCAGTGCTTTTTGTTTATATTCCGACATGTTAATGTTATCCTTCTGCCTAGGCCTAGCCAGCCTCTCGTAGCTTTACCACATATACAAGTGTTATTGATTTATTTTCTAAATATGTACTACTGTGTCATGTGTGTCCTGGTTTAGTTGTGTATTGGCTAATTCCACGGACTATTTATGTGTCCTGGGTTAGTTGTGTATTGGCTAATTCCACGGTCTATGTTGGGCCCGGCGTTAGTTGTGTTTTGGCTACGCCTCGGTCCGGTGGTGCGTTCAGATGGTATCTGGACGGGGTGGGGTTTTTTCCGGCGGGTTTTTCTCGGTTTCACCTTGATAACCCCCGACTGGTTGCCGAGTTTTGGTCACGCGTGGTTTAAAAACAGGCTTGTTTCCCCGGCGAGTGGGTGTCTGTGGGTCCCCAGGACTGCGTCTCTGGGGTGCCTGTTTCAGGCTCCTTATGATTCCCGGCGGGTTGGCTGTACCCATCTAACAGTGTTCATACGGACACGTGTTGTTTGTAGTTTTTTCGGTTTTGCAAAGCCAATATAAAACTATGCTGTTGTTGTATTTCCTCCCCGGCGATCTTTTACAAAGAAGTGGGGTTAGGAACAATTGAGGTTAACTTTTAAACTTTAAATCACCCGGCGGGTGCAACCTGGAAGGGTGGGATGCCCGAATTTGCAAAATTCAGTTTAGTTGACCAGACAATTGAGGGATGCATTGTGTATCGTCTCCTTCAACATACGGCGCTTTAGGGCACAATTGGGGTTAACGTTTTTTAAACTAATATTCACACCCGGCGGGTGCTCCTTGGAGGGATGGGAATAACGAATTTACAATTCAGTTAGTTAACCAGACAATTGAGGGATACGTTTTGTATCGCCACCTTCAACATACGGCGATCTAAAAAGATACTTCGGGAGAAGTTAGATCTCGTATATTTGTCAGGCTTCCCAGTTTTTGATCTACGAGATAATTCGGGGGCCGGCGTCTTTTTTAGTTTTTTTTTTTTCCAAAATTGAATCTTGAAACAAACACCACCGGAAAGACTTAATCAGTTATAAACGCCATGCTGGTCTTTATATATTATGTCAGAGGGTATTCATAAATCTTTTGGACAAATTAAGATATTCTGAAATCTTTTACTTAGGAAACCCCACCGCGTAGCGAGCTGTAGTCGTTGAGTATTACGTCTCGTTACCCGGCGGGTTATTTAGCACTTGTGTGTGAACATGTTTGGGTTAACCTTATGAGCATTAATTCCTGGAAATTTTCTTTTTTTCCTGAGCTGGGTCCCGGCGGGTCTATGCAGAACCTGGAGTAAGTATCCCACCAGTCTCTGTCATGTCTACCTTTGCCCCGGTTTTTGCTTTATGCATTACGCCCTCCTGTTCAGGTATCCCTATTTTTGCGCACAGCCTTTGTATAAAATGTGTTAAAATGTCTCGTTTGGTGTGGGTTACCTTTCCGGCGTTTTTTCTCGTTGCTCCGAGAACACCATTTTTGTTTACCGAGTTTTAGTCAGGATGGCTCAAAATAGGTAAGTTACCCCGACAAGTTTGGTCGCTTGAGGGCTCATAAGAAACTGCGTTTTCTGTGGTCGAGCCTGGGATCAGGCTTCCTGTGTTATTCATTGCTTTATGCATTACGCCCTCCTGTAATGTATCGTTTAGTGTGGGTTACCTTTCCGGCGTTTTTCTCGTTGCTCCGAGAACACCGTTTTTGTTTACCGAGTTTTAGTCAGGATGGCTAAAATAGGTAAGTTACCCCGACGAGTTTGGTCGCTTGAGGGCTCATCAGAAACTGCGTTTTCTATGGTCGAGCCTGGGATCAGGCTTCCTGGGTTATTCCCGTCGAGGGGGGCTCCACACAGTTTTCTAGGTGATCAGCCTGACACCTGTTGGACTTGGTTTTCTCTGCTTTTCAAAGCCATTGAAACAATGCTGTCTGTTTGTTTGGTCTTTACCTTCCGGCGCCCTTTTTACAAAGAGGTCTGGGGCAGGTATAATTGGTTTGACATTGCATATTTGAATTTGTGCTGTACCTAGTATCAGTGCATTACCACAAGCCCACCGAAACGTCAATAAAATACCCTCATTGTTCCCTGATTAAATAGCACTGTATGAATATTCCCATATTCAAAATATGCTATAGGGGTGCAATGCCTGGTGAGTTATCTGCTCAACAGGTGGCGTTGTGTGTGTGTAAGTGTGAGAGTCCGAGTGTAGGGGTTGAGACAGTGAAGCACGGGAACGAGGTGGCTTCAGAGATGGGCTCGTTTCGGGCCATGAGTGAGCACCGTGCCTCATGTGAAGGCAAGATGGCAGGTGCTCGTTGTACTCTACGTGCTTCACATGTCTCAATCCCTAGACTGGAACAAGACCTCACAGGCTTCACTGTTCATTGTAAAGCGGTGAATGTTAAGGCTCTCAGCCTATGCCCGAGAGGAAGTAAATTGGAATATAGAAAAAAAAAAAAACAAAAAAAAAAAATATATATATATAAAACCCGGCGGTTGTACCTTCGGGTGGTTATATTAACGGGTTTGCGATTCGAGATAATTTGCCAAACAATTGATTGATACAATAGGGTATCACGGCCTTCAAGACGGCGATCTATGAGGGCTTCTGGGAGAAGCCGGATTAGAGATTAAGATAGGCTTAGACTTTTTATGGGATAAAAAGATGCCTGAATCTTACTAGTGTTTCAAGTGTAAAGGGATACTTGAAAGACTTCATCTTTAATAAAGATATGCTTCATCTTTATGAGGATTAAGAAGATATGCTTAATTCTTTTGGACAGGTAAAAGATTTGCTGAAATCTTTAATAAGCCATTGAAACAATGCCGTTTGTTTTTTAGTCTTTCCCTCCCGGCGACCTTTTTACAAAGAGGTCTGGGGCAGGTACAATTGGTTTGACATTGCATATAAAACCCGGCGGTTGTACCTTTGGGTGGTTATATTAACTGATTTGCAATTCGCGATATTTGTATTTCCTCCCCGGCGATCTTTTACAAAGAAGTGGGGTTAGGAACAATTGGGGTTAACTTTTAAACTTTAAATCACCCGGCGCGTGCAACCTGGAAGGGTGGGATGCCCGAATTTGCAAAATTCAGTTTAGTTGACCAGACAATTGAGGGATGCATTGTGTATCGCCTCCTTCAACATACGGCGCTTTAGGGCACAAATGGGGGTTAACGTTTTTTAAACTAATATTCACACCCGGCGCGTGCTCCTTGGAGGGATGGGAATAACGAATTTACAATTCAGTTAGTTAACCGGACAATTGAGGGATACGTTTTGTATCGCCGCCTTCAACATACGGCGATCTAAAAAGATACTTCGGGAGAAGTTAGATCTCGTATATTTGTCAGGCTTCCCAGTTTTTGATCTACGAGATAATTCGGGGGCCGGCGTCTTTTTTAGTTTTTTTTTTTCCAAAATTGAATCTTGAAACAAACACCACCGGAAAGACTTAAACAGTTATAAACGCCATGCTGGTCTTTATATATTATGTCAGAGGGTATTCATAAATCTTTTGGACAAATTAAGATATTCTGAAATCTTTTACTTAGGAAACCCCACCGCGTAGCGAGCTGTAGTCGTTGAGTATTACGTCTCGTTACCCGGCGGGTTATTTAACACTTGTGTGCGAACATGTTGGGGTTAACCTTATGAGCATTAATTCCTAGATTTTTTTTTTTCTTTTCCAGAGCTGGGTCCCGGCGGGTCTATGCAGAACCTGGAGTAAGTATCCCACCAGTCTCTGTCATGGCTACCTTTGCCCCGGTTTTTGCTTTATGCATTACGCCCTCCTGTTCAGGTATCCCTATTTTTGCGCACAGCCTTTGTATAAAATGTGTTAAAATGTCTCGTTTGGTGTGGGTTACCTTTCCGGCGTTTTTTCTCGTTGCTCCGAGAACACCATTTTTGTTTACCGAGTTTTAGTCAGGATGGCTCAAAATAGGTAAGTTACCCCGACAAGTTTGGTCGCTTGAGGGCTCATAAGAAACTGCGTTTTCTGTGGTCGAGCCTGGGAGCAGGCTTCCTGTGTTATTCATTGCTTTATGCATTACGCCCTCCTGTAATGTATAGTTTAGTGTGGGTTACCTTTCCGGCGTTTTTCTTGTTGTTCCGAGAACACCGTTTTTGTTTACCGAGTTTTAGTCAGGATGGCTAAAATAGGTAAGTTACCTCGACGAGTTTGGTCGCTTGAGGGCTCATCAGAAACTGCGTTTTCTATGGGTCGAGCCTGGGATCAGGCTTCCTGGGTTATTCCCGTCGAGTGGGGCTCCACACAGTTTTCTAGGTGATCAGGCTGACACCTGTTGGACTTGGTTTTCTCTGCTTTTCAAAGCCATTGAAACAATGCTGTCTGTTTGTTTGGTCTTTACCTCCCGGCGACCTTTTTACAAAGAGGTCTGGGGCAGGTATAATTGGTTTGACATTGCATATAAAACCCGGCGGTTGTACCTTCTGGTGGTTATATTAACGGATTTGCGATTCGAGATAATTTGCCAAACAATTGATTGATACAATAGGGTATCACGGCCTTCAAGACGGCGATCTATGAGGGCTTCTGGGAGAAGCCGGATTAGAGATTAAGATAGGCTTAGACTTTTTATGGGATAAAAAGATGCCTGAATCTTACTAGTGTTTCAAGTGTAAAGGGATACTTGAAAGACTTCATCTTTAATAAAGATATGCTTCATCTTTATGAGGATTAAGAAGTTATGCTTAATTCTTTTGGACAGGTAAAAGATATGCTGAAATCTTTAATAAGCCATTGAAACAATGCCGTTTGTTTGTTTAGTCTTTCCCTCCCGGCGACCTTTTTACAATGAGGTCTGGGGCAGGTACAATTGGTTTGACATTGCATATAAAACCCGGCGGTTGTACCTTTGGGTGGTTATATTAACTGATTTGCAATTCGCGATAATTTGCCAAACAATTGATTGATACAATAGGGTATCACGGCCTTCAAGACGGCGATCTATGAGGGCTTCTGGGAGCAGCCAGATTAGAGATTAAGATAGGCTTAGACTTTTTATGGGATAAAAAGATGCCGGAATCTTACTAGTGTTTCAAGAGTAAAGGGATACTTGAAAGACTTCATCTTTAATAAAGATATGCTTCATCTTTATGAGGATTCAGAAGATATGCTTAAATCTTCTGGACAGGTAAAGATATACTGAAATCTTTAATATGAAACTAAAGGACAACGAAAAGTAGTGGTGGAGTGCTACGGTTCATTGACCGGCGGTTTTGAGGCACATATTTTGTACCATTTTTTGGGTGTAACCCTATGAGCATTAATCCCCGGAAATTTCTCTTTCCAGGGCGGAGTACCGGTGTTGCACCAGGTGACCAGGTAGTTCCCGGGGGTGGGGTAGTTTTCTCCCAGTCTCTGTCGTGTCGGCACTTGAACCTCTCATTGCTGTATGTTCAATGCCGTTAAGCTCAGGTAGCCCTATCTTATTTTATTTGTTAATGAAATAATTTAATAGCTGAATCATAATAAACATATATATTTTCTATGATTATATTATGATAATATTGTGTTTATTTATAGTAATTTATTTTAATACAATTAAATATAAATTAAATTAATTCGTATACTTTATGATTTTGCTCACCAGCTCTGCTTTCAATGTGTTAATGAGCTATGGGAGCTTTTAATTTTCATAAACCTTTACGGGACTCGGACGAAGGCTCCCATTCAGGGAGTATACCGAGCTCGCAAGCGAGGGACAGCCACAGCCAAGGTGTATGGTGATACTCACAGTCGTACCTCACCCGCCGGACGATAACGCCGGCGGGCGGACCTGACGCTCTGATGACGGACGAGAACAGGTTGAGTTCCATTTATCTATTTTCCGCCGCCAGACGCGTCTCTAATGTGCCACGTAGTCAACAAACTACAGGATTAGCGAGGCGTAGTCTCGCTAATCGCGCCCCTGTGGCCGGCGCAGTGTGGTACCAGCATTTGAACACGTGGTGCCCGCACCCTTTGTCACTCCTGGTCAGGTTGTTCCACTTAGAACACAATTGGCAACCTAGAAACCTCGCAGACTTGTTCATTTTGGACATTCAGGAGGCCAAGTGGCTAGCACCATATGGTAGCGACGTGACAAAGATATTCACGAATCAATATACCCAGTCTACAAAGCGACAGTTTCAATCGCATTGGCAAGATTTTACGTCTCGGATTCTTAGAACAAAACAAACTGTGCCCTCGGTGGCGTTGGTTGTTTATTATTTAATTTATCTGTTCATGCAGAAACATTTATCTGAAAGTGATTTATGTGGGCAGGTTTTAAACTCCGCCCACCTCCCCGTCGGCTCAGGCCTACATGGTCTCTGGACAAAGCATCGTCGTTATTCTCGTTCCCGTATGTACCAAAGACTGCAGATTTTACAAAAGGGCAGTATTCCTTATGGCTTTGGCTACCGGGAACAGAGTATCTGAGCTGGCGGCGATGAGCAACGCACCTAATTGCCTCAGGTTTGATAGGCTTCATGAGTGTATTCACATTGCACCTTCCCCAGGATTCATAGCCGAGATTGAGCACAGTGAACACGTGTTTTCAGAGTTCACGGTGCCGGCGTTAAACAGGGGAAAGGTGCACCATCTTTTTTGCCCAGTGCAAGCTCTAACCAAATATTTAAGAGTGGCACCTCTAAATCACCAGGGTGCTTTATGGGTCGCAAGTCCGGGTGAACGCTTGATGGAGCGTACACTGGCTTCTCTCTTGGTCGAGGACTTTAAAGAGAAGAATCCCGGCGTTGTGGGTAAGACCCATGATTTACGCAAGGGGACAGCCTCTTTACGTTTCCTTAATAATCTTTCGGTGAAAGTTATTACGTCCACACAGTTGTGGGCCTCTAATCAGGAGTTTTTGCCTCGATACCTTTCAGTAGCTCTGGACAAACCTTCCTTGCCATGTATAGCTTTACGGCAGAGGCCAGAGGGTCTAAGTGGCCCTTTTAGTCACGTTTTGTTTAATTTCAAGAAAAAGGGGGGGGGGGGAGGGTGCAGTCAGTGTGACATAGGACACCCTAGACCCCGCCGGAGTATGTGTTCGGAACATACGAGCTGTGATACTGGTTGTAGGCATTGTATTATAAAATTTCTCTGTAGTATTCATTGCAGGAAATTGTGCTAAAGGCCAATAGTAGTGTTACAACATTTCTTGTTGTAAGTAGCTTTGGCTGTGAAGCAATAGATTTTTGAGAAATCTCGGTAGTTGCAACTACGACTTTTACTTTTGAAGTAATTACTTCTGCATAATTACACGAGTTCAGTACTTCTACGAATGTACAAGAATTCATTTATGTTTGGTTATATTTTTAGGAATATATCCACTAGTTAATGGGGTTTATATGTGCACATGTAAACTTATAAGTTTTTAGTTTTCACCACTTACTTTAAGTGGGGTGCCTTCTTAACTAGCCGATCTGTGCACAGAGTCTCAGAGTTAACCCTTTTTCAAGCAGGCTTCTTTGAAGCACGCTCCTGCTTGTACCCCTTTTTGAAGATTTAGGCTGTATAAAGTTTATGCACCCGAATATCTCTTTTTTACAAAAGTAAGAATACTATGTGGTTGTTTGATTATCTGCTTTTCTAGAGTTATGATATGATTACGAATGTCCCCCTCCAGTCTTAGAAATCAGGCATGTTCGTCAATGATGGAGGGGCCACTAATAAATTATAGGTTTGACTCCTGTAAGGAGATAAAGAAAACCTAATATTTAGTAGTGGCCCCGTAATCATTGACGACTGGGGCCCTCCCGACCATCCCCTTCCCATTCGTTGATGTATTAAGGATTTTGGTTTACTTGATATGTCAGTGAAGGAAGAATGACGCCTGAATCAGCGTCTGGTCAAAGATCACACAAGTACATCCACGATATGATGGAAAGCTTATTGGATAGTTATTCTTATTTTCTTTTTGTTTTTTATTTTTTACGAAGTTTTTTCGTAGTGAGAACCCAATTCATAATGACTGAAGCCATGAGTGAGGTCGCGTGCGCTCATGATGAAGGCTCCTCAGATTTTAAATGCTCTGCGCGGTAGATTCAAACTACGGCGGATTAGTGTTTGAAGAGGATGCCTTATGTAATAGGCATGTTCGTCAATGATTACGGGGCCACTACTAAATATTAGGTTTTCTTTATCTCCTTACAGGAGTCAAACCTATAATATGTTGTTTGATGATGATTAATCTGACGCATAAGAAGATATGAATATTCGTACAAGACAATTGATAGAAGTTAAACAAACTAGCATTAAGTGGATCTGGATGGAGCATAGTCTCCCACTTCCAACGTTCAGGTATTAATCTTCTGATCACTGGCTTTATTCACAAGTTGATATATTGGAGACCATAAATATTACTTATAGATTCATATTCAATGTTAGATTTATCACTAGTAGCTCTGGTGCACAAGGAGTAATTCATAGACTAGATTAACACGCGTATTTTAGAGCACGGGAATTCTAGTAACCTGAGGGGGTACTGATCTAAGTTTTATATTCTTGTATCAGAAACACATAGAACGCAAATCAGTGGGCGAACATCAGATATCACTAGGGTTTCACGGTTATGTATTAATATCTGGATATATGAGTAATTACGAGAGTTAATATCGCCTGTTAATTAATAAACACTGATACGCTTAGCACTTCCTAATGGAATGGTCATATATGAATTACACTGGGACAAAGATATAGCCACTTCGTAGAAATATTAATAAGTGAATCTCTACATAGCACTGTAACACTGTAGTACTGATAGAGTGAGTCTTGGGTCGTATTTGATTGGTCTGGTCCTGGTTATCTTGCGTCCGTGAGGTTGGGGGCTAGCGACTGGTTCCGCGGCCATCCAGATGGTCCATATGTAGAAGTTCTCAAGACGGATCTCTTGGCGATCGTTGCTGGCTGCACTCTTATATACCCACTGGTTTATGTGAAGGTTATAAGGTGCACGTAGATGTCTTTTACATGGAAAGAGGCTTCTATCTCAATCTGCCACGGAGTCTGCCGGCTCTGGAACTCAATTCTCAGGAACAACACAAGGGCAGAGCTAGAGGTCAACTTAAGGGGCCAGCCACTGGTTGGTGTCTATCTTTCAACTGATTTTACTGGGGGCTGGAGCTTGGTTTATAGGCTCGGTTTTGGACCCTGTAGGCCATAGGGATCTCGAGTTTTTATGGATTTATTTGAGCTCTCAATGGATACAGGAACTAGGTAAGGTGGTGATTACTGTTGTGGCACATGGCTATATGGAGCCTTCATAATGTGATATAACTGAGCCTTAGTAAGAGGTACTATTTTGGCTATACTGGAAGTATTTAGGGGAGAGAGACTGGATCTACTTTGCGAGGAGGATTGGGACAGCTGTGATAGGAGCGTCTCTCTTAGATTGTTCAGTCTTCATTCTATGGTATAGCTGAGGTGCTAATTTGGTTATCGGAGTATGCAAGAAAGGTTAATGGGTTATTGGGGGTTAATAGAGGTTAGTAAAGGTGTTAGTCATACATGGTTAGTTCATTGATAGGAAGAATTCCTGTGCTACCTGGCAATGACCCGGAAGTCAAAACAGGGGTCAGGTATACCTCCGCAGGGGTCGGGGTCTCCCTCCTCGGGTGGGTGAAAGGGGTAGGGGCGCGTCCCTTCTCTGTGATGGTCGTCGGGGCGGCTGTGGCTGGGGGCTTGCCATATCACAAGGGTTTGTAATAACCCTCTGTTTATGAGACAGATGTGGGTGTTCGTAATACGAAAACCGAAGGTGTCTTGATCAGCTGGTTTACTTGGTTAGGTTGTTAATTGCATGGGTGGTTTGGATGTGGTGGAGACTGGTGCTAACTCTGCCACATTGATCTGGAAGTATGGCAATAGAAGTTAGTCACTGGTGAGGCGGCTAGCCTCGCACGGACGATCATTTGGTACAGGGTTGTGAATTGGTTGTGAGGGAATAGATGGCATGCAAAGGGTTAGTAAAGTTCTAATGGTGTTCCTTTCTACTGGGGGAAGGTAGGCTGGATAGGAATATTATTATACAAAAGGTTTGAGAATGTTAGTAACGGAAAAGTTAAGGATATTCAGGGGGTATGCTGGAGAGGCTAGGTCGGAAGGGAGTTGAGGAGCGTGGGGGGGTTAACGAGAGGGAGAGGGTTAAGGGGGGTTACGTGGGAGTTTGACCCTAAGGTCTCTGGGCGTAGGGGTGGCATTAGACTACAGTTGGTATCGTAGCCTGGGGGTTAATGACAGGGAAGGTACGTTAGCCAAACGCTACCAGGGGATGAGCAATAAGTGGTGGTATATGAGTTTGGAAATGATAGAATCATGTGGACTGTGGGCTGTGGGGAAGAGGAGGTTAACTGTAGGTGTGTGCTTGACTGTGGATAAAAGTAGAGAAAAACATGGTGTATTATTACTCGTCAATACGATGGTTATGGACACTGTTACTCTGACACTATTTCTTGCTGATTCTAGTTGTTCCTGGGAACTGCGTTTTCTATGACATATATATCAAAGAAAGCGGCAGTTCATAGGGGTAGTTTCGGTATTGTTTCGTGGTGGAAAGGCGTCGAGACAATGGTAACAGAGGGTGGTGTATACAATCTCTGGTTGGGGTAAGAATTAGAGGTACTGCATGGTGGCTAACATCTGCAGTCATTTCTGTCTAGGTCTTACAGGAATAATGGTTATACATACACTGGTGTACCCGTGGGTATCATAGTTTCTTATCAATTATGACATGGGGTTTTAACAGATTACTTCTCGGATGGAAGAACATACATAGATTTATGGGGGCGGTTGGTCTTCAGAAACTTAGTCTGGCAAGACAAGGTATTTTAGGGGGTTAACATATTACTTCTCGGATGGAAGAACATACATATATTTATGGGGGCGGTTGGTCTTCAGAAACTTAGTCTGGCAAGACAGGGGGTTAACAGATTACTTCTTGGATGGAAAAACATACATAGATTTAGGCCTGTCTGAACTGGTTGGCATTGGCTCAACCTAGGGACAGGGCATGGGTGTATTAAATTAAGGTGTATTCATGTTCATCATCATGTAGGTAGAGGTGTAGGACACGAGGGGTAGTGTATACGCGAGGTGGGGGAAGGGTCAGTGGTTAGAAGGGATAGGCAGGTGTGGTTTGGAGCTGCTTAGCCGTGCGGGCTTCGGCCTGTAGTCCAGTAAATCTAGCAATCATTTAACTGGACCTAGAACAAATTGCAATAGAAGGTTTTTTGGCTTTACCTTGTTTATTAGGTCCCTCTGATGAACATATAAAAAGTCTCCAACTTTTGGACACTGGGAAAGTGGTTAATTTGCATAAATTCAAGATGGCCGCCGTCCAAAGCTTCAATTTACAGATAACTTTTTTCTGGTTGCTCCTAGACCCTATAAATGTATTACAAACAACGTTTTTTGGCTTTAACTTGTTTATTAGGTCCCTCTGATGAACATATAAAAAGTCTCCAACTTTTGGACACCTGGAAAGTGGTTAATTTACAGCCGAAAAACCTTACAGACAGGCTGAACTGTCTCTTTCACAAGGGGTGACACAGGCACTTTGTGCTTGTATGGGTTTTTTGACCTGTTGTCCCTCTTTTTTATAAAAAAAAAAACAAAAAAACATGACGTAGTATGACGTCATTCAGAGCCAATTATGTAATTCATGATAGGAGTTCGTATTCACTTGGATCATCGGTGCTTGCATCAAAGTTGCTATTTTGACAGAGTCCTTTACATTGACCACATGCACTGGAACATTCAAGCTCATTCCGTTTGCAACTACAGCGTTGAGTGTCACAGTTGCCCTTACACTGACATCTGACCAATTTCAGTAGTGAATCAGGAGCCACTGGCGAATTCATCGTCTTCGGTTCAAGCTGTCCCTTCCGCAGACACCAGCCCCATTTCTCGGGGTCCACACAGTTCCCCATCCATTCCTGGACCTGACAATAAACTCGGAACGAGTGGTATTTGGCTGCATCGGTTGTTGGGGGAAGGCTGTGAACTTCAACGGTAGTTGAACTTTTTGCCACCTTGTTGCAAAACTTTGTCTTTCGCAGTCCGTCAAGGGTGTCATTTCCTTTTCCCCCGTACAAATAAACCAAGGCCTATTCACCAGCTGATGATATCGCGTCTTTACTTCCACTTTGGCAACAGAATGCTTCTATACATTTCAAGAAACCGTTGTCTTCCCTCACTTTCCTCAAGGCAGCCCCTTTACCAATACCATACAGTCGTGAGGTTGTGTCACATCCACAGAGTGCATGGACAACTGGCAGGACACGACAGATGCTTTCACCGAGAGCTTCTGCTACTGAGTTAATATGCCAACATTTCCCACCTTCCTTGCTCGACTTGAAGTACAAATCATTCATCCCTCGTTCCGCATAATGACACAACAGCACCAACAAGTCTGTGTCCTCACCTATCACATATGTCACGGTTTCCCTTGCATGCTCAATTCCCTTCTTCCCAATCATGACATCTGCATCTGCTGGCGCATTGACACAGTCAATTCCATTTGCCTTGAATGTTTCACACAATAAGTCAATGAAGTTTTGCTTATTGTCCGAGTTTGACAAGAAGTTTTCCTTTTTTGACCGAAGGGGCATGGTTGGAGTCAACATCACCTTTTGACCAAAGACTCCTTTTGATCGTCGATTGTGTGTCATGTCCTTGGTAGTAGGTCCTGATTTATAACCGTCGAATACAACCACCGGGTTGAGAAAGTTTTTGGAAACATGCTTCATGTACATGCTTGCAATGTCCTCAAATGTGTCACCCTTCTTCCATGGAATCCTTTGCAATAAGGAACCACCATCCAGAACATGGGTCACAGTCCTTTCTTCCTCAAATGATTCCAATGACGACTTGGGAACAACAGCAGCTATCTCATCTCCTAGCTGTGGTTTATTGGCTTCCCTGAGCCTCCCCCACTTATCGAACAGAGCAGTAGGGTAGCTAGACAACTCATACGCAAAGACCTCTTCAACACCTAAGTCCCTGTTATTAGCAAAGATGAGGAGCCTCTGGAAAAGGAGCTGTGGGTCGATTGGTACTTTTTCAGCACTGATTGTAACCTTTGCACCCAACGACTCAACTTGATCTTTCTTCCTAAATGAAAAGTCAAAAGCATTGCTACCTTCCATCTTCTGCACAATGTTCATACCAACCTCATACAGTAAATGAGGATTGGCCGAGGCTGGTCCTGTCACACCGTTGGCAATATTCCTGAGTTCATTTGATTCTTGAAATGGATCATAATCCTTGAAGAATGCGAGAACCTTCTCTGTGTCCTTCCTATCTCGTTCACGCCTTGCTTCAGTCATTTCTTTGTGCTGCTCAGAGGTGTGGAAATGCTTCCCTGTCAGTTCTTGCATAACTTCACTCACCTCAGCGCAGGCTGGCATAGCAAGTAACCAGCGCAGGCGTTGCGTTTCCTCCATGCCCCTACCACGTGTCAATCCACCATTCGTTTTCAAAGAGCGCATCAAAACCTGCTCTATAACCAAGTCGCTTGGCAGTCCTGCCCACAGCCGATCACTTCGGCGGATCACAAATAGACCGGAGTTCAATTGACAGAACATGTCTGGGTTGAGCTGCTCAAGTTCAATCATGTCTTGAATGTACACATGGGCTGACTTGGCATAATTGTTATGACCACACGCTGCAAAGTACGGCAACATCTCCTGGAGTGTTCCGAGGTACAGTAGGAAATCGCCCATTCTCAGTGCCCTCAGGAAGCGACGCAGCAGGTCAATCATGTCCATGTATTGAATCCATAGCTTTCCCATCTTATGCTCTGCTAAGGAGCTCTTCTCAGCTTTAAGTTTTTCAGAAATTCTGTTGAAAACGTCTTTACTGCAGACTTCATCCGGTGAAACGTCTTCACGCAACAGCTTATCCAAAAGATCTGCAGCCTCCTGGAAGTCCTTGCATGCGTCACTTTCCTCATCTACCATTGAGAGGTTGACACCGTATGCCCTGCCTAACACAATCGAACTCAAGGCTGTGTCAACCAAGAAGTGGCCTCTGATTGCTCGTGCATAGGCTTTCCCACTCAGCATTTGGGTCACAGCATTTTCAGCGTATATAAGTTCCAAAACCTCCTTAAGCCCAGATGCTTCCATAACATGGCCCATGCATCCCAAAAAGCTCATCACAGAGTGAAAGCCACCAAGGTTCAAAACAATGGGTTTCAGTTCGCTTCCTTCCTTCTCATGAACAATGATCGTCTTCGCTTTTCAATAAAGCGGTTGGTCGAATGTCAGCATTGGCGTCGTTCCCTGGCGATGGCTTTCCGCAGCAACGAAGTGAAGTGTTGAGTAAATACAACTCATGTCCGTAGGGTCCATGTCAATCATGGGCAAGAAATGGACGGATGATTTCCCTGGGTGTGGTCCATGGCACACACTCTGCATTAAGCCGGACCAGCCTGGTCGTTTTGGTCGAAGCAACCATGACGTTTTCCACAGTATGTCCAGATTTTCAAGCTTGTCAGATGCTGAAATGGGGTCAAGCTTTCTAAATTCGAGAGGCCCACCCTTCTTGCGAACACTGCGGTAGTATTTGATTTCAATTTGAGCTGCCGTGAAGTTGTTTTCAGGTGACTGCAATCTTGGTATTGATGTTGTGTCTCTTACTTCAGGGGTGACAGCAACAATTATACCCATACCATGGTATGTTCCTCGCCCATCAAGCGTACGCAAGTTGTGATCAACATTGTCTGCAACGAACTGTCCAAACCTGCCTGCAGTGGATATGTTGGTGCCCCTGAAATTGGCAGCACACTTCGAAAACCTCAAAACTTCTGCGTAAGGCAGACAGAAGCCGTGGCTGTGTAAACTGTCCACAAGAAAGCGGGAACCAAAGTGCTGGTGCATTTGAACCGCCAATCCATACTGAATGGGTGCTACAATGGCCCTTGGTCTGGTAAGTTGCACGATACTTTGTCCAATTGATGCAACTTCAAGATCACATGACTTGCCACTGAACGTCTCTTGCAGCAATATACGAAGGGACTGCAGAACGTACGCCACATTCTTTTCCAGCGACCGGAGTTCAGAAGGATCTGGATAGAAATCTCTACAAGTATCAATGTTCTTTATATCTGCTTTGATCAACCGTGCCGCAGCCCTGACTATCTTTCTTTGTTCTGCTTCCTCATCATCAGTCTGTGGTGAGTCTTTGAATTGTTGCAAAATCTTTGCAGCACTTTCTTTGACAGTTACAACATCGCTGCGTCCATGCACGTTACTAATAACCAGTTCATCCCCAAAATATGAAATAAGTTTCTGTTTCATGTATTTTACACTATACGCTTCAACATCAGGGCACAACTGGGACATTCTATCAACGAGATCAACCACTGTAGTCTGTTCATCATCATTGCCACTGACTAGGTCCTCGATTGCGAGTAGAAATGCTTCCTCTCGTGAGGCATCTACTTTGCGACCCTTGCGAGGAGGTTCACTGTCTGCGGAATCACGATATTTGGAGGGGATCTGCCTATGTGTCTGGAAATTTGAGCTGCACTGCTTGTGATATATTGCGTCAGCTGCTGGAAGATCGCGTGCAAAGTTAATTCGGCCTCTAACAGTGTCAGCCCTCTCATCAGCCCTGGCATCACATGCAGAAAGTATTGTCCTTTGAAAGTTGAAGGTGCGTACTGGATACACTTCTTCTGAATCATGCTTTGTGTCCAAATAGATTTTTGTACCACAAAAAAAGCAGTTCTCTGTAAAACAAAAGTCTGGTGTCTGAGAACGAAGAGCAGGTTTTTCAGGACGTTTCTTCTGCTTCCCAGGAATTCTATTTGGCTTCGTATTGACATGCTTCTTTCGGCAATCAATGTGCACCGTTTGGCCCTCGGACACGGTAATTGATGGCGTTCCACGTTCAGTACTGGCCTTGTTGATAGTATCTGCTCCCTTCGCCCTCAGCTTGACTGTTTCTCCTTCGTCTAACGTGTTTGAGCAAATGCCGCAGGGATTATGCACCACCTCTTCTTCCATGGCTTCGGTAGATGTCGCACCAATCTGTTGAAACAAGAAACAAGATGATGGGATTAGTATAGGCCTAGGCAAAATGTAATAGACAATAATGTGCAGTAAAGGTAGGGCTTGACCTGGAACAAATTGCAATAGAAGGTTTTTTGGCTGTAAGGTTTTTTGGCTGTAAATTAACCACTTTCCAGGTGTCCAAAAGTTGGAGACTTTTTATATGTTCATCAGAGGGACCTAATAAACAAGTTAAAGCCAAAAAACGTTGTTTGTAATACATTTATAGGGTCTAGGAGCAACCAGAAAAAAGTTATCTGTAAATTGAAGCTTTGGACGGCGGCCATCTTGAATTTATGCAAATTAACCACTTTCCCGGTGTCCAAAAAGTTGGAGACTTTTTATATGTTCATCAGAGGGACCTAATAAACAAGTTAAAGCCAAAAAACCTTCTATTGCAATTTGTTCTAAGTCCAGCCCTACTTTGACTGGTCTACTGTCTTAACTGGTTGGCTTGGTCACCTGGTCCTTTCGTTCTGTGGGCCTTTCCTTCGGGTGTTTCTGTTCCCGTTTCCTGGTGGTGTTCGCTCGTGGCTTCCGTGGTGGGCTTCTCGTTCTGGGGCATTTTATAGACTATAAAATATGAATAGTTTATTATCTGGCATGAAACTGACATTTTCTGACCAGATTCATACTCAACCAGAACTTGCATAGTTGTGACTATTAAAGAAGAATTTTCTTAAATACAACTAAAATTATTCAATGGCTTTAACATAGCCTTTCATTTTACATAATGATAGAAAAAGAAAAAACCAACATGTGAGCTTTCATTTAGCTTCATATCAGCCACGCCAGAGGTCCCTCTCGGCGGAGGAGTCTGTTACCGGCGGAGAAGTTTTGAGGGTATATTGTGATACTCTCAACCCCCCCCCCCCCTTTTTCCGTCCCATAAGGGATTAAACTAATGTCACTTTATTATGGTCTTGGAGGCACTGTCTAGAGTTTTTAGAGGCAGACTCCCGTTGGAACTGTTTTATGCAGACGATTTAGTCCTAATAGCTGACAGTATGCAAGATGCTGAGGCCAAATTCAGAGAGTGGAGAGAGGGCATGGTGAGCAAGGGTTTAAGAGTCAATATTAACAAAAGCAAGGTTATGCATTGTAGATTGAGACGAGGCAATGTGGAAAAGAGCGGTGCATACCCATTTGCAGTGTGTGGAAAGGGAGTGGGCGTTAACTCAATTCAATGTAGCATCTGTCGGTGTTGGGTACACCATGGGAGTAAGTGCTGTAGTAGAATAAAGGGACCCCTGCCGAAGGATAAGTCAGAAATAGAGAAATTTGAGTGCGTAGTGTGCAAAGGCGAGCTTGTGTTAAATGATGATCCTGTGGCTGTGAATTTTGGTAATGAGTCTTTGGAGCTGGTGAACAAGTTTTGTTACCTAGGAGATACCATCTCTGCCGGTGGTGGGGCCGAGGCTGCCACTGTTGCTAGAATTAGGTGTGGCTGGGGGAAGTTCAGAGAACTGATGCCAATCCTGACCATGAAAAGAATGCCTCTCCCCCTGAAGGGAAAGGTGTATGCCTCATGTGTTAGAAGTGCAATGACGTATGCCTCAGAAACATGGGCCGTTAAAGTAGAGGATGTCAACAGAATGGAGCGTAATGAGATGAGAATGGTGAGATGGATGTGTGGGGCCAGGCTACAGGATAGAATAACAAATGTTGAGCTGAGGAGACGTTTAGGTATAAAGAGTATTAGCGAGGTGATGCGTACAAGTAGACTGGGATGGTATGGACATGTGGAGAGAATGGATGAACAAAATTGGGTGAAAAAATGCAGGTCTGTGATTGTGGAGGGAGCTGCACCAAGGGGTGGACCGAGGAAGACCTGGGATCGGACTATACGTGCCGATCTCAAATCTAAGAACTTGACAAGTGAAGCAGCTCTTAACAGGGTTGCCTGGAACGCCGCCATTAGGACAAGAGACTGAAACTGCACGTATGTGTGGAACACTCAGTCTTAAAATGTTATGTATGTATGTAAAGACCAGTAGCTCCTCAGCCGTAAGAGACCTCCTAAAGCGCCTGCTAATGGCTATCGTCACGAAAAAGGAGATGCCCAACAATCTTTCTTGAGCCGACAATAAAGGGGGAGAAACCTCGCCGACACATACTTATATCTGATACAAATGATGGTAGGGGGGGTACTCTTTTCGTGGCAGAAACCACTGCTGTAGGGTAATCCTAAGTAGGGTACATAAATGGGGGAATTAACAAGTAGCCGTTGTAGGCTCTATCCTATAGCACCCAAGGATCAGCCTGCCCGCCCACTTACAGGGGGGAACTTTTGTACATGTTTCGGCAAAAACAGTGAACCGTAATAGACCTGAGGCACTTAATGCTATTACCTGCTCGGGCAGATCTTTGGTTGTCGTATCATTTCTGGGCGGCGGAACACTGTACCCGGCCGGGGACCAGAAAGGAGAGAACAAAACGTTAAAGGGGGAGAGCGGTGTCTTAATCCGTTCCCCTTGAGCTGAGTCTGCCTTAGCATAGGTATGATGTCGTACAACTAAACATTTACTGTGCCTGGAGCATGAGCAGCCTAAGCTATGTAAGAGCCGAGGATTGAATCATCCGTTGTTAACGTGAACCACCACGGTGTGGTCCAAAATTTGAATACAGGTTAATTTATTTAAGTCACGCAGATCGAAGTCCATCTGTCTTGGGTTAATTATTTAAGTCACGTAAATCTAAGTCCATCGTTCCTGTAGCTCCGGTCGGATGAAGACCGACACTTTGAACAATCTAGCTATGAGCCTTACTGGAAACTACTTGTTAGTGAGAAGGCTTTAAAAATTGTGACAAGCCGACAAGGAAAAAACCCTAGTCACGGGAAACCAGGGTCTTGCTTATCCCGGCCAATTGCCGTGAACATGCAGGTCAGTAAGATTGCAGCGTATGACCAAGACTCCGGCTACGGAGTGGGCTGATAGCCTATGAACCACAGGGCATCCTGATGACCTTTGTTACCTTATTAGCTGTCTTCTAAATCTGTTACAGACGGGACTGCTGACCACCGGAAAACCGAAGGGAATGTATATCTGAGCTTCGTCTGACTAGGCTTGCAACGTTGGTTGCTGCCAGTGCTACCGGAGAGGGGTCCTTACGGAACCACAAGAACGTGTGATGGGGAGACAAGCTAACCACGAAGATGGAGCATTGACTGAGGCGACTAATGTGACCTTCCCTTACTAGTATACTTGTCCTCAATGGTTCTCAGCGCCTAAGCTACTCATGCCACCGGCGGGAGAAAATAGACAAGTTTTGGTCCCCCCCCCCCCTCGCCGGCGGGGGGAGGGGACCAGATGAGAATAACACAGAATAAATTGAGGCATAGCAAGAGTGTGCAGACCCCCTGAAAAACTGGTGGTCTCATACAACCTAAGGGTATTACTCGATCCGACCTTATGTGTATCCCGAAGAAGTTATCATTCTTAACCGCAGTTTTACTACGAGGTGAGAACTGTACCAAATACCGTGCCACCTGTGACCAAGACCTGTTGCATACCAGAAAGTCGTCACGTTCCTGCTATGCCTCATGGAGGAGTTAAAAGAAAACTTTCGTTGAATGACTTAGTTAACTAAAGAATTCCTTTTTGTGTTAGGGACACAGGGACCCATCATGCCTTGTGACCATATTACCCAAGATGTGCCCTTATTCGTTCTTGTCTGTCTAAACAACTAGGCGACTAGATACCCATGGCAAATAACTGTGATTTTACCTTGGTTGAAACATGTTTCATTCAATGAGTTGCCAGACCTCGTACAGTAGAGTATTCGGACAGCTTTGGCCAACGACCAGCGGGAGTCATAACTTAAGCTAATGAGAAACAAAAACACCCACCCAGCCCATAGAACGATTATCAGTCACATCCTTCACATTGGGAGTGTGCCCTACACTGGTTATAGTGGCCTTGGCAGGCTGTGAAGCCAAAAAACTGGCCCGGGCCCGGGGGGGTAAAACGACCGCCTGTGTCGCTGACCCGGGCTCCCCCCTGCGGTTGGTGTGACGTGTAACGGGTGCCGGAGGATATCCGACACCTGTCAATGTTCAGGTATGTTACCGCCGGAGCAATGTGTAAAAAACCAGTCTACTGTGCCGGGATGTGGTCCGGAAACATAGCAATGACCCTTGGCGCGGTCTGGGTGTTCAGGGCAATGTAAACCTCGGGACTCTGTACCAGAGCGCGGTGTAGGGAGAGAGATCTACGAAAAAGGGATTTTTGGGGTGAGGTAGTCTTCTAAAAGCTGGGAGGAAAACCCCATAAACCAACCAGCGGGTATTACAGTGTGATAACCGGTAGTCCCGCACGTCGTTGGCCATTATCGTGTCCGCAGCTTAAGACAACCTAGTGTGATGCCACCCTAAGCATCATATTTACATCTCTTTGAGTCTGTGAATCCACCATAGATGCTGTTAGGATTGGGGAAAAAATTACCCTATAATAAACATTCTCGGGCAACCCTTGCACCATATGGAGTCTGAGAAGCTGTCTGGCTCGGACTGCCTCAAACAAGGCTGTTCGGATATCCCTAAGAGAACCCGCTGGGTTCGGCAGGAGGTACTGTTGAAAAACTCTAACAGTTTCCTCCCGACGTCTCGGCGGATTGGGAATTGGTTTAGCAATGGCCTGAGCTGTGTCTCTAGTGAGCAGAAAACCAATAAACTTCCGGTGGGCGTTATCCCATACTAGGAACTCTCATTGGAGTTCAATTGAGTCTGGAGTTAAGAAAGGAGCTGGGAAGTGTCTAGCTTCTAATTGAGGGGCAATAAGGAACTCAAATATAGCTCGTGGGACTCCGCCTGGCTGTGGCCTCAGCAAGTCAAACTCCATATGGCACTGGGGTGGAACTGGTAGGGAAACATTGGTCGTTATGTCAATAGCAAACTGTTGGACTTCTTGATCCCAGAGCACCCATGGGCCATGTCCCACCTCTCCCAGATTTAATTCCCTTTGCTCGAGTTGTGAACGAGTTGGGGTAAAGGTAAGCCGTGGTTCAATCAACCTCGGAAATTGATCGTTATTGTTGGCATGAGGGCTAGTGGAGTCACTAGGAAGATCGTTATCGTCGGTCCAAGAACCAGCGGAACCAGTAGGGACATCTGGGGGAGGAGGGGCAAGTCGCCTTGGCTCATACACAAAATACTGATAACTGGTAGGGTTAGGTATTGCTATAATAGGGACCCCTATGACCTTTCCCTGGGCGTCTTTGGCCCGGAAAGCTTTATGTCTATTTACCTCAATGGTCCATTCCGGTGGTACTGGAATCTCACCATACGTGGATCTGTGCCTGTCTCCTGCCTCCTCGTCTCCTGACGAGGTAACCGGGAGCCACAGCTTACCCGGTTCTTTACTACCCTGAAGCTGATCTTCCGTTTGTGACTGAGCTGGGGGGAGTGGAGCAATGGGGTCAGGGCCAGAAATCATGACGGGGTCCGGCGGAAGCTTCAAGGATTCCGCCGCCGAATGACTCGTTATAGGAATTTTGGAAGGACTTGCTTTAGGTCGTGTGCCCGAAACTATCTGTGTTTCCGCCGCATTACCTGCCAGATTGCTAGTTTGTGACAAATGATTGGGACTGTTTACACCTGGTTGGGCCCCCTTGACCTCTTTTGGTGTAACTCCGGACCCGGTCTGTAAGTCCGCCGCGCGATTACTATCGCCGGAGATTCTTAAGTTAGACAGTGCCGCAGTCGTTGGCATATCTGGGTCCGGAATCACATTGATTGTGGTCGATGACAAGGGACGGAGTGGCCCGTGGACCAGTAACTCGTTAGAGGTTTGTGACTGGGGATTGGGGGAAACCGCATGCAAAAACACAATCTCATCGTCTGGCGAGGTGACAGGCACAGATCCCTGTGGTGAGGTGACCGTTACTTCAGTAGGATCCCCAGGGCGCTTGGAAATAGCACATTGTTGGAGGACCTTGTGCAATAAATCATCTAAATGTTGCGCCGTAACACATTGGGATCTTTGTCGTTTGAGGGACCTAGATTTTACTTTCCTAGCCAATGTTGGTCCCTTTACCTCTACCCTTGGACTTGGTTCTGTTAGTTCCTTACCTGCATCCTGCTGAGTAATTGGGTAGGGAACTATTTCTGGTGACCTTACAGTGCGTATCCCTGAAGCCTGACTATCACAACGAGAGGGTTTTAGACCCTCATCCCGTGGAACTGTATTCAACCCAGTTTTCACCCTAGTTTGGGTTGCAGGGACAGACTCTGACCTACAGGTAGGAGCTATTATGCTTGTGTTACTTGCTTTCGGCCTAGTGGACAAACCTGTGGCGTCTATCGTCGGCGTGACTACTCCCGCCGTTGTATCATGACCTTGGACCATGTCAGGCGCCGGAGCCATATGGAGCCCAATCTTGCCGCCTGGTAAATTTGTTTGTGATAGCACTAACTTAGACCCCTGTAGTCTTACCCTAACTCTTGGTCTAAGCCTCATCGCAGGTGGGTGTTGCTCGGCACTCGCTCCGCCGGAACCGGGGAAAACCACCGGCAACCAAGACATGTCTTGCTTATTAACTTTGATTGAGATTAAGACAAAATCCGAATCTTACGCTGTAAGGGTGGTGAATACTGAATTATTCTGTGACACAGCAGAGTTAATGAGGATTATACGCCTGTACTCCTTTGATGAAAGGAGTACAGGCGTATAATCCTCATTAACTCGGCTGTGTCACAGAATAATTCAGTATTCACCACCCTTGCAGCGTAAGATTCGGATTTTGTCTTAATCTCAATCAAAGTTAATAAGCAAGACATGTCTTGGTTGTCAAGCCATTCATCGAAAAGGTCCGAGCAAACCGGACACTTACTGGCAGTCCATGAAAAGGTAGTCTTGTCCAAACATCTGACACAGCGGATACACAACCTGTGCGCCGCTACTGGGACAGATAAACAAGTGGGTGTAGAGCAAATCCAAAAGTTAGGCATGGTTACTGACTCCCCTCCCTGCCGGGGACAGTTCCTCCTCAGCTGAGCTGCCCCGGATATGAAGAGTCTGGAAATATTAATTTCCAGGAATCAATGCTCATAAGGATAACCTGAGAGGTGATAATAACAACCTACTTACTCCCTGGCGACGAAAACATTTGTGAGCCACAGCCCACCCATTTTCTCGCCTCCAGGTAGTTATCGTGGACAATCCCACGCCCTTTTCAATTGGGGGGAAGCCACGCGTGACTGCTTACCTATGACCTGAGTCACTGACCCTCAGCGGACATCTAGCGAGCGTCGTCCTGCAGCTGCGTGCTAGCGAGACCCTGCTAAATCCTATACCCAACTGTGCTGCCGGGCGTAGTGGGAGGGAAAAACAAGCGAGTCCACCCTTCCCAACTGGGCCGGCGGGCCGGCGGGGTAAACTGGTTCGTCACCGGGCGAGTCTGAAAAGAGACGGTTGCAAAACCGTCCTCCCTCCGCCGGCCCTTGCACGACCGCCGGCAGGGAGGGTAGTGGTACACTACTAGTCAAAAAGAGGGGAACAATTAAGCCCAAGCACGCCAGCCCGGCGGTAGCCGGTCCGAGTACGAAGACGGGGGGTTGGCGGACCAAGGAACAAGGTAAAAACAGTCAAGAGTGCAAGACCACTAAACCTGAACCAAAACAACCCCATAAAACAGAATGACTCCGAGAACTCCAGGAACGAGATGAAACTCGAGCCCTAGATCACAGGACAAAAAAGGGGGGGAGGGCATAATATAAACATCATATAATAACAATGCACTCCTAAACCCTAAGAAAAGACCCCAACATGGCTGACCACTAGGTATCAGTAATCCTTACCTTTGGGAAGAAAGACTAAACTCTGAAGATGATGCGGCAACAGCACGAGGAGAAGAGGCCCACGAGAGGGGCCCGGGAGCAGGCTCGAACACCAGAAGATCCCACACCACGTGTGACAATCCTTAAACTGGTGCGTCTGCTAAAACTGAAGAAATCACATGGCCCCTAGGCCCAACACGCTGGACTGAAGACCTACTGCGATGAAAAACTAGCCTGGTAACTAGAAATAATCAACAGCTAAGGCGCGTATAAACAAGAACAAACACACACGTGTCAACTGGCTTGGAGAACACGTAAGCGCCTGAAAATACCCTAATTTAACACTTCCTGCGGGCAACCAATGGGTAACCTGTGCTAGCTAGTCCTAAACCCTGTTCAATACAACTCAGATATATACAAATGAGTAAGGACTCACGAGAAAATGAGTGAACGACGAATGAAGCAGCTCAGGCGAGACACGTCCTAGTTGGTTGCGCGCGGGGAAGAGAAGGAGGAGATATGGCCGCCTGGCGAGGAGCGGCTTGGTTGCCACAACGCAAGAAATCCACCGAAAGGGGAAAGCGTGTTATAACATGGTTTAAGTTAAAAAACAAAAAAATTCTTCTCTTATTTTTTACGAAGTTTTTTCGTAGTGGGTACCCGATCTATAGACGACTCCATAAGAGAAGTTGCGTTTCACTTGTGAGGAATACCCTGTTCACCCCCACGGCGGTATATTCAAACCGGCTGACGCGGGCGTTGAATGGAGACTATTATATTAATAGGCAGATCGTCAATTATTAAATATAATTTTTTTTGCCTTTGGATACAGGATGGGTTGAGGGGGGGCTTTGCCCCCCCTCACCCCTCCATGAATTATTGAAATCAGCATCTATTTTAACAGTAAGGGGCTTAATAAGAGTTTCACTGCTGTCAATAGGGAGAGTATAGGGAGGTTTTTTGTTTTTACATTACTTTACATAGTGCACATAAAATGTATCTCCGGAGGTTGAAACACACTTTAATATGATCTTTGCAACATCCTTATTCTATAATAGCCTTCAAATATTAAGAAATAATTAGTGTTAGTTTCGGTTATAAGTGTAATGCCCTCGAAAATATCCCGCAACCCCAATAATGTACTACCCGAGTTGACGTCAGGTATAGTGTAAAATAGTCGTGGATGGTAAGTCCAATAAACTCATTACGTGAATCACCACGAGACTATCACCTGGTTCTTACAAATCGGACTAAGGTTACTATACTTTTAGTACGTCCATGGTAGTACAGTGGGTTAGCGCGCGGGCCTGGTGGTGATGGCCATGGTCACTAACCAGGGTTCGAACCCCACCCAAGGCATCTCAAAACCTGTGGGTTTTTAGGAGGGTTAAACTCCCTTCAGAGGTTCGAGCCCCACGCCAGGTACCAGGAAAGGTTGATCCTAAAGTGAGCCTGGGGAGTTTTCAGGACAGAAAAATTCCCTTCACACCCAGCATTTCATTGAGGCCAGTACGGGGATGAGTGTTTAATCTTAATACCACATTGTTGGGTGAACTGGTTGCCTACCAAGTGCACCCTGCTCTCACATGGGACGAATTTCGCCCAATAGTGATAGAAGCCATTAAGCCTTCGTTGGGCATTTTCGTGGCCCACACCCAAGACCACTAAATTCGAAGGCGATCTAGATGCCACAGTGAATAAGATTGCCCAACACATAAAAGTTTCTTTCCCCACATTGACCAGAATCCAACAAGAGCAGCAGATTCTGGTCAACCTTGTATCAATATTGCCCTCAGCAGTAAAAGACCATTTCCGTGTGCACGATTTCGTCGGATACCAAAAAGATCTCATCACGATCCGACGTATTTTGGCCGTGCGCACAGAAGCACCCACCCAAATCGCTGTAATCAAGAGGTTTCCCACGCACCCGCAGCACCCCGACCACCAAAACTCCAAGAATGCCTACCCATCCTCATCCTTCCACAACAGACCCACCTACCCTTCCGGCAAGCCCCAACCCAGTAGACCCCGGTTCCAACTTACCCCGCCACGCAGAATCTTCAACCGGAACAAAACCTACAACACCTACCAAAGTAAAAACCCTACCTTAGTAATTATCAACCCCTATGATTTCCCTGCCTGTAATGCTCAGTGTGCCCTCCATCAAATTCGTGACTCTGCCAAACCTCGCCCCTTTACTCCTCGCATTTCTGTAAATGAAGAGGAGTTGGGACAAGAGGAAGAAATGGAGGAAAGGCACACCGGAGAAATAGCCCCTATCATGACCTCAGAGGATACCGAGGAAACCCTGGAGGAGGTGGATACCGACTCCCAGGATTTTTAAAGTACCCCCCGCCCAAGATGGCCTCGGCGGGGGACGCCATAACTGACCGCACTGCCCCCATTTATTACATGGCCAAAATCAAGGACATTCCTGTCCGCTTGTTAATCGACACGGGAGCTGCCAAGTCATGTTTGTTCAAGTCTTATTATGATCAACACCACCGACTATTTGGCCCCTTGTTAACCACCAAAGCAGAACTAATCTCAGCTGCTGACACTTACTTAAATCTCCTAGGAGACACTTTGGCCCTGTCAGTAACTACTCCTGCCCCCCATGCTCGTTGTTATCACACGTTCACAGTATTTTCCTCCCACTGTAAACATTACGATGGTTTCCTTGGACTTGACCTCCTTCAAAAACTCCAGGCCCAGGTTGACTGCGGCCAAAGGCTAATCTCATTCAAAAAAAAAATCCAACCCAAAGCCTCTGACAAACCAATCACGCAGAAACCCATTCACAAAAAGATAAAACACCTTCCCCCTCAACAAACTCTGAGTCAGGGTTACCAAGTTGCACCTAGCACTAAGGTAACTCCTAACCCCTCCCCTTGCCCCGAGTCCTCTCAAAATATCACTCCATTCGTTAAAAAAATGCCTCAACAAACGAAAGAAGACAAGTCCAAGCAACTCCCTCTCGGTAATCCCCTCAATTCTCGTAACTCTGTCCAGGATAAATCCTCCCATGTTTTCAGGACAGACTCTGATATATGTAACCATAATTCTATCAAATGTTTATGTACACATGTTTCCAGGGAAAATGCCGACCTATGTACCCAACAATGTTTTCCCCATGCCCCCAGAAATGTTCAGCTATCCCACAACCAACAAAATTCCCCTTGTGACAGTTTTCCGTCAGTAGCTCCCTCCCCCCCCACACAATTCACACCCCTAGAAAACTTCACAACCCCACACTTGACTCGCCCTCTCATGACAAACAAACTCACCAGTCCCAGATAACCTCTAACCAGACCGTGACTGCCACCAAGAAAATTCCCCACATTCGTCCTGTTAACAACCCCAAATCATTACACCGGTGTAATGCCCTCGAAAATATCCCGCAACCCCAATAATGTACTACCCCGTCAACTCGGGTAGTACATTATTGGGGTTGCGGGATATTTTCGAGGGCATTACACCACATTCCTTTTTATTTAGGCTAGTCCCTAGCCTCTCTAAGGTCGTAAGGTATCGTAGCCGTATCACCTCAGCAATCTCAATATGGTTAGGGTCCGCGTGATGGGTGCTCAGTGTAGCTACCAGATCACGTTCCGTTACTGCCACCAATGAAATGCTGGGTGTGAAGGGAATTTTTCTGTCCTGACAACTCCCCAGGCCCACTTAGGGTCAACCTTTCCTGGTGCCTGGCGTGGGGCTCGAACCTCTGAAGGGAGTTTAACCCTCCTAAAAACCCACAGGTTTTGAGATGCCTTGGGTGGGGTTCGAACCCTGGTTAGTGACCATGACCCCAATAGGTCAACCAGGCCCGCGCGCTAACCCACTGTACTACCACGGACGTACCAAAAGTATAGTAACCTTAGTCCGATTTGTAAGAACCAGGTGATAGTCTCGTGGTGATTCACGTGATGAGTTTATTGGACTTACCATCCACGACTATTTTACACTATACATGACGTCAACTCGGGTAGTACATTATTGGGGTTGCGGGATATTTTCGAGGGCATTACAATAAGTACCCTTTTATCTTCAATGTTTATACCCAGATATTTAATCTCATGGTTACCTCAATGTCTCATATCTTTTTGGGCTTTTCTTTTGCATTAAATATTCATATTTTACTTTTGTCTTTATATATTTTTAGACCACACATAGTTCCTATAAATATTTAATTGTCATTGGCTCATTTGGCTTTCTGTATTTTGCGTTAGAATCAAACCGTCATCAGCGAAAGAAGTACACTTCTGATCTTCATACCCCTTTCCAATTTCTTCCATTTATTAAATAATATGATACGTTACTAGCTTGAAGAGCGTGGTTGATGCCGTGCATCCTTGCCTTATGCTGCTTGTTGCATCTATTTCAATCTTTCTATCTTTTCCTATCTCAATTTCCGTTTGGTCACCTGTATAGATTTTGGCTACTGTATGTATTAGGTCAGGGTGGATTTTGAAGTCTTTCATTACCTTTATTAGATAGCTTCTTTTTACTGAGTCATACGCCTTGCTGCAATCTATGGATTTACTGTAGTACTTAAACTTAAATCAATGCACTATTAATTGAATACCTACGAAGGCTAAGTATAGATTGCACTTCGAAATTGTTACATTCCCATTACTACCTATCTGGACAATCTCTATTCAGAGTTTTGACCCACTTCGACTCCGAGCCAAATTACTATATTCACAATGGTTGACAACACTATACTCTAACTCTCCCTCAATGTGTCCTTGAAGCACTTTAACAATATTATGACCGAGGATTTAATCAATATGTTCTCATATCACCCTAACAATATCAGAAGCACTTATTCCTTTACATGTGATTCAATCACCTTAATCATATTATACACGATTAATCAACCCATAGATATTTATATCACCATGACCATACAAGTAAACAATTACTCAATCCACGTTCTTAAATCTCTTTAACAATATAAAACACAATTACTAAATCAACAGGTATTTATATTACCTAGACAATATCAGAACGCTATATAATTTATGTCACCTTAGCAATGTTATAAACTATTATTCAATCAATGAGATCCTTAAAACTAGTTGGCTAGATATTTACGCGAAATCGAAAGCATGCTGTCGACGAGGTGAATATCTAATTAATAAATATTTCCTTATAACAAGAAGAGTATTTCATAGGTTTGGGCTGAAGCCCGGCCTTCTCTAACTATTTCTCCAGCTAGGTTGAATCTAGGATGCAAATACTAAACCCCGGAAAACTGCTCAGGTAAGCCTAGATATCTCAGTTACATGGACTATATCAATTATTTCCCCTTATAGCTTTATCCCGAAGAACTCCCGCTTAATATTAGCCGTATCTTTACATAAAACCCTATTAGATCCTGTACTATTGCTAACTAATTGACTGAGTGCCTTACTAACAAGAACAGCTATATCTCTTCATCTCTTTATTTCATCAATTGTCTAATCAGTTTCTCTTTTGTTGTTCTATAAGAACACATATATTTTATTGTTGGAACACAGAGGCTCAGTCTAGCATTTAACTCTTTGGTAAGTCTGTTTGGGCCCTTAACCCGGCATCGGCGAGGGGGGGGTATTGAACTAGCTGCCCATGGGCGAGCATATTGGCTCCATTCAGGCCTATAATCGTCATTTTACGATAAATATCGTTATTACTTATTCATATAAGCCTATTTTACCTTCACTATGAAGATAGTAACCTGTAACAACAATAAAACAAGTGAAAATATAATTTTTCTGGTCAAAATTGCGAATATAGATGGACCAGCCCATTCATGAATTATGGAGAAAATTGAGGCAAACCCTCCCTCCACGAGGCCTCAAGCCACACTGAGCCTACTCATTCAAACACTCGGTTGTATAACACACTCCTAGGCACGTAAGCACATCCAAACCACTGACATTAATATTCAATAAATCCTTGCAGTCTGGAACTATGCCTGATCAGTGGAAGCTAGCCAACGTAACACCGATATTCAAAAAAGGCAGCAAGTCCCTACCCAGTAACTATCGTCCAATTAGCTTAACCTCAGTTGTATGTAAAATGCTAGAAACGGTCATACGAGACAGACTCGTAAATCACTTAGAGGAAAATAACATACTTAAAGATACTCAACACGGCTTTCGTAAAAAACGTTCCTGTTTAACAAACCTCTTAGACTTCTTCCACGATATCCTCAACCTCTACGATGAGAGTAAAGCTGTAGATATTATATACCTTGATTTTCAAAAGGCCTTTGACAAAGTTCCCCAGAAACGTTTACTGCTAAAACTAAAAGCGCATGGAATACAAGACGGTGTGTTGAAATGGATAGAAAATTGGCTCAGCGACAGAAAGCAAAGAGTAGTCATAAACGGTAAGGCATCTAAATGGACCAATGTAAGTAGCGGGGTACCCCAGGGATCGGTACTAGGACCAATTCTCTTTCTAATTTACATCAACGACATAGATGAGGGTCTCCCCTGTACAATCTTAAAATTTGCTGACAATACAAAAATTGCAAATAGCGTACTCTCAAAAGAACAAGTTGACGATATGCAACACAATCTAGATAAATTGTCATGTTGGGCCCAAATTTGGCAAATGAGTTTCAATGCGGATAAATGTAAAGTACTACATATCAGATACCTAAATGAGAAAGCAAACTATCCGATGAATGGCACTCAGCTTAAGAATGTAAACAGAGAAACCGATCTGGGAGTAACAATATCGAGTAACCTAAAACCGAGTCAACAATGTTCAGAAGTTGTTAAGAAGGCAAACAAAATAATTGGCTTTATAGGCAGGTCATTTGAGCATAAATCCAAAGAAGTTATCCTAACCCTTTACAATTCCTTAGTCCGCCCTCTTCTGGAATACTGCGTTCAATCCTGGTGCCCTTATTACCAAAAAGATATAAACAAGCTAGAACGAGTTCAACGTAGAGTTACCAAAATGATACCTAGCCTAAAGAACAAACCATACGAAGAGCGTCTTAGAGAATTAAATCTATTTCCTTTAACCCAGCGCAGATTAAGAGGTGACTTAATTCAAGTGTTCAAAATCATCAAAGGCATCGACAATATGAACTGTAGTAAGTACTTCACTATCGACCAATCTAATTACACGCGGGGAAACGATTGCAAAATTATTGGTAAATCTTTTAACTCACACGAATCTAAGAATTTCTTCTTCAATCGAGTTGTCAACTTGTGGAATGGGCTTCCCCGAAACGTTATAGACTGCATCACCGTTGATTCATTTAAACTCCACCTAGACAAATATCTCGCATCAAACCCGCGACTGACTGCGTTTGTAAATGAATAACTTTATTTTATCCCCCCTCAGTTACTAACCCAGCTGTCCCCTACTAACTTCCTAATCCTGCCACGGACATTAGTTCCAGGGCAGTAATTCCCTTTCCAATGTTCCCTTACCCACTCTAAACCACTGTTTGGACACTTGATCCTCAGTGTTTTGGAGGACAAGCAACCTAGAAGGGTCACTAGATCTGTTGTTGCTTGATTTCCTTTGTACTCCTTTGTACTCCTTTGTACTCCACACATTTTGCTAATGTTAGCACAAAAATATACCAACGAATTGGGGAATAACAGGGAACATAGGTGATAATTGAAGGGGGAGGGGAAAAGGGGGAAGGAGGGGATGTGGAGGAGTGATATGAGGTATAAGGAACAAAAAAATATAAAAAAAAAAAAAAATGTTTAGTGCTACTGGGGCCGTTTAAATGTTTTTTTTAGGCCTCCCTCTTAACCCTTTCATACTCATATGATGCAGAGGTTGCCAGATTAGCAATAAGAAATAGAGTTCTCTGAATCTTATAATTACCTCTCCAAAATTAGTTTTCTGCCCACAGCTAACTCAAAGACAACTGCAGAGGTTGAAGTAACTAAACTAAAGGTTTCTAAATACCCCTGATGGTAACAAAGGTTTTAAAGTATCCCTAATAGGCTCAAAATTGCGTCATATGTCGGAGAGGGTTAAGAGCTTTGCCACCGTCGCCCAGTAAAACCTCTTATGAGCTTTGCTGCCGTTTACGGGTTAAGGGACCTTTAAAAATATTCAGGAAGCTCTCTTGTTTCTGCTTCACCACTTCAAAGCTGGCCAATACATCAGGTCCATCTTCTCGGTATAATCCACCACTAGATTACAATCTTGAATCGCTTGGCTTATTGTGTGAAGGCTAGCGATGTGTCTGCAGGCATCAGGATATTGTAGGTGTATCTGTGCCAAGGGTGGGCGGTGTACTGGATCCTGGCTCGTCTTGTATTCAGTAGGGCTCGGTTGCTGGAGGTCAGGAATAGGCTTATTGATCTCCCCATAAGTGCCAAGGTGAGCATGGGGCGGGGGGTGTCTGCTGAGAGTGTGTCAATGTGTTCCGGGCAGGTGCCCGCTGCTGTCTGCTTGCTGTGGCCCCGCCCACCTCCCTTTTTACCCCTCCCTCTCGCAACGTGGCTCTGAGATTGGCCGAGCCGCGCGCTCCGACGGGACAATACCAGCCCACTTACTTTGAATCTCAATATCCTTCACCTGCTTGATTTCATCCCCGTAATATTTTCCTGGAAGCTTATTAGAGACGTTCTTTAGTGGCTGACGGGAGTAAGAGGGTGGCACCTTTGTAGTAGAACATTTACGACCAGGATAATATATACGGGTGTGAACTGAGCGTAAGTTATGAGGCGAGCGTTTGGGGGAGGATATGAGGCGAGCATCATTGTGCGTCATAGGAGGCTAGTGATTGGTCGAGAGCATGGGAGTGCCAGGGTGTTCCCAGGGACAAGATTTAAAGGGTAAACCTTGCTGGTACACCTGAGCTAATCCCGTCTCCTGATTGGCGGATGTGATTACTCCTTCACCATCTCCTTCTCTAATAAGGCGAGCACCTGATCGCCTTAATACTGTCCCTTTAAAATTCCTCTCGTCGTTTTGCTATTCTACCAATCCACTGTGTTCTACAATACACTTGTGGAGTTGGATTGCCGGGTTTTGGTTACCCACAGCTGTCTTGGCAAGTATGATTTGCCCTGGCTGACTGAGAAGTTGTTTCAGGGTTCTTAAGGTTTGCACTCTCTGACCCTTTCCATCTACTATCGCGGCGGTGAAGCCGGTACTGGGGGTCGCTTGGGAGAGGCATGGTACCTTTAGACTGACTCTGACACACCTCAGACGTTCTGTTTATAACCGGGTCTGGGTATCTGATTGGTGGACGGCTAACTCGACCGCTGCGTGTAACTGGGGGTCAGTCGGCTTAAAGTTCCTAGTTTTAATCTCGCTCTTAGGATCGATTCTCCGGTCTTCAGGTGACTTAATTACTTTAGTAAAAGGATATCCATATTTAATTCTAGGTTCGTTAAATGCCTAATTTTTCTGTATTATATCTCTTGGTTCTTGCTCCTCACTACTTTGGATATCATTAAAATCTGCATCAGTATTTGAAACTCCGCTCTCTTGGACCGTGGATTGATCGAGGTTAACCGACTCTCTAGTTTTTCTCTCCCACTCTGTCACAATTTTCTCGGTTTCTCCCGGCTCGTCAAGTTCTGATTCTGAGTCTAACTCGTCCTTTCTCCGGTGGTGGGGCCGAGGCTGCCACTGTTGCTAGAATTAGGTGTGGCTGGGGGAAGTTCAGAGAACTGATGCCAATCCTGACCATAAAAAGAATGCCTCTCCCCCTGAAGGGAAAGGTGTATGCCTCATGTGTTAGAAGTGCAATGACGTATACCTCAGAAACATGGGCCGTTAAAGTAGAGGATTTCAACAGAATGGAGCGTAATGAGATGAGAATGGTGAGATGGATGTGTGGGGCCAGGCTACAGGATAGAATAACAAATGTTGAGCTGAGGAGACGTTTAGGTATAAAGAGTATTAGCGAGGTGATGCGTACAAGTAGACTGGGATGGTATGGACATGTGGAGAGAATGGATGAACAAAATTGGTTGAAAAAATGCAGGTCTGTGATTGTGGAGGGAGCTGCACCAAGGGGTGGACCGAGGAAGACCTGGGATCGGACTATACGCGCCGATCTCAAATCTTTGGCAACATTTTGGTGCCCTTATTACAGAATGGATATTGATCCTTTAGAGGCAGTCCAAAGAAGAATGACGAAAATTATGCATATTATTAGAAACTTATCGTATGAGGAGAGGTTGAAAGCCTTAGGCTTGCACTCACTAGAAAGACGAAAATGTAGGGGAGACATGATAGAGGTATTTAAATGGATAAAAGGTATAAATAAGGGCTGTATAGATGAGGTATTAAAGCTAAAGAACGTCGACATAAACCGCTCAAATGGTTTCAAGTTGAATAATTTTAGATTTAGGAAAGATATAGGAAAACACTGGTTTGGAAATATAGTTGTTAACATGTGGAATGCACTGCCCAGAACAGTGATTAGCTCAGGAATAGTTGAGAGCTTTAAGCGTAAGTTGGATTCCCATATGGATGATATGGGCTGGGTGTGAATGGGAGTTGCCTCGTGAGGGCCACTTGTCCTTATGCAGTTTCCCGTGATCTTGTGTTCTTGAAAGACCGTGCTACGCGAATTCTGGACTTGTTTGATCCCGAGTAGAGCCAGAGTGAAAAAGGACCTAAGTGACGAGTGCCATACCACCAGTGTGTCCAGAAACAGTCAAGATCGTTCTTTTACTTCTCTTCAGAAAAGCTTTAAGTGCTAATTTTCTTTCTGTAGTGGTAATGTGATTATTGTGAGGGTTCAGACTTAGGAGTGCCGAGGATCTTCATATTATATTTAACATAGATTCTGAGAGTGCTTTGCTCTTCCTTCTTGATTGATTCTGTTATCCCGCTTGTGGGAAAAAAAACACTCCTGTCCACACCGGGTATCGATATATATACTTTCTCAAATCTCGGGCTCCAGTGAATCATTGGAGAGAAGATATTCTGTATATATAATGATTTCCCTTTTATTTTATACAACACACTTACACGTAATTAAGATAACTCGCTACGCAATTACGTTTATACGTTCTATGTCACCAGGTTCATAGTCAAATAGTGGACGTCTCTAACGCAGAGTTGAGTGCTTCAAATTACGAGTTTATGCTAATTTAACGCATATTTATATATATATATTCATCTATATTAACTTTGATGACTTAACTTATATTTATATATATATTCATCTATATTAACTTTGATGACTTAACTTATATTTATATATATATTCATCTATATTAACTTTGATGACTTAACTTATATTTATATATATATTCATCTATATTAACTTTGATGACTTAACTTATATTTATATATATATATTCATCTATATTAACTTTGATGACTTAACTTATATTTATATATATATATTCATCTATATTAACTTTGATGACTTAACTTATATTTATATATATATATTCATCTATATTAACTTTGATGACTTAACTTATATTTATATATATATTCGTCTATATTAACTTTGATGACTTAACTTATATTTATATATATATATTCATCTATATTAACTTTGATGACTTAACTTATATTTATATATATATATTCATCTATATTAACTTTGATGACTTAACTTTCTATCATTCTTGGTTTAGATTATTGAATTATTGTCACCTATGTTCACCTTTAAGTTTTAGATCGTTCTTTTGTCCCGTGCTTCATATCCTCAGTATTTCACGATATTAACTTTGTACATATGCCCTTTTGGTTTTGTTCATATTATAATTATTTATGCACCCTCTGTTGATCACTATATCGATCATTCTTAGAACGATTTACCTGTATGTTGAAGCTATTACCTCAAATTTATTATTAACCACTTATGCTTTATTCCATGTCAGCATTATTGTTATTGATGAGATCTGTGAATGTTATGAACTTCCACTTATGTTAAATAAATATTGTGTATTCTTGTCTTGTGACTTTGTTTATTGCCTGTTACTTTGTGTGGTGATTTGGGAAATACGGTCAGTCCTCACTCAGTAGAGCAGCCTTTTGTTGTATCAGAATAATTCACGTTTCTTGAAAATGTGGCATAACAGTTACAAACGCTGAGGCTTGTTGTAATCGACAATTTAGGTGTCTAGAGTCACCCAGTTATAACGCTGGAGGCCGAGGAACATTGAATCGACTAGGTTCGAGCACCGGTCGAGCAATTGCTCTATTTAACAATTCAGACGTAACTCAGAAGTTCAGGAATTATTACGATCCTCCAAGTTCTGTAATATCACCTAATGAACTCGGTGTTTTGAGTACGAATCCGTCCCAACCCTTTAATGTCGGAATTGTCTTACAACACAATGCTTGTTGTGAGGACCCCCACAGGCTTCTGAACAGTCTCATTCTTGCCCTACTTTGTCCAGTACTAAAGATGAAGTTAAGCCAGTGTGTGATCGTTCGCAAAGTACCCCTACTAATAAGTCTAGCTTGCCTCTTACTCCTGGAAAGGCTTTTGTTGATCTTAAAGTAAGGGAAAATTTAGACAAAATTCCCCAGGTAGGCCTACAGCATGAGTGAGTGTCCGAGAGCCAGACAGAAGACGAGGAGAGAGAGTGATTGAGTAAAAAAAATATTGAAGTTATTCGGCCCAGAACCTAGCCCGTGAGCGTGAGAGGGACATAAGTGATGCGTGCCCTGTCTCTTTATCTGACGTTGTGCTCAGACGTCCTGGAACTTAACTTCAAACCAGTATCTATTATCATTGACGATAAGCCTTATACAGTAATGGCTCTCTTTGAACTCCAGAGTCAGCTGTTCAAATCACCCGCCCCGTAGCGTAGAGACCAATTCATCGTAAGCGTACGCTCATAATTACTTACGGACTCGTACTTATGATGCGGATGCCACTACGAAAAATCTAATTAAAAAATAATAAAAAGAAAAAGATTAGAACTCTTATCTGTTTTACGCTTCCCGTAGTGCAGATGTTTGCTTAGCGTGGGTTTCGCATCGAGACACTGCTGCGTCATCTTCCTTAACTGATATATCAAGATACTCTAGAAAACAGCAGAACGAATGGGAAGGGGATGGTTGGGAGGGCTGGAATAGTCAATGATTCCGGGGCCACTACTAAATATTAGGTTTTCATTCATCCCTTCAGGACTCAAACCTATACCTATATCATTGACGATATGCCTGATATCACAAGTCTGGAAAGGGACATTCGTGATAAATATCAACACCACTAACAATAAAAATAGGATGGGAATAAACCCATTGCTTAGAGCTCTAACTTTATTATTTTTGTGACAAAAATAGTAAAAATATAAAAAGAGGTACAGGTAGCGTACTTAAAAATATACCTGTGTACAAGCTTCCTGACACCTTGGATAGAGGTTGTAGAAAAATTGCACTTCATATAAACTTATCGACTATATGTAATAATAATAATATTAATAATAATAATATTTATTCAGTTAGCATTTTACAGTGTTGGTACCACATAATATGTTACAAATATGACATGTACCAGCCTTGCATAATTCCAACTAAGGATAACCCAATAAGGCCGTTAGGCGTATTTCCATTGGGGTCCTTGTGGGATCAGGTTAGCTGGGGAAAAAGGGGAGGATAAAAGAAGTAAATAGTTTAGAGAAAGTATTTCTAGGGGGTTATTTTAAGATACCTTACATCCTATAGTAAATATCAGTAATCCGTAATCAGTAATATTTCAGTTTGTTTTGCCTATCTCTTATGTCGTATTTAGTAGTAGACATAAGCTTGGTCCTCCCTTCTCGCAGCTGTCCGGTTCAGGTGCTCCTTCAGGCTACGTCTGAAGGAATACAGTGTTCTCTTTTCACGGACTGACTGGGGTAGGTCATTCCAGTCTTTGATCGCAGTGAAGAAGAATGTTTGCTTACCCTGTCCTTGGATTCTCGGGACCGTAAAATTAAACATCCTGTTTCTTGTATTATGTCCACTCCTCTCATTTGCTTTAACAAAATTACTCTTTAGATACTCTGGAGCTCTGTCATAGAATATCTTGAAGGCATTAGTGAGCCTGATTTGTTTGGCCCTGTCAGAGACATTGAGCATACCTAGTGACTGAAGTTGTTCCTGGCCAACATGCGATCTGGGTCCTAGGTTCAGCATGAACCTAACCATTTTATTTTGAGTGACCTGAAGTTTGTGCTGTGCTGATTTAGATGATGCAGAGTACCAGGATGGCACAGAATAGTCAAAATGACATTGAACAAGCGCTTGGCATAGGGTCTTTTTAGTCGCCGCTGGCAAGCATCCCACCTGTCTATACAGGTATTTTATACATGCTCTACATTTACTCAGGATAGATTCCAAAATTGTTTCACCTGACAGAGTCGAGTCCAGTTTTAGTCTCAGATATTTAACTTGTGACACTGTTGTTATAGGAATATCATTACAGTTGACCGAGAAGCCCACAATGTCTTTCAGTTTGCGTTTTGTTCCACATAAGATGGCTTCCGTCTTGCCCAGGTGAGGAGATAGTCTATTTTCCACTAGCCAATCACTACACGATTCTAGTTCTTTGGAAAGTGAAGCGGCCATACTTATTGGGTCTTTTCCTGAAACCAGAAGCACGCTGTCGTCAGCATACAGTAATAATTTACACGAGACGCTCAGTTCCATGTCGTTCACATAACAGAGAAAGAGTAAGGGACCAAGGATGCTTCCCTGCGGGACCCCACAGTTAATTGGCATAGGATCAGATATATTATCATCAATTTTGACTCTTTGTGTTCTACCACTAAGATAAGATTTAAACCAGTTCATTGACCCAATGCACATTGCTTGTAGTTTATTACAGAGGATATCATGGTCTACTGTATCAAACGCTTTTTGTAGATCAAGAAGAACCATACCGGTGTAGTTACCTTTAGACATTTCTTTACGAATGTGATCAGTTAAGTGGATGAGACAGGAGTCTGTCGAGTACATGCATCTGAAACCTGATTGAAACTTATAGAATAGATCATTTTCTTTGAGGTAGTGTTCAATTTGGGTGTATACAGCTCTTTCAAGGATTTCAGATACAATACATAATATGCTAACTGGTCTGTAGTTGCCAACATCTAGTTTATTTCCTTTCTTGAATAGAGGGGTTACAATAGCTTCCTTCAGTTCAGCAGGTACAGTGTTGGTGTTAATTGACAGGTTGATGATGTGGGTTAGGGGACCTGCTATACCAATGGCTCCATCTCGTAGAAATTTGGCAGGAATTTTGTCTGGTCCTGTGCTTTTATGTACATTTAGGATAGAGAGCTCGTCAAAGTTGTATTTTGGTGTAACATTTTGCAATCCAAATGTGTTCGGGTGTATGCCTTTATCCCTGTAGAAATTTCGAAAGGTGGCCGTTGTTGTTGTGTATTTATTGAGAGGTTTCGGTAGGTTCTGTGCAAGTGTGTTTGCTATGGAGGTGAAGAAGGAGTTGAAGTAGGTTGAAATTTGTCGTTTATCGTGGTAAACCTGATCATTAATGTTGAGAGCAATATTAGTGTTAGACGAATCCCTTGCCTTGTTGCTGTAGCCTGTTGTTTTTAAGTGCCTCCATAGTTTTTTTGGATTATTCTGATATTCCTTTGCCTTACTTTGTAAATAATTAGATTTAGCTGATTTAATTTTCCTACTTAGTTTATTCCTGGCCCTGTTGAACTCATGTTTCAGACCTTGATCCTGTCTATGTTTCACTAGCCTTTTTAACAGATTGTCTCTATGTTCCAGATGGTGTAGTATGTCATTGTTGATCCATGGGTCTGACCTTGCTTTAATTCGTATGTCTTTCAGAGGAGTTATTTCGTCTAGGATGTTTGTGATGATGGTTCTGAAGCCAACCCTTGCGTCATTAACGTTTGTATTTCCAAACACTGGAGACCAGTCTGTATTTCATAAAATGTCCAGAAATGTTTCTTTGTTGTAGTTTCTGAGTGGCCTTGTTTTGATGACCTTGTGATTCTCTAGGGTAATTTTTGTGGTTTTCCGTGTGCAATATGTGACGAAGTGATCACTTATCCCAGTCTGTATAACCCCTGATTGTGATATTTTGTCCTATCTGTTACAATTTATATGGTCTAATATTGTAGCAGAGTTCTCAGAGATACGTGTGGGGGTTGTGATGAGTTGTTTGTGATTGTGCATTGTCAGTATGTGCCTATATTCTCATACAAGCCTATTATTTCGTTGTTTGTAACACAAGTTAAAATCCCCTAGTATAATGGATTCATTCCGGGGGTCTAGTAATGACAAAGTTCGTTCAAATTTGGTCAAGAATTGTGTGTCGTCTGGTGGCCTATAGCACACTCCAATTGTGATGGGTTTTGTCCTAGGCAGGTGTAAGTCGATCCACAGAGCTTCGTGGTTTCTACATGGAGGTCGGTCCTAGTTGTGTGTGTGAGGTTGTTTTTTACATATAGACATACTCCTCCCCCTTGTCTATTGCGATCATTACGAACCATATTTAAACCTTGAATGTTTATTTCACCATCGTTTATACTCGAGTCCAGCCAGGTTTCTGTAATTGCAATTATTGAAGCTTTGGCCTTATTAGCTGTTATGCCCTGTTTTTTCTACAGGATTAACTTGGGTAATGTGAGTTCTAACTGACTGGGTATAGAAGGCTTCATGCACAAAACAAGGTATGAGGAATAGAGAACACAAAATAAACACACGGTAACAAGACACACGATCACGTTTATTGATATACACACTTCTGAATACTCGTGCAAGACAAATGATAGAATTGAACAACACTAGCATAAGTGGATCTGGATGGAGCCTAGTCTCCCACTTCCAACGTTCAGGTATTAATCTTCTGATCACTGGCTTTATTCACAAGTTGATATACTGGAGACCATCAATATTACTTATAGATTCAAATTCACTGTTAGATTTATTACTGGTAGCTCTGGTGCACAAGGAGTAGTTCACAGACTAGATTAGACACGCGTATTTTAGAGCACGGGAATTCTAGTAACCTCAGGGGGTACTGATCTAAGTTTTATATTCTTGTATCAGAAATACATAGAACGCAAATCAGTGGGCGAACATTCAGATATCACTAGGGTTTCACTTCTATGTAATAATATCTGGATATATGGGTAATTACGAGAGTTAATATCGCCTGTTAATTAATAAACACTGATACGCTTAGCGCTTCCTAATGGAATGGTTATATATGAATTATACTGGGGCAAAGATATAGCCACTTCATAGAAATATTAATAAGTGAATCTCTAAATAGCACTGTAACACTGTAGTACTGATAGAGTGAATCTTGGGTAGTATTTGATTGGTCTGGTCCTGGTTATCTTGCGTCCGTGATGTTGGGGGCTAACGACTGGTTCCGTGGCCATCCAGATGGTCCATATGTAGGAAGTTCTCAAGTACGTGGACAGGTCCTTCTATCCAAATCTGCCACGGAGTCTGCCGGCTCTGGAACTCAATTCTCAGCAACCAACAACGATAGAACTGGAGGTCAACTCTGGTGACCAACCACTGGTTGGTGTCTATCTTTCAACTGATTTTAATGGGGGCTGGAGCTTGATTTATAGGGGCGGTTTTGGACCCTGTAGGCCATAGGGATCTCGAGTTTTGATGGACTTATTTGAGCTCTCAATTGATACGGGAACTAGGTAAGGTGGTGATTACTGTTGTGGCACATGGCTATATGGAGCCTTCATAATGTGATATAACTGAGCCTTAGTAAGAGGTACTATTTTGGCTATACTGGAAGTATTTAGGGGAGAGAGACTGGATCTACTTTGCGAGGAGGATTGGGACAGCTGTGATAGGAGCGTCTCTCTTAGATTGTTCAGTCTTCATTCTATGGTATAGCTGAGGTGCTAATTTGGTTATTGGAGTGTGCAAGAAAGGTTACTGGGTTATTGTGGGTTGATAGAGGTTAGTCAGGGTGTTAGTTATACATGGTTAGTTCAGTGATAGGAAGAATTCCTGGGCTACCTGGCAATGACCCGGAAGTCAAAACAGGGGTCAGGTATACCTCCGCAGGGGTCGGGGTCTCCCTCCTCGGGTGGGTGAAAAGGGGGAGGTGCGCGTCCTCTCTCTGTGATGGCCGTCCGGGCGGCTGTGGCTGGGGGCTTGCCATATTACAAGTGTTTGTAATAACCCTCTGTTTATGAGACAGATGTGGGTGTTCGTAATACTAAAACCGAAGGTGCCTTGACCAGCTGGTTTAATTGATTGGGTTGTTAATTGCATGGTTTGTTGGATGTGGTGGAGACTGGGTTGCTAACTCTGCCACATTTATCTGGAAGTATGGCAATAGAAGTTAGTCACTGGCGAGGCGGCTAGCCTCGCACTGACGATCATTTGGTACAGGGTTGTGAATGGGTTGTGAGGGAATAGATGGCATGCAAAGGGTTAGTAAAGTTCTAATGGTGTTCCTTCCTACTGGGGGAAGGTAGGCTGGATAGGAGTATATATACAAAAGGTTTGAGAATGTTAGTAACGGAAAAGTTAAGGATATTCAGGGGGTGTCGTGGAGAGGCTAGGTTAGGAGGGAGTGGAGGAGCGTGGGGGGTTAACGAGAGGGAGAGGGTTAAGGAGGGCTACGTGGAAGTTTGACCCTAAGGTCTCTGGGCGTAGGGGTGGCATTAGACTACAGTTGGTATTGTAGCCTGGGGGTTAATGACAGGGAAGGTATGTTAGCCAAACGCTACCGGGGGATGAGCAATATGTGGTGGTATATGAGTCTGGAAAGGATAGAATCATGTGGACTGTGGGGCTGTGGGGAAGAGGAGGTTAACTGTAGGTGTGTGCTTGACTGTGGATAAAAGTAGAGAAAAACATGGTGTATTATTACTAGTCAATACGAGGGGTTATGGACACTATTATTTGACACGATTTCTTGCTGATCTAGTTGTCCCTGGGAACTGCGTTTTCTATGAAATATAGACCAAAGAAAGCGGCAGTTCGTAGGGGTACTTCGTTATTGTTTCGTGGAAGATAGGTGTCGAGACAATGGTAAAAAAAGGGTTACCTATACAATCTCTGGTTGGGGTAAGAATTAGAGTTACTGCATGGTGGCTAACATCTTCAGTCATTATCTCTGTCTAGGTCTTACAGGAATAATGGTTATATATACAATGGTGTACCTGTGGGTATCATAATTTCTTATCAATTATGACATGGGGGTTAACATATTACTTCTCGGATGGAAGAACATACATAGATTTATGGGGGCGGTTGGTCTTCAGAAACTTAGTCTGGCAAGACAAGGTATTTTAGGGGGTTAACATATTACTTCTCGGATGGAAGAACACATAGATTTATGGGGGCGGTTGGTCTTCAGAAACTTAGTCTGGCAAGACAAGGTGTAGGACACGAGGGGTAGTGGATTCTCGAGGTGGGGGAAGGGTCAGCGGTTAAAAGTGATAGGCAGGTGTGGTTTGGAGCTGCTTAGCCCTGCGGGCTTCGGCCTGTCTGAACTGGTTGGCTTGGTCACCCGGTCCTTCGGGCTTCTTGTTCTGGGGCATTTTACTTCCCTCTCCTTCGTTGTAGGTTCGTCCTCGAGCCTCAAGGGTGAAGTAAAGAGAAGTATAGTCATGGTGGGTCATTTGGAGGGTCTGTAGAAGGTCCCACCAGGCAAGAGAGCGAGTGTCAGGTTTCTTGTGCAGGTCTATGTAGACCTGTAGGACTGTGTCTTCGGTGTTGTGGAGGGCGGCTGCCCGGGCTTGATGTGGCCGTTGTAGACGGGCTGAGCGTCCTGTGGACGTTTTTAATTTAATGTGTCTTATGAACGGTGTGTATTCGTCCTCAGTGGGGGTAGGGACGGGAGCGACGAATGGTGTGGATGTGTTCATGGTGGAGGTCAGGTATTGAGTGAGGTGTGTGGGACTGACAGGAGGCCTCTTCAGTGTGGTGAAGGGGTTAACAACTGAAGGGGAGGGACTAACGCGTGAAGGCGGAGCTGGGGGTGAAGGGAGGATATGAGTCTGGGGTTTTTGGGGTTGTCTTGGGTGGTGTTTCAGGCTGGGAAAATATATGGAGGCAATGTGCAATATTGGTTTAGGTAAGGTGCGTGATGGAGGTGTGTGAGAAAGAGGGGGTGTGTGTGTTGTGTGGCTTGGGCTTTTAGTGGAAGAAAGAGGTTTTGTTTTTACATAGCTGTCTTCAAATCTGATGGGTCTGTTGATGATTCTACCTTTGGAGGTTCTGGTGGGAAGGTAGATTTTTGTAGTGAGACTTGAGTCGCTCGACGATGTTTTGTATTGAGGGGAAGAACGCTTTACAGGTGGAGGGCATTTAGTGGGGGTGATGTAGGGGGTTATGCGAGAGGTAGATGCGTGTGGAGGTTTTTGTCGAGTGAGGGTGATAGGAGAAATGGGAGAGGATTGGGTGGGGGTATTGATGGGGGTTCTCGGAGGGGCGACTTTGTGGGGGGGATTTAAGTGGGGGTGTGGAGGTCGGGTACGTCATTTTGGAGGGGCTTTGGTTGGGAGTTACTTGTGTGGTAGACGTGGTGGGTGAGGAGGGGTTGGTCGTTGGCATAGGGTAGTCTTTAGGGGGAGGTTGGTTGGGTTTTTTTATGAGATGATGAGGTTGGTTGATGCGTGCGTGGGGTCGCAGGGATAGTGGAGGGGAAAGGGGGGGGAGCGGGGGGGGGAGTAGACGGGTGGGTAGGGAGTGGAGGTTTAATTGGGAGGGTTGGGGGTAGGAAAATGTGTTGGGTGCGTTCTTTGGTGGGGTTGGTGATTTGATGGTGGTGAAAATAGGTGGTTTTGTGGGAGTTTGGTGGGGGGGCATATCTAGAAGGTCATTCGGGGTGATGAGGTGGGGGTTGAGAGGGGATGAGATTGAAGGGGAAGGTGTTTGCTCCCGGGGGAGGGTGGGGGTGGTTATTTTTGGAATATAGTTAGAGGGGTGATGGTGTTTGCTTGTGATTATTCGTCTTCTTTCCCTTTGTGGAGGAGAATTCGACGAAGAAGAAGAGGAGGAGGAGGATAGTGGTCTGGCAGCTCTACGGAACTTTGTTATCAGGGTGTGTTTTCTGGAGGTTTTAAAAGATTTTAGTCGTGGGCGTAAGTTGTAGCGTGAGGTTACTGAGGTAGATTGTGTGGTGCGGTTGGGTGTGTACTTGGTTTTAGGTGGGGGTGGTAGTTTTCTTACTGTGGTGCCTGGTGGAGGTACGTCAGGGCTAGACGGGAGGGTTTCCGTTGTGGTCGGGGTTGTGGGTGGAGGTTTTCGTACTTTGATAAGTTGGGGAGGTACTTGACTATCAGAAGTGAAGGAATGGGTCATGGTGAAGGAAGGTGTGATAGTGGGGGCTTGGGGTTTGTGGAGGTTAGTTATGGGGGTATGTTGAGGAATGATCGGCCGGTTCTGTGCTGGAGGGTTTTGGCCCTTAGGGGTTTATAGGGGAACATTCATAGCCTGAGTGGGAGGGGTAGTAGGGGTGTTCAATTCAGGGTCGGACGTGTGGGGTGGGGTAATGTCTTGTGGTTTTAGAGGTTTAAAAGCTCGGACGAATCTAGTTCTGAACGTGCGAGTCACGCCGTGATAATCAATGGTGACTTGATAGGCATTTGGGACTTGTACGACGGTGTAGGGGCCGACATAGCGAGGGCCTAATTTGTTGGTGACAGGGAGGTTGGCTACCATTACGGTGTCATGGATGGCGAAAGGGTTTTTATCATCGGGGTTATCAGTATTGGTGTCTTGACAGGTTTGGGCGGTATGGAGGGTGTTTTGCAGATGTTGCAATGGGTCAATTGTGGAGGTGTTGGAGGGGAGGTGAGCGTGATGGTGGAACGGCAGTAACAGGTGGGGTACGCCGTAAACACGTTCATGAGGGGAAATACCGTCTTCTCGGGGACAGGTGTTCATGCCCCATTTTATCATTTTTATCTGTGATGGCCAGTCTGAGGTGTTAAGAGCAATCATTTTGGTACGTAACTGGTTGTTGATGGTGCGATGGCTGCGTTCGGATATAGCATTTCCTTGAGGCCAGTACGGGGATGAGTGTTTGATCTTAATACCGCATTGTTGGGTGAACTGGTGCCAAACGTGTCCACTAAATTCGGGGGCATTGTCGGATAGAAGAGCAAGGGGAAGGCCGAATATAGGGAACACTTCGGTGGCAAGCAGTGTGGCGACGGTGGTGGCTGTGTGGTCTTTAACTGGGCAGGCTATTAAAATTTTTGAATATACGTCAACAAATGTGACGATATAGCGGTTGCCAGCGTAAGAAGGAAACGGGCCCATGATGTCGAGGGATAGGACCTGAAACGGTTTGTTTGCAGAAATGGTACCAGCTGGGCCTGTGGTGCGTGATCTATCTTTCCCCAATAAACAAGGTTTGCAGGATTCTGTCACGCGTTGTGCAATCTTGGAGGGGTTGGGGGTCCAGTACTGATCCGCGAAGATTTTTAACATTTTCTTTTGTCCAAGGTGTATGCCGTTTCCCTCGTGGATGGCAATCATGTAGTCGTGGGCAATGGTGGGGTCTAGGACTATGTGACCGGAGTCTGTGGCAAGTTGATCTCCCCAGCGAGTCAGTTTCCTGAAGACATTTAACGGTATCCAGGGTGGTCTGATTCTTGTTTCCCAAGATTGAATTAGTGAGGGTGCTGGGGGGGAATTATGTTGGTGGATGGGGGTAGATAAGAGCTCAGTGTTTTGTAAGGCGGCTATGTTGGTGGGGGGTGTCTTTCGGTACTGGCAAACGTGACAGGGCGTCTGCATTGGTGTGAAGTTTACCTGGACGATACTGTATTGTAAAATCGAAGTCCTCTAGTGTCTCTCTCCAGCGTACCAAGATGGCTGAGTTGGTTTCGCACCTACGCAACCATTGCAAAGATTGATGGTCGGTTATTATATCTAGTTTTGCGCCCAACACAAATGACCTGAAGTGGTTGAGTGCCCAAATGATCCCTAGGCACTCTCTCTTGGTGGCTGCATAATTCTGTTGGGCTTGGTTGAGTGTGGAGCTGGCATACACTATCACATGTTCCGCTCCGTCTCTTACTTGAGCTAAAACTGCACCAATGGCGTACAGAGATACGTTGGTATAAAGACGGAAAGGTTTATGGTAATCAGGGAAAGCGACAATAGGGGATTGGATCAGCTTTTGTTTCAAAGTGTTAAAAGCGAGGTCTCTTTCAGGTGTCCAGGTGAACGTGGTGTCCTTGTGGGTGAGTTGGTGGAGGGGTCTGGCTATTGCGGCAAAATGTGGGACGAAACGTCTGTAGTATGTGGCTAAACCTAGAAAAGAACGTACTCCTTTAACGGTGGTGGGTGGGGGTTGGTTTTGTATGGCTTGAAGTTTCTTGGGGTCTGGTGCAATGCCATGTTCAGATATTACTTGGCCGAGGAAATCTACCTTATTTCGTGCAATCTCGCATTTTGAGGGTTTCAATTTCAGCCCGGCGGCCCGGATTCTTTGAAGAACTTGTTTCAACCTGAGGAGGTGTTCTTCCCAGGTTTGTGAGTATACAATAATATCGTCTAGATACGCTAGGCAGGTTTCCCAGGTAAGGCCATGTAATACCGCTTCCATCAAACGGGAGAAAGTGGTGGGTCCGTTGCAGAGGCCAAAAGGTAGGACGTTAAATTCGTAGTGGTGGCCACCACTAGTGGAGAATGCTGGTTTTTCTTGGTCCTCTGCCTTGATGGGCACTTGCCAATACCCTGCTTGCAAGTCGAGGGTAGTGAACCATCTGGATCCGTATAGGGAGTCAAGGGAATCGTCTATCCTGGGTAATGGCGTAGCGTCCTTAATGGTTACGTCATTCAATCTCCTGTAATCGACGCAAAAACGGGTTGACCCATCTTTCTTTTTTACTAGGACAACAGGGGAAGACCAGGGGCTAATGGACGGGGTAGCGATTCCGGCCTCTAACATCTCTTGGACTTGGCGTTCCTCTTCCTGGCATTGTATGGGATTTTTTCTACGGAATGGTTGTCTTATGGGGGGGCCTGTGGTGTTAATGATGTGTTGTTCCACATTGGTCTGTCCGATTTCAGTGGGTTGTTGGGCAAACACGTCACTGAACTCTAGCAATAGTTCGTACATGCTGTGTTTTTGGTGGTCGGATAATGTGTCAGGGAGAGGGGGCAATTTGAGGCTGGTAGGGGTGTCATTGGAATCTATGGGGAGGTCATCAAAAGTTTCGAGGTCTCCTATGATGAGGCCTTTTGGTAATGTCAGGGATTCTTCAGAGATATTTGCCACGAGAATGTGGTTGATGCGAGCGGAAATGATGGCGGGTTGTAAGAGGCAACGATTGGGGTTGGTGGACGTGGTAGTGGGGGAAAATATCATGTGAGTTTGGGGTATGGGTCGAAGGTTAACCCATTTTTGATGGCGGGGGGGAATTTGACATTTATCTTGAACTACAGCTGGGCTAATGATGGTGGAGGATCGACTGGTGAGCAGGTGCTTGGTACGCATCTGGGGGGGGGGGGGGGGGGAAATCACTTTGGTGGGGGTCACGCGTGAGGGGGGGATTAACGGCGCGTGTGGGAGGATCAGAGTGGTGAGGTGTGAGTGATTTAGAAAACGGAATTTGTTGGTGGGACTGCGGAGGATTGGTGGGGGAAGAGTTAGGCATAGAACATGGGTTATTGGGGGAGGACTGATGTACTGGTTTGTGGTTGTTAAAAGGATGAATTTGGTGAGTTTTGTCGGTGGCAGTGACGGTTTGTCTAGAGGTTATAATTATGGGATTGGTGGGTTTGTCTGTCGTGAGGGGGTGAGTCAAGTGTGGGGTTTTGAAGTTCTCTAGGGGTGTGAATTGTGTGGGGGTGGAAGGGAGCTACTGACGGAAAACTGTCACAAGGGAAATTTTGTTGGTTGTGGAATATCTGAGCATATCTGGGGGCATGGGGAAAACATTGTTGGGTACATAGGTCGGCATTTTTCCTGGAAACATGTGTACATAAATATTTGGTAGAATGGTTTTTACATACATCAGAGTCTGCTCTGGAAACATGGGAGGATTGATCCTGGACAGAGAAAGGAGAAATGGGGGGGTTACCGAGAGGGAGTTGCTTGGACTTGTCTTCTTTCGTTTGTTGAGGCATTTTTTCAACGAAATGAGTGATATTTTGAGGGAACTCGGGGCAAGGGGAGGGGTTAGGAGTTACCTTAGTGCTAGCTGCAACTCGGGAATCCTGACTCAGATTTTGTTGAGGGTGGAGGGTTTTTTTCTTTTTGTGAATAGGTTTCTGCGTGATTGGTTTGTCAGAGGCTTTGGATTGGAATTTGTTTTTGAATGAGATCAGCCTCTGGCCGCAGTCAACCTGGGCCTGGAGATTTTGAAGGAGGTCAAGTCCAAGGAAACCATCGTAATGTTTACAGTGGGAGGAAAATACTGTGAACGGGTGATAACAACGAGCATGGGGGGCAGGAGTAGTTACTGACAGGGGCAAAGTGTCTCCTAGGAGATTTAAGTAGGTATCAGCAGCTGAGATTAGTTCTGCTTTGGTAGGTAACAAGGGGCCAAATAGTCGGTGGTGTTGATCATAATAAGACTTGAACAAACATGACTTAGCAGCTCCCGTGTCGATTAACAAGCGGACAGGAATGTCCTTGATTTTGGCCATGTAGTAAATGGGGGCAGTGCGATCAGTTATGGCGTCCCCCGCCGAACCCATCGTGGGCGGGGGATACTTTAAAAATCCTGGGGGTCGGTATCTACCTCCTCCAGGGTTTCCTCGGTATCGTCTGAGGTCATGATATGGGGGGCTATGTCTTCGGTGTGCATTGCCTCCATTTCTTCCTCTTGTCCCCACTCCTCTTCATTTACAGAAATGCGAGGAGTACAGGGGCGAGGTTTGGCAGAGTCACGAATTTGATGGAGGGCACGCTTAGCACTACAGGCAGGGAAATCATAGGGGTTGATAATAACTAATGTAGGGTTCTTACGTTGGTAGGGGTTGTAGGTTTTGTTCCGGTTGAAGATTCTGCATGGCTGGGTAGGTTGGAACCGGGGCCTACTGGGTTGGGGCTTGCCGGAAGGGTAGGTAGGTTTGTTGTGGAAGGATGAGGATGGGTAGGCATTCTTGGAGTTGAAGGTTTGAATACTGGGGTTTTGGTTGTCGAGGTGCTGCGGGTGCGTGGGGAACCTCTTGATTACAGCGATTTGGGTGGGTATTTCTGTGTGCACGGCCAAAATACGTCGGATCGTGATGAGATCTTTTTGATATCCGACGAAATCGTGAACACGGAAATGATTCTTTACTGCTGAGGGCAATCTTGATACAAGGTTGACCAGAATCTGCTGTTCTTGCTGGATTCTGGTCAATGTGGGGAAAGACACTTTGATATGTTGGGCGATCTTTTTCACTGTGGCATCTAGATCGCCTTCGAATTTAGTGTCTTGGAGACGGGTGTGGGCCACGAAAACGCCCAACGAAGGCTTAATGGCCTCTATCACTATTGTGCGAAATTCTTCCCATGTGAGAGCAAGGTGCACTTGGTAGGCAACCAGGGAAACGGCTTTTCCCAGGTGCGTTAATGTCACTGCTATCTTTTCTGCGTCCGTGGTATAAGCTAGGTCAAGTACGGGTTTCACTATAGTCATGAATATTTCGATCCCGTAAGTCTTCCCATCATCATAATGTGGGATGGGGACGTGAGAACGGTGCGCCATGATGTTATCGTGTTCTGGCTGTTCCAAACTTGCAATGTAATGCAACCTTTTATCCGAATCAAGAACCACCGCTGCCGCCAATGTTATGCCCTGTTTTTCTACAGGATTAACTTGGGTAATGTGAGTTCTAACTGACTGGGTATAGAAGGCTGCATGCACAAAACAAGGTATGAGGAATAGAGAACACAAAATAAACACACGGTAACAAGACACACGATCACGTTTATTGATATACACACTTCTGAATACTCATGCAAGACAAATGATAGAATTGATCAACACTAGCATAAGTGGATCTGGATGGAGCCTAGTCTCCCACTTCCAACGTTCAGGTATTAATCTTCTGATCACTTGCTTTATTCACAAGTTGATATACTGGAGACCATCAATATTACTTATAGATTCAAATTCACTGTTAGATTTATTACTGGTAGCTCTGGTGCACAAGGAGTAGTTCACAGACTAGATTAGACACGCTTATTTTAGAGCACGGGAATTCTAGTAACCTCAGGGGGTACTGATCTAAGTTTTATATTCTTGTATCAGAAATACATAGAACGCAAATCAGTGGGTGAACATTCAGTTATCACTAGGGTTTCACTTCTATGTAATAATATCTTGATATATGGGTAATTACGAGAGTTAATATCGCCTGTTAATTAATAAACACTGATACGCTTAGCACTTCCTAATGGAATGGTTATATATGAATTATACTGGGGCAAAGATATAGCCACTTCATAGAAATATTAATAAGTGAATCTCTAAATAGCACTGTAACACTGTAGTACTGATAGAGTGAATCTTGGGTAGTATTTGATTGGTCTGGTCTTGGTTATCTTGCGTCCGTGATGTTGGGGGCTAACGACTGGCTCCGCGGCCGTCCAGATGGTCCATATGTAGGAAGTTCTCAAGTACGTGGACAGGTCCTTCTATCCAAATCTGCCACGGAGTCTGCCGGCTCTGGAACTCAATTTTCAGCAACCAACAACGATAGAACTGGAGGTCAACTCTGGTGACCAACCACTGGTTGGTGTCTATCTTTCAACTGATTTTACTGGGGGCTGGAGCTTGATTTATAGGGGCGGTTTTGGACCCTGTAGGCCATAGGGATCTCGAGTTTTGATGGACTTATTTGAGCTCTCAATTGATACGGGAACTAGGTAAGGTGGTGATTACTGTTGTGGCACATGGCTATATGGAGCCTTCATAATGTGATATAACTGAGCCTTAGTAAGAGGTACTATTTTGGCTATACTGGAAGTATTTAGGGGAGAGAGACTGGATCTACTTTGCGAGGAGGATTGGGACAGCTGTGATAGGAGCGTCTCTCTTAGATTGTTCAGTCTTCATTCTATGGTATAGCTGAGGTGCTAATTTGGTTATTGGAGTGTGCAAGAAAGGTTACTGGGTTATTGTGGGTTGATAGAGATTAGTCAGGGTGTTAGTTATACATGGTTAGTTCAGTGATAGGAAGAATTCCTGGGCTACCTGGCAATGACCCGGAAGTCAAAACAGGGGTCAGGTATACCTCCGCAGGGGTCGGGGTCTCCCTCCTCGGGTGGGTGAAAAGGGGGAGGTGCGCGTCCTCTCTCTGTGATGGCCGTCCGGGCGGCTGTGGCTGGGAGCTTGCCATATTACAAGTGTTTGTAATAACCCTCTGTTTATGAGACAGATGTGGGTGTTCGTAATACTAAAACCGAAGGTGCCTTGACCAGCTGGTTTAATTGGTTGGGTTGTTAATTGCATGGTTTGTTGGATGTGGTGGAGACTGGGTTGCTAACTCTGCCACATTTATCTGGAAGTATGGCAATAGAAGTTAGTCACTGGCGAGGCGGTTAGCCTCGCACTGACGATCATTTGGTACAGGGTTATGAATGGGTTGTGAGGGAATAGATGGCATGCAAAGGGTTAGTAAAGTTCTAATGGTGTTCCATCCTACTGGGGGAAGGTAGACTGGATAGGAGTATATATACAAAAGGTTTGAGAATGTTAGTAACGGAAAAGTTAAGGATATTCAGGGGGTGTGGTGGAGAGGCTAGGTTAGGAGGGAGTGGAGGAGCGTGGGGGTTTAACGAGAGGGAGAGGGTTAAGGAGGGCTACGTGGAAGTTTGACCCTAAGGTCTCTGGGCGTAGGGGTGGCATTAGACTACAGTTGGTATCGTAGCCTGGGGGTTAATGACAGGGAAGGTATGTTAGCCAAACGCTACCGGGGGATGAGCAATATGTGGTGGTATATGAGTCTGGAAAGGATAGAATCATGTGGACT
>CM064509.1:905804-1114045 GCA_032716605.1 Paralithodes platypus | reverse complement strand
TGGAACCTGGTTGAATAACTCAAGTTCAATTATATAACCTACTTAGTTACTAGAAAAGAACCACTGAGCATGGGGGGCTACATACGTTTTAGCTTCGTAATGGAGAGAGAAACTAGGTCGCTTTCCTAGATCTCTCTTGAGAGGATCGTATGCAGATTGGGCACAATTAACTTATCTAAAATCAACAGAGATGCGAAAACAGAGCAGTGTGGACTGTGGACTAGAAGGGGTGATTGATTAGACGTATAACAGCTGTGGGAAGGAATGGAAAAGGATAATATAGTGGATAAAAGATAGTTTACCTAGGAATGAATGCATGCATGAATGCATGTATCTTAGCCGTCGTCGTAATAAGATGATGGAACCTGGTTGAATAATTCTGGTTCCACTACATATACACTTAGTTACTAGAGGGGGGCAACTGAGCATGGGGCTACATACTTGTACTCTCGTAATGGAGAGATATCGAGGTCTCTTTCCTGGATCTCTCTTGAGAGGATCGTATGCAGATTGGTCATCATTAATTATATAAATCAACAGATATAGATTAATACAAGCACGGGGCATAGGGTTAGTATTACGTTTAGAGGTCAGGTTAGGGGGAAGAAGGGTGGTTCCTGGGGGGGGGGGGGGGGGGGGGAATTATAGTCCTAAGGGATCGATTCTTGGTATGCTTATTTGAGATCTGATTATTCATAGCTGGGGACCTACTTACATTCTAACATTATAAGCATCTGATATTAGAATAGTGTGGGCGGAAATGTTAGTTTTCTGCGGATCTGTGGCATACATAGAAAAACGGATTTTTATGGGGTAACAATTTGAGGCGGTTGTACTGAGTTTGAGCCGTCGCCAAACTCACGCGAAATAAATACGAAGATGTTGCCCAGCACGACCTTTACCTAAGCACAGGCCTGCATAACGAAAAATGGGGATGGTCTGGGGCTATGGATAGATAATTGTAAAAATGGGGGAACGAAAATAGGTGTCTTTCCTTTCTAGAAGTTGCTTAAATTATGTTAACCTTAGGGAGTTGGTACATCAATAAATAGCAATGTGGATTCAGTGAGGTATGGGGGCTGTCTAGTGTAATTGCATAATTAAATCTCGGAATTACTCCTAGGTATTTTGTCTAGTGAAATGGAGGTTGAATTAGGAAGGTTGGGAACATATATAGTTAGTGGATAAAACAACGGAGGTTAGGTACATATAATTTGCTAGAATTGGGGATTATGATTGTTATAATAACTAAGTACAGGGCTAACGTAATCAGATAGACATGTAAATGGTATATTAATTCAGGTAACGTCTATCTTGAGGAGTTATAGAATATATAGATCGTCCCAGCATAATCATTTATCTTTCCAACTCTCGAATATAGATTCGTAGTAAGGGATTGGCCGCTGATCTGCAATCATAACAAGAATAACACAAAGAATAAAATGGTATATTAATCCAGGTAACGTCTATCCTGAAGGAGTTATAGATCGTGCTCAACATAATAATTTCGATCTCCACTCTCGAATATAGATTCGTAGTCGGGGATGTTTTCTCATCTGAAGCAATAATAATAGTAACACACAAAGGATAGGGTGGTACATAATAGGGTGAGAATAAATCCTACACAATTGTGATTAAGAATCTCAGTTAATCAACTGGCAACAAAGGTGAAACATGAACATAGTAACAATCGCCAGTAATAATAATAACAATCGATATGAGTCGGTGGACTCAAGTGCCCTCCCCACTAGAACAGAGAGGGGAGGGGCATGTAGTTTACTGAGGTGTCTTTAGAGAGCCGTTCGTACCTACACACATGAAAATATTTATAGTCTGCATGACTGTTTACCTTAATTAAATACATATACTTATTCGGTACATCAAGAATGTTAAGGACTAAAGTAATGTGGTTTGTATACTAAGAAGGCTGTGATTGAAGAGACATATAACATGTGGAGTTAAGTGGAAGAGAGAGAAAAACGAAGTTGGTGATCAGTTATAGCTATCCTTCCCTGTGACGCCGGGTCCCTTCGTTCCTGGGAATCTCGTTAGGGATGGGGATTTCGCTCCTGGGAATTTAATTACTGGGGTATTTCAGGTATTGTTATATTAAGTCAAGAAAAGGGGTGTCACATCGGAGCAATGTTGTTTTGATATTAGAATGAAATTGATTTGTTGGCCATTTAATCATTTCCAAGTGTATAAAGTTGATTATAGTGCATAACTTTAACTTTGGGTTCTAGTATAATGTTGAGATTTGGCCTAATAATTGCTTGTACCTAATCTCTAGTGTGATACCCTGATTCTGAGGCCTTAGCGACAAGTGTCCCCCCCCCCCCCCCGAGAGGCCTGGCAGATCGAAATTTATGAGGTCTAGATCCACCTTAACACCTTACGACGGCCTATGCGGTTTATTTATATGTACCCCAGCCCAGCGGGGTGTTTTTAGCAAAATAGAGCTGTTTACGTGATCATTTTCATGCCTAAATAAGACCCAGAACGTAAAACAAGTATCTATCCCTGAAAGGGCATAAACAGAGCTTTCGAATGACACCATAACGATCCTTTTATGATGGCTAGTTTTCTTGCAATAACCGTGCAACGCGAGTGCAAAAAAGTGCCATGTAATTAGGCACTTTCCCCATACAATTCCGTATATAGCGAGTGAGAGAGGGAGGGAGGAGGTGGGATTCGTGTCAGTAGGTTCGCCGCGGTGGTCTGGAGCAGTCATACCTCGCTACTCTCCTGCCACCACTTGTCTCTCTCTCTCAGCAACATTACGTGCTGAAATTGCCACACGACCTATGTCGAGCGCCGCCACATAGTCCAGCTTTATTTAACTCGACTTATGTTGCTCGCCGCTAATTAAGGGTTAAAAACTATAGTCTTACCTTGGATATCATAAGTAATAGTTAACATGTTTATGCCTGGAATTTGTTTACATCATATAAAAATAATTCAATTATCCTTTGAAAGTCTTATTATAATTGTAAGTGAAGTGGGGAGCTCATTTAATCAAGATAAGGTTATTGTTGACAAAGTACGTTGACCCCGAATTCCCACAGAACCTCCCCAGAGCCTAGAGCCGAGAGTGCCAGCGTAATTCACTCCCAGTCGCCAGCCTAGGGTGGACTTAAGGGGAGATATTTTGGCTAACTCAGTCATAAATTTCCTTTGGTGCGGTGTTTAGAATAAAACCTTCAGTTGAAGGTGAGTTGAAAGGAATTGTAAAGTATTTAAGATAAGTTTTGAGACCACTTTTAAGCCCAGGTTATTATATTTAATTACGAAATTATACGATGCCCTTTGTCTTGGTCGAAGTTGAAATTATTCATTCCATCTGATAATTGATAATTTAGATTTCTAATTCCATATTATTTTGCCTGACAAACCTTATTATTATTAGATTATTAAGATAATATGTTAATTGCATTAGGTTAGTTGTAGTATTATCAAAGCAATCAAATACCGTATGTCGAGTTCAGTATGGAAACGTAATGTGAAACCAACACTCCTTTGCAAGTAGGAATGTATAGAGCCTACACTCCGTTGTCTAATTTGGCCTATTTTCTTCATATATTTTTGAGGGTCAAACTAAGTAAAGAATTCAATATATCTGTCTCCCAAACCCTCCGTTTTCTTTTTGGACCATTGTTTTTATATATATTTTGAGGGTCAACTAAGTAAATTTTATCTGTAACCCAATAAATTCTACATACTCATTTTGTTATATCTTCATTGATAACAATTGACCACATTTTGTAATGTTAATATAAATTAGGTATATCATTTTGTCAGTTTTATTAATTGGTATTTTTAATACCAGGTCCCAGGTTCAGGAGCGGAAGTCCTAGGAGAAGTACCAGGTGCAGAGAGTCCTGTGTCCACCCCAGTGGGCCATGGACCTAGTGGCTGTACTGAGAGCAGGAAGTGATGTTGGTGTTTTTTGAGCCTTGAGCTAAACATTCACCCCATTGTGAGCTGTTGTACGCCTTATGAAACCATAGGTGACTGAACGTGTGTGTGTGTACTTGGGTAGTGGCCTTGGGGTCACCTCTTTGAATGGTTTTTAGGTTAACTTTGTCATGTGGTTGGATAAGAGAGTAGGTTCATTAGTGCCAATAATACCCGGGATACATTCCTCTGGTTTACTAAAGTATAATTGTCTATGCCAGGAAATTTTTTACTGGGGTTTAATTGGTTCTGTTGATTAGTGGGTTCTTCCTAACTGGCAGAAGTCACTATTGTAATTTACCCACAGACCCCACAGAGAGAGAATAGAGGTTAATACATTATCATGAAGACAGGTGCATTCATATTCCGTTTTATTTGCACACATAATATTAGCATACGATAAAGCATAGCACAAATAATGGTCCAGAAACAACAATAATAGAATGACACGACAACGAGGCTCCACGATACTTTCTGACTCGTAAAGACTGGGGGGGGGGGGGGGGGGGGGGGGGGGGGGGAGATTATTCTAAGCAATGTCTGTGGGTGCCAATTGGGGGTCGCTGTGCATGTGTTCGACAGCATAGGAATCTTGGGGGATACAAAAACAGGATGCCTGGTATAACCGGATTACAGAGGTTTGCTTGATTATTGGTGTTAAAAAAAATTTGTCCTCAGCATTAACAGCCACATCGCGCAGCCAGCCCAGCATCATAATATTGCATGACCATGCAAATTCGTCATCAGCCAGGCTCTCCTCAACCTCGGTACCGCTAACTGCAACAAATAACACGGCTTAACAATCTTCAATAACTGTACCTTTAATTGCTAAATCATTAACAAATACAATAGAATGTAACACTTAAATTAAATACTGCACTGAAAACTTATACTTACAGAGCGTGGCAGTCCTTAAAATCCCCAATAAAAACAGAATCAAAAGGCAGATGTTCGGTGCCATATCCTTAATAACCTAAGGAAGTGTGCATGGGGGGTATGACGACACCACACTCCTGCTGCTGACGTATTTGAGCTGTTCCCATCACTAACATCGTTATTTTGCTATAAAATAGCATTAATACTTATCCATATGCGCCTAATTATAGGTTGATTAGTAAAGGTTTTAACCTGTTACCATCCAAACATACACCAAACAAGTGGAAACAGCGTGTTTGGGAATGGTCCAAAATAGAACGGGCGATAACAGGCCGGGAGTTACATAATGTATGACCTGAGGCAACCTCACACTCCTACCCTCCTCCCCTCCCCTTGTCTGGAGAGACACTGGTGTATGCAATAGTCTCTCTCTCGCTCATTTCCCACGCATTGGTAAACAGTGATGACAAAGCCCTGCTACCAACTCGCTAATGTTGGCACGAAAATAGACCACAGAATAAGAGAATAACAGGGAAAATAGGTGATAACTGAAGGGGGGAAGGAAAGTGGGAACAGGAGGGGAAGGTGAAGAGAGTGATATTTTGGCATGGCCCAGGGGCAAAAAACAAAAACAAAAAATAAAAAAAATAAAAACAAAACATTTTTTCTCTTTCCTGGGGGGTTTTAAGGGGATATTTTTTTTCCCCTTACTCTTAAGAGTCTTCCCGCAGTCCGCCGGGGGAACTCTTAAGAGTCTCCCCGCAGTTCCCGGGTTAACCCATGGCGCGGATATGTTTGGGCTATTTAGGGCATATTCAGGCACTCCTGAATGATAAATCAAGCATCTGCATAAATGAAGTGTATTCTGCCAAAAACTAGGCGAAAATACGCTTCAAAATGAGACCAGAACGGGCCCCGTACGTGGTCTGGGTACCCGCAGCGGAGCCAGAGAAATGCGGGAGACCCGCTATTTGGTTAGCACTCGCTCGCTTGGCTACACTGTTGTGAGACACAGAGAGAGACCCGCGCGAGACACAGTCAACCTCAGTGAGCCGCTCGCTGCTCTGAGGGTGGGCCACTCACGCTCCCGCCCACTGACACTCGATTTATGCGGTTTTTACAGGCTTTTAAAGCCTGGAAATTGCTGTAACTTGCCAGGACGTTCCAGAACGTCACCCGCAACGAAACGGTTAAACTCCCGACATTTGGCACCGTCGCTTAAACTCCACATACACACATAGGTCTGAGCTGGCTGGCACCGTAAGTTGGAAGCATATAATCCCAATCAAAGTTCATAATTTCATATAAACGATTGTGGAAATTCTTATAAAAGTATAAAAGCACTTAGATATATTAGAGTAAAGAAAGATTATTTCTATATAACCTAGAATATAAGTGAAATACCCCAGGAACGAAAATTCCTGGGAGCGAAACTCCCATCCCCAGCGGGATCACCGGTCCCATTTCCACCCCCGATTTGGCCTCTCTCTTTCTTCCACCTCATTCCACATGTTATACGTCCCTCCAATCACAGTCTTCTAGTATACAAACCACATTTGCGTAGGATCTATTCCCAACCTATTATGTCCCCTATCCTTTGTATGTTATTATTATTATTGCTTCAGATGAGAGATCATCCCCGACTCCGAATCTATATTCGAGAGTTGGAGATCGAAATGATTATGTTGTGACGATCTATAACTCCTCAGGATAGACGTTACCTGGATTAATATACCATTTATTCTTTGTGTTATTCTTGTTATGATTTCAGATCAGCAGCCAATCCCTGACTACGAATCTATATCCGAGAGTTGGAAAGATAATTAATTATGCTGGGACGAGCTAAATGCCCAGGAAAGAATATAACTATGATTATCCCCGACTTCGTTTCTTCCCTCTCCCACCTCACTCCACATGTTACACGTCTCTTTAATCACAGTCTTCTAGTATACAAATAACATTTCTTTACTCCTTGACATTCTTGAAGAACCAACTAAGTATGTATTTAATTAGATAACAACCATGCAGGCTATACTACTTTCATTGTGTAGGTATGTGGTTGAAATACAAAAACGTTAGCACCCTTACCTCACGGTGAGAATATCCTTGTGCGGCGCTGTACAGTATAGGCTAGCCTAGGCCTAGCACTAGCAGTTCCCCATCCAACGTTGTCAACGCTCCAGAAACTGCGACCTCAAACCACAATCCGACCTGACCTATAGCTGCAGTGATGCCCACACGAACCACCGACCTCGGCAGAATCTATTCACCTACCACAGCAACACTACACTCGGTAAATACGACGGGAGCTCCCTGCGACCTCTGCACCCCAATCCTTACACGCGTGTTTTCTCCCTACACCCCTTCGTTCGCCCAATGTGCCTAAAACTAACTAACCTACCCAATGTAAATCAAATCTACCCAACGTAAATCGAATTACACCACAAGGTACAAAGGCGATCTCACGACACCTTACCTTCCATTGCACAACAAATCAGGTCATGATTATGTCCGCCCCTGTATTTAATTATGTAACCACATGCCCCCTATTTATACGACGTAAGCTATAATACACGCGTCGTGAGCATGTTCACTGTGACTGTTGTAATCATCGTTGCATTTATTTAACGTGCGTTTGGCTACGGCCAAAACTAAATACAACCGCCGCAGAGAGATGCTTGGCGACCTATGAACAACATAACTGCAAACCATGTATTATATATATGTTTAACTATGACAACCGCCTAAGAGAGAGACAAAAGGGAAGACACCTTTATTTCTCTACATTACGACGGTATAGGTAGGTAACCCCATGCCCAGTTATTGTATTGATTTACCTCTGTTGATTTATATAGGTTTAATTATGGTCAATCTGCATACGACCATCTCAAGAGAGAGATGCAGGAAAGACACCTGGTATCTCTCTGCATTACCAGTATATATATATATATATGGACCCCCATGCTCAGTTGTTCCCTTTTCTAGTAACTAAAGTATGTAAAATACAGCAGAAACAGACAGACAGACAGACACTCACCCAAGACAGCAAAAGGAGCGAACGGCCCCGCCTCGCCGCGATAATCCAATAAATCCGCAATAATCCACGATAAATCCGCGGTGACCAAGGTCACCTTGTCCAGTCCCGGAGGATTACCCCCTCAACAAATCGCGGGGACAACCCACCCCCAGATGGCCGCCCACAGACGTCAACCTCCAAGCCCCCCGGATTGTATATTCCCGACCCTTCTAGTATTAACCTCCTTATATCAACCTACCAAACCTGAGGAGTAATTCCAATATTGAATTATGCAATTACCCTAGGCGACCCCGTAACTCACTGGGGGCCCATATGATTTTTATTGTTGTTTGCCTATGTTAACATACTAACCCCTTAATGCTGACTAACCCACTAACACTAACCTAAGTATTTTTTTCGTTCCCCCTTCTAACCACTACATATCCATAACCTCACGTGTTATGAGTTCAGTTCAATCAGTGACAGGAGAAGGTTGTGTTAATCTGAGCTCCTGCCCGGACCACTTACCAGTGACCTTTAGTGACCAGTTACACCTACCTGTGTTTGGGGGCAGTGCACTAGTGTTATATAAAAGTGTTATAGCTCAGTTTTTAGCTGTTAGTTTACTTGTTTTTGTTTTTCTGTACTTAGTTTCTTGCTCCTTGCTAAGCTTACTGGGATCATGGCAGGTATGGAGTGCGAGTCTCTAACTGATCTGCATCATCTTATTCTCCAGGTAAGGGAAGAGATGGTTATAATATAATCATAATAGTTCTTAAAGCTAGCGCATGCTAAGCTAGCTAAGGAACTAGCTCAATAAGGCCGATTAGGCGTATTTCCATTGGGGTCCTGTACTACTACCCCATCCCTTTGCTCATGAGGGATGGTAACGACTCAGTGCTTGTGAAAAATCTTTAATGCGCCGAGCGTGGGCGCGAACCCGGGCCTTCTGGGTGGAAGTCCGAGACGCTTGTCACTACACCAAGCGAGCCGCTTAGAGGTTGTGGTGAAGGAAGAGGTCTTGGCTCTAAGGGAGGTTAATTTTTTTTTTTTTTTTTTTTAAGAGACAATGAACGGAGGAAGGAAAAACACAGATAAAACAAAAAGGTCCATGTGCCTAAAGGCATCCTCCATGCATAAAATGTTTGTAACAACTGGATTTAAACATTTGTTGATTGTAAGTTTGTGGAAAGCAATTCGAGGGAAGTGAATTCCAAAGAGTAGTAGCTCTGGGATAAATGAATTCTGATAAGCAGAAGTTCTGCATTGTGGAGGAGAAAGTGTAAATTCATGGGCGCTCTCAGCTGCCCTAGTTCTACGGGGAAAGATGTGGAGAGGCGGCACAATTGAAGCAAGTTCCTCGGAACAATTGCTGTGAAAATATCTGTAGAATACTGCAAGGGATGCAACGTTTCTTCGTATGGCTAATGTAGGAAGGTCCTGTGTGATTGCAGGGTTATTGATTAATCTAATAGCTTTATTTTGAATTTTGTCCAACTGCCTCAATGCAACCACTCCACTTCCACCCCACAGAGGTGAACAGTAATCCATCTGAGAGCGCACATGAACTTTTATATATTACGGCCAACTGCTCGTCAGTGAAGAATTCCTCGACCTCTGTACAGGAGTCCCAGTTGTTTAGAGGCATTCTTAGCAATGCTTCTAACATAATGTGTCCAGCTCAAGTTAGTAGTTAATGTTACACCGAGAATGTCATACTAGGGGAAGTGGGAATATTTACATCATTAACATATATATGGGAGTCAGTGAGATTCTGTCGGTTAGAAAAATTGAATGTACTTGGTTTTCTGTGCATTAAAGGAAACTAGATTCTCTTGTCCCCATTCATTAATTCTAGAAAGGTCCTGGTTCAGAGAAATTGCAGTGTTTATTTTTGAATTTATAAGATCGGGTTGGGTGAAAGAATTGGTAAATGTGAAGGAACTGTGGAGTGTTGAGTCATCTGCGTAGGAATGTATTGGATATGAGTGGTAGATATGAGATCATTGATATGAATGAGGAACAGAGTTGGGGCCAAAACTGATCCCTGGGGAACACCAGCATTTATTGAGTGAAATTGAGAATAAAGGCCATCTACCATTACACATATTTTTCTGTATGAAGATAAGAAGAAATTAGTGGAACTAATGATGCAAGGCCGTAGTGTGACATCTTCGACAATAAGGATTGATGCCAGACTCTATCAAATGCCTTTGATATATCCAGTGCTATTGTATGTGTTTCACCATGTTGGTCTGTAGCTTGGTTGATTTGATGCGTAAGAAGGCAAAGAATGTCTGCAGTTGATCGACATCGTCTAAAACCATATTGCCTATCACTGATTAATTTATTATTCTCAAGATGCTTAATTATGTGATTATTTAATATAATTTCAAAAACTTTGCCAAGAGTGGAAGTTATAGCTATTGGAACTTGTTAAACTTCAGAGGGAAGTGGATTTGATTAAAGACGAAAATCTAGCTTTCAAGCTTAGCCAAGAGGAAATAAAGTCGAGTAAGGGGAAAAGGGAGGAAGTTGATTAAAAATTGTATTCATGGCAGGTTGTTAAAAATACGGGTGGGAAAGTCACACTCAAGAAGCAGGATAGTAGAATAGGTATGAGTGTGACAAATATATTCTCTCCTTTGCGAGACGAATGTGAGGGAAAAGATAGTCAGGATAAGGGAGGGTTAGCCGAAGTGCCTGCCGCCGACTCAGCTCCAACCGCTGACACTGTGCTACCTAACACCACCACCCCCACCACCACCACCACCACCACCAAGGGAGCTTCTGCCACCACCGGGGGTTCTCCAACTGCAGCTGCTGGATCCTCCCGAGGGAAAAGGTAAGTCTGTGTCCCGAGAAGGTAAGTCTGTGTCGATTGTGGGCGACTCCATGGTAAGACATTTAGTTAGGGCTACCCGCACTAAACTTAGGAAGGTTGTGTGTCTGCCTTGCCATGGAGTTGGGAGGGTTTTAGAGAAGATGGACCACATCTTGGAAGATAGTGGAGATAACCCCATTATCTGTCTCAGTGCCGGGAGTAACGATGTTGGTAAGGGTAGAAGTGAGGACCTGCTGCAGCAGTATCGGGATGTGTTAGATAAGGTTAGGATGAAGGGAGGGATCCCTGTAGTACATTGTATCCTACCCAGAAGAGGAGTTCCCAAGGAATGGACATCCAGGGCGATTGGTGTCAATTGCCGGTTGGAGAAATATTGCAAAGAAAAAGCAATACCATTCATTGATAACTGGGATAGTTTCTATGGGAGAGATGGGATGTACGCAAGGGATGGGGTTCATCTTTCACGGTTAGGGGTTTCCCACATTAGCTAGTTCTTTAGATATGGTGGTTGTGGGGTTTTGAACAGAAATATTGAGAGGTAAATGAGAGGTTAAATGGAACAATTTTAGTGTCAGGCGAAAGCGATAAGGATATTCAGAATCATGCTAAAAATTATGACTATATTGCTAATGATAGTAGTGATGGTGCAACGGAAGATGGAAATGTCGTTAGAAATAAAGGTAAATTAGGTATAAAGAAAAGAAGTAAATTGAGAGTATATTACACAAACTGTAGGAGTCTATGTAACAAAATGAACGAACTTAGAGCCCTTGTTAGCAAAGAAAATATAGACATAATAGCGCTAACTGAAACGTGGATTAATACAGAAACCAGGCATTTTTTAGCAGAATTTGATATACCAGGATAAAGTTTGTTTAAATATGACCGAACAAGTAAGAGGGGTGGCGGTATAGCAGTGTTTGTCAGGAGTACATTAAAAAGCTGTATTAAATCAGGTATTAGACTAAATAACGATAATGAAAGTGTTTGGGTAGAGGTTAACGAAGGTAGTGAGACCATAGTTATTGGAGTTATGTATAGACCGCCACATATGAGTAGAAATGACGGAACGTCATTATGGGAGGAAATTAAAATGGCATCAAGGTTTAGCAATGTGTGCATTATGGGGGATTTTAATTTTCCGAATATAGATTGGCAGCATCAAATAGGAGACTGATTCTGAGGAGTTTATAGAGGTAGTACAAGATAGTTTTTTATTTCAATTCATATATATGCCGACTAGAGGTAATAATATTCTCGATTTAGTTTTCAGTAACAATGAACATATGGTAGCTAATGTATAGATACGGGACCTCCTAGGAAATAGTGACCACAATTCTGTGTATTTTAATATACAATGGAAAGGTAATACCAGAGAGAATACAACATTAATACCTGACTTCAGAAAAGCCAATTATGGTGGGTTAAGAAGATCCCTATTAGCGGACCCTATGGTCAAAAAATTAAGTCGATCCAGGTGTCCAAATGAGTGTACCCCTTCTCAGGCACCTGTCATCTTAAGTCAGGAAGAGACGTCAACCTTGGTAGATACATACGATAATTTTATCGAGTCAGTATTCAATGCACAAAATAAATACATCCCCAAAAGAAAATTTAGATCAACACAGAACCAACCCAAATGGATGAATAATAGACTATTAGATCTTCTAGGACAAAAGAGAGGAATATATAGAAAAATTAGGAAAGGCGAAATTCACCTACTTGCTTACTATCAGAATCTATCAAGACAGGTAAAAAAGGATATTAGGAAAGACAAAAAGAAATTATGAAATTAAGGTTGCCAATGATTAAAAAAATAATCCTAAAGCTTTTTACCAACTATATAAATCCAAGGTTAGAGATGTAATTGGTCCCCTTAAAACTTCGATAGGAGAAATGACAGAAAATGATTTAGAAATGTGCAGTACATTAAATAGTCAATTTCTTTCCATTTTCACTAATGAAAATTTGGCACAGTTTCCAGAAGTCCGTAAGGTATATAGTAGAGTCATTTTCAGAGCTTCCGTGACCGTGTTTAGGATACCAAAGTTTCTCAGTGAATTTAACAAGGGCAACTGATACTAAAAAAAATAAGCCCCCCATACACCTCACCAAAATGACGGGAAAGTTGTTATTTTTAGACGTTTTTCAAAATGGCCGCCGCCGTTCATCTTAAAAAATTGATAAAGTTCTATTTCTTGAAGTGAATGGCCAAAAATTACAATTTTGGTGTCTATTCCCACTAATTTTGGTGTCAGAAGATCAATGGCATGGCACAATTGAAAAATAATTAATAAATAATTACCAAATAATTAAGTAAATAAGAAAATAATTAAGAAAATCAATGGGATGGCATAATTCATGATTTAGAGTCCCATTAACCTCAACATCTAAGACAAATATGATGTTGTTAAATCCACTGAGAAACTTTGGTATCCTAAATTAATAAAACATGAGACCTGTATGTATATGATTTACCTTGTACAGTATCACTTTCATATCTAGTACAGTCACTTATGCATATGCAATATCTCTCTATGAGTAAGATTCATGTTAGCAATCAGGCAGTCATATTAGTTATGTCATATAGCCACTCTGGCAACTCAAGCCTGGGGCTCCTCTCACCAGAGGGCCAATACATGTTTGTGTACCACGAGACAGAGCTATCACCCTGTAGGCTCTGCTTCGTGCCTGTATCCCATATCCTTCTCAATAAGAACCTATATATCTACAGCGTGTCTACTTACTCCCCAACCCAAGATAGGCCTGTTGTGCATCTATGGAGTTAGCTGGGACACACATAACATGGCGCAGTGTGTATTAAGAGAAGTTTATGTGGATTTCGCCAGACGCCATTGTCCACACACCCTGCATCCCAGCCACCGTCTCACAACTTGGATTACAGTGTTATAGTGCTCAACGGTGCGGTGCCGACGTTCCCAGTGCAGTACCAGTGATATTATATGTGCCAGTGCTATATTGTGTGTGGCATAAGCATAACGCCCGCACAAGTCCGAGCCACGAGAGAGCGGGGCGTGAGATCCTCCCCCTCTGACTGCCAGCAAGATACTGAGGTGAGGGAGGCCGCGCACCACCGGCACCGCTCCACCGCTCGGTACATACGCACGCACACACACTGGGCACACACACAACTGGCAAACTTTTATTTCATCACCCAAGCATTCCCTTCAGTGCTAATTGTAATTGGGTTTTATACATTGGTGAGGATACAGCTGGTGTGTATTCTAAATATTCTGCTGTTTTGCCAGTCATTTTGATGCCCCACTTGTATATGTGAGAGGCTAATAACTGTGTGTTTGTTATCTCCCTGTCTGTCTGTCACCCACACAAGATGTCAGACTCTGGTGATGTACAGGACGAAGGGGCAGGAACAAACTTGCCTTATGAAGGGGAGGAATACACACCTTATTATCAGCACCCTCAGTCCCCAACCACACCTTCAGCCCCTTCTTCAGCTGATTTCCTGCAATTTTTCAAATACCTGGAGGAGTCTCGCAGGTATGATGAGCAGAGGAGACAAGAGGAGGAGGCCCGCCGAGATCGTGTCCTGGAGGAGTCTCGCAGGCATGATGAGGCTATAAGGAGACAGGAGTTCCAGAGCTTATTTCAGCTGTTGGCTCCCACCAGGACCCCTCCCGACTCCTCCACACCTGCTGGTCACCTTGGCGGACAGCAGCCACATTCTTCTCCACATCCCTCACACAATCCTCCACCACAGAAGGCTACGGCCCAGACACCACCACCATTGAAGCCTGACGCTACATTCCAGATGTTCCGGGAGTGGAGGAGACGCTGGGACGACTATGCTGTCATGGTGGACCTGTCCAACCTGCCTGCGGCCAAACAGATGTTACAACTACGCATGTGCCTGACTCTCGAGACGCAGCGTGTCTTAGAACACACCCTCCAGATCGCTCCCTCCACAGACAAGACTGTTGAAGAGGTGTTGGATGCCCTGCAGCTTCATATCAAGAGTCTAAGGAATGAGGCACTCCGGCGTCGTGAATTGTTGAGCTGCAGACAGCATGAAGGGGAAACTTTTGCAGAGTTCTACGTCCGCCTCAAACGTCTCGCAGAAGAAGTGGATGTGTGCCCTGGTAACTCACCCATCTGTGTGGAGACACAACTCAAGACTATTATCCTCATGGGCCTCAGGGACAAGGAGTTAGTCCAGAAACTCATCGCCCTGGACTCCAAGTCAATACTACAGGATGTCGTCACTACGTGCCGCTCGTATGAGGCTGCCAAATCTGCGACCACGGCCATTAGTGCGCCCCATGAACAAGTAAGGGCCGTCTCTTCATACAAGAAAAACAAGAAACAGGGCAGTGACAGGACCCAACCCCCCAAGCCTCCATCGAATGCAGCTGATGCCTGCCAGAGTTGCGCTCGCCGACACGGCCTGACAAGTGTCCCGCTGCTGGCAGCACCTGTAACAACTGTGGGCGCCACGGTCACTGGGCTCGGACAGCTAAGTGCCCTGCTCACAAGGTTCAGTGCCGCATCTGTTGTCTTCTGGGGCATTATGACAAGTGTTGTCCGTCGACTAAGAAGAAGGAAAGACGCCAAGGTGGCCCCCCAGGCGATACGGGTGCCCCCTCCAACTCTGGCAAGCCCCCCGACGCTAGGAGTAATAGCTGTCGTCAGGTAGGATCGACTCCTTCTACAGCTTCAACGCCGCAACCCATCTGTGTTACCCTCTCCTTTGGCGACGCTATATCCCGCCTACGGATGTTACCGGACACGGGCGCCGACGTCACCGTGATTGGCCGGCGTCACCTTGAGGATTTGGCTATCCCCATGAGCAGCCTGCGAGCCCCTTCGCCCACGACAACGTTCAAGGCGGACGGCTCCCCGATGGCACCTGCTCTGGGGGTATTTCAGGCTACCCTCACCCTGGGACAGAGAGTGTGTACTGCCCTGATCCATGTGCACGAGGGTGTCCAGACTCCTCTGCTTTCATACAGCCACTGCAGGGAGTTAGCCATCATACCTCTGGCATTCCCAACGCCCATACAAGAGGTCAAGCACGTCAAGAGGTGTAAGGCTACACCACTTCCAGTCTCCACGTCGCCCGCTGAAGCCAAGAATTACTTCCTGCGGGAGTTTAGCGACGTGTTGATATCCAAAGACGACCTAAAGACTGTGCCCCTCAAGCCTATGGTGGGTCAACCCATGAGGATCCATCTTAAAGAGGGAGCTGAGCCCTTTGCCATCCATACTCCCCGACAGATTCCCTTTGCCTTTAGGGACCAAGTCAAGCGAGAGTTGGAGTCCATGGTGGCCCAGGGCATCATCAAGCCTGCTGGAGACAACCCCTCAGAATGGTGCCACCCCCTCGTCGTTGTTGGTAAGGACAGCGGAGGAGTGCGCATCACCGTCGACCTCTCCAAACTCAACAAACATGTGTCCCGACCAGCTCACCTTTCGCCTACTCCCTCCGCAGCAGTTCGTGGTGTCGACCGAGGAGCTCGCTACTTCACCACTGCGGACGCCCTCTGTGGTTACTGGCAGATGGAGTTGGCTGAAGAGGACCAGCACCTGACCACCTTCATCACGCCGTATGGACGCTTCAAGCATTGCAGAGGACCCATGGGATTCACAGCTACGGGCGACGCCTTCTGCTACAGGGGTGATATGGCTCTACAAGGTGTGCAGAGGCGCGCTAAGGTCGTGGATGACATACTGCTGTACGATGAGGACTACAAGTCTCACCTCGACCGCATCCATGAAGTGCTGACTAGGTGCCGCAAGTTCAGGATTACCCTCAACAAGAGCAAGTTTGTGGTTGCCGCACCTTCAGTGGACTTCTGTGGATACACCCTCTCAGGGGATGGTATTGTGGCTGACACGAGCAAAGTGGCTGCAATCGGGGACTTTCCGGCACCAACCAACTTGACCGACCTCAGGTCATTCCTGGGTCTGGTGAACCAGCTGGCAGAGTTTACCCCTGACATCGCCGCCGCCGCTCAGCCCCTCCGCCCTTTGATGAGCCCCAAGAGGACATTTGTGTGGACTCCTGACCACGATGAGGCCTTCAGGCGAGTCAAGTTAGCCCTTGTCAATCCTCCTGTTCTCGCACACTTCGACCCAGACCTACCCACCATTCTTCAGACTGATGCATCGCGACTCAACGGCATTGGGTATGCCCTCTTGCAGGACCACGGCAGTGGCCACCTGCGGCTCATCCAGTGTGGCTCTCGGTTCCTGGCGGACGCTGAGACCCGCTATGCTACTATCGAGTTGGAGATGTTGGCTGCTGTTTGGGCCATGTCCAAGTGTCGACTGTATTTACAGGGTCTACAGGATTTCACACTGATGACTGACCACCGCCCCCTCATCCCTATCATCAATCACTACACGTTGGATGCTGTGGAGAATCCCCGCCTCCAACGCCTGAAGGAGAAGACCTCACCCTATATCTTCAAGGCCGTGTGGCGTGCCGGCAAGTTGCTCTGCATCCCTGATGCCCTGTCTCGAGCCCCGGTCAGCCGCCCCATGCCAGAGGATGAGATCGCTTGTGCCGACGCCGCCACCTACCTCAGGACTATAGTGACAACCAAGGACGTTATCAACTCAGGACGATCTTCGGCACGATCTTCGGCACCAGACGCAGACAGGACGCTACAGGATCTCCAGGTTGCGGCAAGAGCGGACCCTGCGTATGTTCGTCTACTCGACTGTGTGACCTCAGGATTCCCTGCCAACCGATACGACCTTCACAATTCCTTGCTCCCATACTGGAAGATACGGGACGAACTCTACGCTGATGATGACCTCGTCCTGTATGGAGCTCGGATCGTGGTTCCTGCAGCCCTCCGCCGACGCACCCTACAGCATCTTCATGACGGCCACCGTGGTGTGGAGGCCACTAAACACAGGGCGAGGCAGGCTGTCTTCTGGCCGGGGATAGATTCCGACATCACCAACACTGTTCAAGCGTGTGAGTCGTGCCAGATCCTTCAGCCTAGCCTCCAGAAGGAACCACTCATGAATGATGACAACCCTACAAGGCCCTTTGAGTCTGTGTCGGCCGACTTTTTCATGGTCGCCGGGAAGTCTTTCCTGGTAGTCGTCGACCGTCTCTCGGGGTGGCCTGTTGTTGTCCCCTGCACAGGCGACGCAACCGCTTCTGCGACCATCAGGATGTTCTGTCGCAACTTCCGGGAAGTTGGTGTGCCCCTTCGTCTGAGGACCGACGGGGGCCCACAATTCACCAGCCACGAGTTCCGGGACTTTATGAAGCGATGGGGAGTTCGTCATGTGGTAACATCACCGCATTACCCACAGGCGAACGGCCATGCCGAGGCTGCGGTGAAGTCTCTCAAGCACCTCACCTTAAAGACTGCACCCTCTGGCAACATTGACTGTGAGGATTTCGACCGGGGTCTCTTGGAACTCCGGAATACTCCAAACTTCACAGGCCGCTCCCCAGCCCAGTTCCTGTATGGTCATCCTCTTAGGACATGTCTCCCGGCCCATCCCAAGTCCTTTGCTGCGGAATGGCAAGCCAAGGCCGAGGACTGTGATAGACGTGCAGCCGACCGTGCCGAGCAGGTTAAGACCCGGTACGATGAGCACGCACAGCCCCTTCCCAGGTTACGTGTCGGTCAGCAAGTGCGGATTCAAGACCCGACCACGAAACGCTGGGACAAGGTGGGGGTTGTGATGAGCCTTGGCAGGTCACGGGCCTATGAGGTACGTCTCCCTAGTGGCCGTGTGTGGTGGCGGAACCGTCGATTCCTCCGCCCCGTGCCCCAAACTGGTGACTCCCTCAACCCTGTGGCCCCTTTCAATGACGCTGAACAGTCCTTAGCTTCTGATCCCCAAGTTACCCCACGTCGATCAGAACGGCTCAGTAGGAAAGAGTCCGCTCGAGAATTAACTGCGAGCGTGAGGGGGGAGGGAGGTGTATGTATATGATTTACCTTGTACAGTATCACTTTCATATCTAGTACAGTCACTTATGCATATGTAATATCTCTCTATGAGTAAGATTCATGTTAGCATCCAGGCAGTCATATTAGTTATGTCATATAGCCACTCTGGCAACTCAAGCCTGGGGCTCCTCTCACCAGAGGGCCAATACATGTTTGTGTACCACGAGACAGAGCTATCACCCTGTAGGCTCTGCTTCGTGCCTGTATCCCATATCCTTCTCAATAAGAACCTATATATCTACAGCGTGTCTACTTACTCCCCAACCCAAGATAGGCCTGTTGTGCATCTATGGAGTTAGCTGGGACACACATAACAAGACCTACTGCATAAGATGCACTATCACTGCAGGACAAATATGATGCACAACTGTCAGAATCACTTCCGCTGTCATCATCGCTGCTCTCCATTTGTGGATGACTTGGAGTTTTTAGAAGATCCAGGAATGATGGAAGTGCAGGTTGGGTATAGCGTACTGGGAGGCATAAGCCATTTACAAGGTGCCATCCATGGCCAATTGGTGATGGATGATTCTGAAGCTGGAAATTCTTCTGCAGATATGTGAGGTAATTGGTGCGCTCTAAGTGTGGTCGTAGACTGTCAGAATCAGGTACCAGTCTGATGATCTTCTTTTTCTTGAGTACTGACCACTTTGCTGCTCTCACCTCTGCTAGGGTCTTGTGTTTGGTGTCACAATAGATGTACCGGATAACAAATTTCTGTAAGTCATTGATGATTTCCTGTGTGACTGGGATGATTGTGCCACAACTTTTAAGGAGGTTGCGAGCTTCTGATGATTTTTCTACACGGTCAACAATAGTTTTCTTGCCTATTCCATAAAAGCCGGAGTTATGGTCGCATCCGGTAAGAACATAAAGTGGGATCAAAGACTCCGCCATTGCCTCACTACACAAACACCGAGCATTTATCAGCCGAGATTTGCGTTTCAAGCACAAGAGTCCTGATATTTGCCGAGCCACATAGGCTGCCTGAACGTAGTTATCAGTATCTTCAGTGTCTATGACAACTGCTTCTGTATACCCTTCTGACCGCAGCTTACCATAAAGAGTGAACAGAGCTGTGTCTGCTTCTGCATGGGCGTATGAGAGATTCTGCAAAACTTCATCTGTGGTGAGATTCCTTGCTGGTTTGCCAACAACACAGTGTATGAGCTGAATAGTGGTTGTAGATGCCTTTCTTTTGAAAGCAGCCTTGATAAATGCTTGGAGGCGAACTTTATTCTCTGGCTTACCAAGAAGAGCATGAAAGTCTCTATTAGAAGGAAATTTGTCCTCTGACTTCATAAACACATTGCAAATGGACTGATTTTTTTGACGGTGTTGTCGTTCACTATCTTTGATGGAGAAGTCTTGCTCGTACGAGTCATTAATCAGTTGCTCTCTGACCCCTGACCTGTGCGGACGTCCCCAGTGACCGCTAGTGAACCTGTGTACCCTTAGTGAGGTCCTAGTGAACTTTCATAGTGATGGCTGTTGTTGATGAGTCTGCTGTCTCCTCCCATACTCTCCAGCTTTGTCTTGCTTTGCAAGAGAGACTGGAGAGTGTGGAGCAGGAGATTCAGTGTCTCAAAGATGAAAATTTGGCCTTGAGACTAGCTATGGCGGAGAAGAAGTGTGAGGCTACCGGAAGTGTTCCCAGGGATCGTGAAGCCCCTTGGAAAGTGGTGTCAACTAGTGCAACGGCCTGCAAGCTGAAAAGGCAGCCAGTCAAGACCCACAACAACTTCAGCACCTTGGCTGATGAGAGTGATGGCGATGAAGTGGCGATCATCGAGGCAGTGAGAGGGGAGGGGGGGAAGTCTGCTGCTGTTGCTGCAACAACTGCTGCTACACGCCGACAAAAGAAAAAAGCTAAGTCTGTTTTCATTGTCGGTGATTCATTGGTTAGATACCTTGGCAGGGCAACAAACACTCAGGTTGGTAAAGTTGTCTGCGTGCCTGGTGCCGGAGTCGGGAGGGTGGCTGAGAAGATAGATGCTGTCATGGAAGTGAGTGGGGAGGACCCCATCATCTTCCTCAACGCAGGGAGCAACGACATATGGAGATGCAGGACTGAGGAGTTGCTCTCCAAGTATCAGGAAATGTTGGAGAGGATCAAGGAAAAAGGTGGAGTTCCTGTGGTAAACAGTATCCTGCCTAGAAGAGGGGTAAGGAAGGAATGGTCCTCCAGGGCTATTGGTGTAAATAGCCGGCTGGAGAAGTATTGTAAGGCAAATACTATTCCATTCCTGGATAACTGGTCCCTCTTTTATGGTAAGGATGAACTGTATGCCCAGGATGGAGTACATCTCTCTCGACTAGGAGTTTCGACCTTGGCCAGCTCACTCGACAAGATTGTTGCGGGGTTTCGTTAAAAAAACCTGGGTGTGTAAGTAAAATACTGTCTCCATATGGAGCAGGTACTTCATGTGACAAACCAGTGAGTAAAATAGAAATAATCAGTCAAGATAGTGCGGATATAGTGATGTGTAATAGTAGTATCGATAACACTACACATGTAACTGATAGTAAAGATGAGAATACTGATAGAGTAGAATTTCCGTCTAGAGCTAGTAGTTCAACAGGAAATAATAAGTTAGCTAAACACAATAGAAAATTAGTTGCAAATAAAAGTAATAGGTTGAGGGTATATTATACAAATTGTAGGAGTTTATGTAACAAAATGAACGAACTTAGAGCACTCGTTAGCACAGAAAATATAGACATAATAGCGCTAACTGAAACGTGGATTAATACAGAATCTAGGCATTTTTTAGCAGAATTTGATATTCCCGGATATAGTTTGTTTAAATATGACCGAACAAGTAGGAGGGGCGGGGGTATAGCAGTGTTTGTCAGGAGTACATTAAAAAGCTGTATTAAATCAGGTATTAGACTAAATAATGATAATGAAAGTGTTTGGGTAGAGGTTAACGAAGGTAGTGAGACCATAGTTATTGGAGTTATATATAGACCGCCTAATATGAGTAGAAATGGCGGAAAATCGTTATGGGAGGAAATTAAAATAGCATCAAGGTTTAGCAATGTGTGCATTATGGGGGATTTTAATTTTCCGAACATTGATTGGCAGCACCAAATAGGCGACTCCGATTCAGTAGAGTTTATTGAGGTAGTACAAGATAGTTTTTTATTTCAATTCATAGATACGCCGACTAGAGGTATTAATATTCTTGATTTAGTTTTCAGTAACAATGAACATATGATAAATAATTTAGAGATTGGTGACCACCTAGGAAATAGCGATCATAAATCTATTTATTTTAATATACAATGGACAGGGAATGCTAAAGAGAATACGACACTTATCCCAGATTTCAGAAAAGCCGATTATGGTGGGCTAAGAAGAGACTTAAGGGTGGACCCTATTGTTAAGCGATTAAGTCAGGATATGCCAGAGTTAAACTTGCCACCTACATATAACCAGTTTATTGCTTCACTCCACAATGCTCAAAATAAATATATCCCTAAAAGAAGATTTAGATCGACGCAGAACCAACCAAAATGGATGACTAATAAGCTAATAGATCTTATAGGAAAAAAGAAAGGAATATATCGAAAAATAAAGAAAGGTGAAAATCATTTACATATATACTATCAGACTCTATCAAGACAGGTCAAAAAGGAAATCAGGAAAGCAAAAAGAAATTATGAAATAAGGATAGCCAGCGACTCAAAAATAACCCTAAAGCTTTTTACCAACTATATAAATCTAAAGTTAGAGATGTAATAGGCCCCCTAAAAACTTCAATAGGAGAAATAACAGAAAATGATTTAGAAATGTGCAGTACATTAAATAGTCAGTTTCTTTCCGTTTTCACTAATGACAATTTGGCACAGATTCCAGAAGTCAATATGGTATATAGTGATAGTATAGAAAATATGTTAAGTACAGTTAGTATAAGTAGAAATGATGTGCTTAAGGAAATTGACAGACTGAAACCTCAAAAATCGCCTGGTCCTGACGAGGTATATGCTAGAGTATTAAAAGAATGCAGAGATGAGTTAAGTAGTCCATTAGCATTTATATATAACAAGTCATTAGAAACAGGTTTAGTTCCAGTCTTCCAGAAGCTTGGAAGCTTGCAAATGTAGTTCCGATCTTCAAAAAAGGTGATAAATCGATAGCATCCAATTACCGTCCCATTAGTCTCACATCAATCATAGGAAAGTTGCTAGAGTCTATTATTGCTAGGAAAATTAGAAGCCACTTAGTAAAATTTAACTTAATAAATTCTTCTCAGCATGGATTCACTCAGGGACGTTCGTGCCTTACTAATTTGCTTAGCTTTTTCTCAGAGGTATATGAAGCAGTAGATAGTGACAAGCCATATGATATTATATATTTAGATTTCAGTAAAGCTTTCGACAGAGTCCCTCATGAGAGATTGATGAGAAAGGTTGAGGCACATGGAATAGGAGGGTCGTTGTTGGGATGGATTAGGTCATGGCTAATTGGTAGGAAACAGAGAGTCAGCATAAATGGTACCAAGTCAGAGTGGGGAGCAGTCAAAAGTGGTGTCCCCCAGGGATCGGTATTAGGTCCCCTGTTGTTTCTTATATACATAAATGACCTAGATTTAGGTATAACTAGTAGGATAAGTAAATTCGCAGACGATACTAAAATGGGGAGATCAATTGATTCAGATAGCGATATAGAGTGCCTCCAAAGGGATCTAGATACCTTACATGAATGGTCAGTAAATTGGCAGATGAAGTTTAACATTGACAAATGCAAGGTATTAAAGATAGGGAAGATGCAAACAAATGTTAAATATAAACTAGCTAATTTAGAATTAGAAAATTCAGACTGCGAGAAAGATCTAGGTGTGTTTGTTAGCAATGATTTGAAGCCTAGAAAACAGTGTATAAGCGTTCGTAATAAGGCAAACAGGATTCTCGGGTTCATCTCTAGGAGTGTGAGTAACAGAACTGCTGATGTTATCTTAAAACTTTACTTTTCATTAGTGAGACCCCATATGGATTATGCTGTCCAATTTTGGTGTCCTTATTACAGAATGGACATAGATTCATTGGAGAGAATTCAGCGTAGAATGACAAAAATGATCCATAATATTAGAAATTTTCCGTATGAAGAAAGGTTGAAGAAATTAGGTTTACATTCGTTAGAGAGACGCAGAGTTAGAGGGGATATGATAGAGGTGTTCAAGTGGGTTAGTGGGATTAACAAAGGGGACATGACAAATGTACTAAAGCTCAGTGATAGCGAAAGAACTCGTACCAATGGTTTCAAATTAGATAAATTTCGTTTCAGAAAAGATATAGTCAAATATTGGTTTGGTAACAGAGTTGTAGATGGGTGGAATAGGCTACCAAGTGATATAGTGGGATCAAGAACGATAGGGAGCTTTAAGAAAAAATTGGATAAGCATATGGACGAGATGGGTTGGGTGTGAAGGGGGATCAGCCGGGTTGGGCCAATCAGCGCTCTGCAGACCCCCGTAATCCTGCGTTAATCTCTAACCGGTTTGGTAAGATGATCCTCAGGGTATTAGAGTGTTGAGCCTATAATTGGGCTTTGTAATTGGGGTTGTGTGGGACAGGGATCTGCCTTGCTTAGGCCAATCGGCTTTCTGCAGACTCCCATTTTCTTATGTTCTTATGTTCTTATAACACATTCTGCATTCGAATGTCTATTCAGGACAAAGTTCACAAGTTTCTCACCATAGTCTCCCCACGTTAACTTGGTTCCATCTGCTTTTTCTCTGTCTTCAGTAGTAGGCGTTGTTAGACGCCAGATTAGTCCCATGTCTACTATTGATGTGTAAATATCAGGGTACGGTATGGATGTCATTGTCAGTTTTTCCTGTAGCTTACTCTTCTGCATTTTGTGCATAGTACCATTTGCATTGAAAATTGAAAGGCACTCATCTGTTACTCGATGCTGCATTAAGTCTTCCATCTTTAAGCCGTCACTTGCCTCAACAAGTTTGATGACCGAGGTAAATGCCTTACTCTCCATTTCTTCAGTTGTCTGTTTCAGGTTTTCACTTGCTGTCTTCTCGATTTCTTGAGTTGCAAAATTGCCTCTTTTACTACGTGGTATTCGAGCATTGAGGGACTTTGTTTTGGAATAGACTCTTTCATTTACAAATTCCTCCACTTTTCTTTCTCCATCGGCCTTTGCAGACTTCAGATCAGCAAAGAGAGCTGGAGAGGCTTGAATTCCAGATTGTAGGGATCTTAGTGTCAGATCTGATTGGTCAAATGGATCACAATGGAACTCGGTGAGACATGCACTGATATCCTGCACAGATTGTTCATCTATCTTCATCTTACTTGGGGCACAATCTGCATGCTTTCTTGAACCTCGTCTCTTGTGATTTGCGTGACGATGAACACAGCCTCTTATCCGGTTGACGTTGTTAACATTCCGCGTGTTTGACAGGAGTTGCTTCTCATTCTTTAGAATAGCCAACCATCCACACTTAACCCTTAATTAGCGGCTCACCACATAAGTCGAGTTAAATAAAGCTGGACTATGTGGCGGCGCTCGACATAACTCGAGTGGCAATTTCAGCACGTAATGTTGCTGAGAGAGAGAGACAAGTGGTGGCAGGAGAGTAGCGAGCGTATGACTGCTCCAGACCACCGCGGCGAACATACTGACACGAATCCCAGCTCCCTCCTCCCTCTCTCACTCGCTATATAAGGAATTGTATCGGGAAAGTGGCTAATTACATGCTTTTTGCACTCGCGTTGCACGGTTATTGCAAGAAAACTAGCCATCATAAAAGGATCGTTATGGTGTCATTCGAAAGCTCTGTTTATGCCCTTTCAGGGATAGGTACTTGTTTTACGTTCTGGGTCTTATTTAGGCATGAAAATGATCACGTAAACAGCCCTATTTTGGCTAAAAACACCCCGCTGGGCGGTACATATAAATAAACCGCATAGGCCGCTCGTAAGGTGTTAAGCTTGGATCCTTTATTCATCGTTGACTCTATCCATATGTCAAGGGCAACACATGAGTAGGGTTTACCGGTAATTGACTGTGCAAACATGCCACTCTTCATGAATTGTGCTTGGATATGGGGAAGACTTTCTAGGACTGCTATGAAATCTGGAAGATGGCGCCCATATCTATCGTTGTCATAAATATGCATCCAAGGAAGCATCAACTTCAGTGAAGACTTGAACTCGATCCAGTTTCTTGTCCTTATAGCATGTATATTTTGAGTCAGTATCTCTACCATCTCCAAGAATGAAATCCAGAATTCTGCTAGTGGAGCACCATCTAAGTTCTGGAATAGGGAGTAAACGAGCCCCTTGAGATCGGCATTGCTCTCTAACTCAGCATGTGCATCATTAAGTTCTTGTTGGTCTACTGAACTGCGTAACTTATTGAGAGATGCCTGGATCTCTTCACACAGAGTGGCACCTTCCAAACGTTTGTCTAGTGCATGTTGGAGTAAAGCCTCGTAGAAGAGTCGAAGGCAATGCACACCGCGGTTGAAGTGTTTTCCACGCAGAGCTTGATCCACGGATCCATCTACAATGACGCCTGCAGCCACCAGTACATTTTTTTATTTTTTATTTTTGTTTTCTATGTGATTGAGGGAGGCAAAAGGCATTACTGCCTATAGCGAGTGCCTCCCCCATAGTTGAAAGAGTGACAGGGCCAAAATCAAGGGACGTTCGAGCCAAAATGCCTGGACACACGGAGTTTGAAGCAATTTAAGTCATAGGAAGAGGGAAAGACTGATTCTGGGAGAGAGTTCCAGAGCTCAGCTGTTGAGTAGAAGAAAGTTTGAGAGTAACGTTTCACTCTTGGGTTGGAGAGTTGCACAGAGTAGGGGTGGGATTGAGTTGCAAGACGGGTACCACGTGCCCTACGTAAAGGAGGTGGTATGCACTGGGATAGCTCTGAGGAACACTGATTATTATAGTAGCGATAGAATAGTGAGAGAGATGCAACATTGCGGCGGAGAGAGAGAGATTGCAGAGAGTTGGTGAGTGGACGGGAGTTAATGATACGAAAGGCCTTCCTTTCAACTTTGTCTAGGAGAGCGGTGTTCACACATGTGAACAATACTCAATACTAGGGCGCACTATGCCCCTGTACAGAGCAAGAAGCTGTGCTGGGGAAAAGAACCCCCCTAAGGCGGTTGAGCACACCCAGCTTCTGGGAGGCTGCCTTAGCAAGACTGGTAATATGGTCCTTCCAAATGAGAGCAGAAGAAAAAGAGACACCAAGAATATTGAGAGAAGATGAAGGGTTGATTTTTGTATTGTTGAAGAATAAGGGATAGTCCGCTGGGAGATCCTGACGGGTAGATAGATGGAGAAATTGGGTTTTGGAAGCATTAAAGTTAACAAGGTTTTCTCTGCCCCAATTGGAAATAGTATTTAGATCAGAATTTAAGAGTTCTATGGCTTCATTACGTTTGTCGTTGAGGAATTGCTGGCTGGGGCGTTCTGAAAAACTAATAGAGTAGTGTAAGGTTGAGTCGTCTGCGTATGAATGGATGGGAATTAAGGTACAGTTAAGGAGATCATTTATAAAAATTAGAAAGAGAATAGGAGATAGGACAGAGCCCTGAGGAACACCGGAGTTTATAGGGTGAGGAAGTGAACAATGGCCGTCCACAACCGCGGCTATGGAACGGCCGGAAAGGAAATTAGAGACAAAGGCACAGATGGAGGGATAGAAACCGAAGGAGGGTAGTTTAGAAATTAAAGATTTATGCCAGACTCTATCGAAGGCTTTCGATATGTCTAGTGCAATAGAAAAAGTCTCACCGAAGTCCCGAAAGGAGGATGACCAAGAGTTAGTAAGATATGAAAGAAGATCACCAGTAGAGCGACCCTTAAGGAAGCCATACTGGCGATCTGAGAGCAGATTATGAGAAGAGAAATGCTTAAGAAATTTGGAAGCAAGAATAGTTTTCAAAAACTTTAGAAAGACAAGAGATGAGAGCAATTGGACGATAGTTGGAGGGTTGAGAGCGGTCACCCTTCTTTGGGACAGGTTGAATGTGAGCAAACTTCCAGCATGAAGGGAAGACGTTAGAGGATAGACAGAGACGAAAGAGTTTGCCTAGGCAGGGAGTCAGCACGGAAGCACAGTTTTTGAGAACAACAGGAGGAACACCGTCTGGACCGTACGCCTTATTAGTGTTAAGCCCAGAGAGGGTAGAAAGTACATCTTTAGAAGAGATTAGGATATTAGGCATAAGTAAGAGAGAGGAGGGCGGAGAGGGAGGAATAGCACCGGAATCATCCAAGGTGGAGTTTCTAGCAAAAGTTTGAGCGAAGAGTTTAGCTTTGTCAGAGGAAGAAGTGATGGTAGTGCCATCAGAGTGGGAAAGGGGAGGGAAAGACGAGGAAGAGAAATTGTTGGAGAGGTTTTTGGCTAGATGCCAGAAAGCTTGGGAAGAGCTAGAGTTGGATAGTTCAGTGCATTTATTATTGATGAAAGAGTGTTTGGCAAGTCAAAGAACAGATTTGGCTTGATTCCGGGCAGAAACATAAGAAGAATGAGAGTCTTGAGTTTTAAGACGTCGGTACCGTTTGAATGCTTCCTCCTTATTGCGGACAGCAGTAGAACAGGCGTGAGTAAACCAAGATTTTTTAGCATTAGTCTGAGAGAAAGAGAATGGAATGTATGCTTCCATGCCCGATAGGATTACCTCGGTAATGCGTTCAGCACTCTCCGAGGGTCCCCGGCCACGGAAGCAGAAATCATTCCATGGGAAATCAAAGAAGTACTGCCGGAGAGCCTCCCAGTCGGCAGCGCCAAAGTGCCACAAGCGCCGCCGGCTAGGAGGATCGGGTGGCCGTACTGGAGAGATAGGACAGGTGACAGAGATAAGTTTATGGTCGGAGGAGCCCAGAGGAGAGAAAAGATCGACAGTATAAGAAGAAGGGTTAGAAGTTAGAAACAAGTCAAGAATGTTGGGCCGATCTCCGATGCGATCCGGGATACGGGTGGGTTGCTGAACTAACTGCTCTAGGTCATTTATGATAGAGAAGACGTAGGCTTGTTCACCAGGTGGATCAGTAATGTGAGAGGAGAGCCATTGGCGGTGGTGAACGTTGAAATCTCCTAAGATGGAGATTTCTGAGAAAGGAGAAATGGATAGAATGTGTTCCACTGTAGAGTTTAGATAGTCAAAGAATTTGGGAAAGTTGGTAGAGTTAGGGGAAAGATAGACAGCACAGAAATATTTAGTAAGAGAATGACAGGAAAGTTTGAGCTATAAAGTTGAGAATTCAGAGGAGTCGAAATCGGGAACACGAGAGCAAGTGAGTTTGTTGTGCACATATGCACAACATCCGCCTTTGGCTTTGAAACTAGGATAGAGAAAGTAGGAGGATACAGAGAAGGGGCTGCTGGATGTTGCTACAGACACCTGAGTTTCGGTGAGGAAGAGAAGATCAGGTTTGTAGGAGGAAAGATGGTGCTCAACAGAGTGAAAGTTAGAGAAAAATCCACGAATGTTGCAGAAATTAATAGAAAGAGTAACAGGCCGAGGTCCAGGTAATTGTGTGGGGTTGTCAGGGGATGGTCGGTTGGGTGTGGGGGCATTTATGGTCCCCCCCCCTGGGGACTCCGAGGCTGGGCTGGAATTCATAATTTATTTTATTTTTTAAATTTTGGTGTGGAGGAATGAAGTGTGGTGTGCATGTTTAGTGTAATGAAGTGGATAGGAGGAGGAGGTGTTTGAGAGAGCTAGCTGGATTGCTCTCAGTGTAAATGAGGCACAAAGAAAATCAGTAAGAGAGGCCAAGCAAGTGAAACAGGAGTTCCAGCGACTCTTTATCACATGCCTATAACCTCACCTGGGTCTAGCCCTGATCGATTGGTGCCTACAATCTCCCCACTGTCTGAAATGCCTGAGCCTTTGAACCTTTTGTAGATTGCATTGATGAAAGACATCTGGATATGAAAGGGCCCCATCAATGTTAATATGTCAGAAAATATCTCTGGATTCTCACTTTTCAATTCTAGCAATAATGCGTAGACAGGATGATCACCGACGATAATGGCAAATGGCATCTTCTTGTCATCAATTGCCTTTGCAAGCTTGCGCAGGGCATCATACAGAATGGTCTTGCTTGGTGGATCAGGATAAGTCATATGGTAAATCGCTTGACTTTTCTGGGTTTCTGGTGATAGCGTGGCCTGGAAGCCAGAAAAGGCTGGTACAGTCTGGTCTTCTGGCTTTGGTCTTGTTCCGTCTGCCTTAGCTCGGGCCATTGCATGGATGACACCTCTCATTCTTTGAGGAACTGTGTCCAGATGTTGTTCATCCGTTATCCTTGGTCTGATGGGTGGTTCACCACGCTTGACTGTTTTGTATGGTTCAATTCTTTGCATCTGGCTCCCAAGTTCTTTGAGGCTATCAGAGAGGTACGAAGGCAAGGTGCTATTTGCAACTGGTCTATCATCATCTAGGGTAGGTAGATTTAGCTTAGGTAGGTCTGGCTGAACAAACATGACATTTGTACGATGTGATTGGCCACTTCCAGTCAAAGTGTCACTTTTGAAGTCATCGTTGTCGACTATACATATTGCCGGTGTTCCTTCAGAAAGTTCAAAAGGACACTCAGTTGAATGCTTCAGGTCAGTAACTGCCCAGAAATCTCTAAGCAAAAGCACATCATTGTAACTGATTCCCAGGCCATCCTTATGTAATATGTCTACCATTTCTCTGCTCTTTGTCATACCATGTAGCAGTACACCGAGGTTTGTCTCAAATGCAGTACGTCTTCCAGTGATGTAGCTGGTCAAAATAGATGCAATTGATCTGACTTGGGGCTTGTCATCAACTTCAGACTTTGTGGGGTGCTTTAACCAAGTGATGAGCTTCAATAGGAGATCATTCAGGTCTTCATATTCTTCTAGCTCATGTATGTATGGAGGCCAAGGAACAGTTTTTGTTTTGATGATCTGATCTCTGAGTCGCCCAGCTACATTCTTCACCAGCTGATCGTCACTTACACCTAGAGAGGATATTGCAGCCTCAAGATATGAACCTGCAGCTCTTACATCATATACCAGTTCACTCACATTCTTCTGACCTCATTCATGAAATGCTATGTCATCTCCAAATTCCTTGATCAGAATTTCCTTCACGAAACTGGACTTTGCTGTGGAATAGTAACCATAATTTGAAGTAATGCCTTTGTAATCCTTTACAAGACCTTGCAGTGTACGGATTTCATGATCTTCAAAGATAACTTGACGGACATGATGAAAGAAGATATTTTGGGCCTCTCGAAGATTAACATGTTGCAGATGCTCTGTTTTTTCATCAGGAAAAGACTCCTTCAGAGGGTTGCTGACATAATTGCGCCAACATTCACGATGATAACGAATTTCCAATCCAAACGCCGTTCGACTGTCTGGGATAGATGCAAGTAAGGTATTCAATCTTTCTCTTATAGGCTCATCTGACAGACAAACTGTATGCAACTTGAACCGGTTCCATGCGTCTACTGTTGACAGCAGAAAAAGTTTGGACTTGCCAGGATTACTGGTTTTTTTGTGGTCCTTTCATACACCACACACAGAGATTCTTATCATGAACCACTCCAGTACTAGAACGAAGCTTTTTAGGCACATTTCCTGGGAGTTGTTGACTTGAAGTTGATGCTTGAACTTCTTCCTGTTCAGATTTCCGTTTACGATTCTGTGCTTGCTGAATATAGCGATTACTACTGATCTGGGTGTAACATTTACTATGCATGTACAGGCCTTTAGGCCCCTTGTCCCACTCCACTGCTGCATAGGCATGCTGAAATTTATCAAGTTCCTTCCACCGCAAAAACTTGCTCCTTAGATTCTCCCACTTTGTATCAGATGTCTTGTCCGTACTATCATCAGCTATACAGGGATGTTGACATAATATGCATTTTAATCCAGGTCCTGGGTCAGGCACATCACTAACTCCTCTACGTTCCATGCTTATGATTCTTCACGCCAAATTCGATGCAACAAACCTGAAAAAGAAGGAATTGATCAGTCAACATTCTTGGTTTACATTTTAAATTATATATTATATTATTTGAGTAAGTTTCAGAGGATCCGTGACCGTGTTTAGGATACCAAAGTTTCTCAGTGGATTTAACTACATATTTGTCTTAGATGTTGAGGTTAATGGGACTCTAAATCATGAATTATGCCATCCCATTGATTTTCTTAATTATTTTCTTATTTTCTTAATTATTTGGTAATTAGTTATTAATTATTTTTTAATTATGCCATCCCATTGGTTTTCTGACACCAAAATTAGTGGGAATAGACACCAAAATTGTCATTTTTGGCCATTCACTTCAAGAAATAGAAATTTATAAATTTTTTAAGATGACGGCGGCGGCCATTTTGAAAAACGTCTAAAATAACAACTTTCCCGTCATTTTGGTGAGGTGTATGGGGGCTTATTTTTTTTAGCATCAGTTGCCCTTGTTAAATTCACTGAGAAACTTTGGTATCCTAAACACGGTCACGGAAGCTCTGAAAATGACTACTAATATAGCGATAGAATAGAAAATAGGTTAAGTACGGTTACTATAAGTAGAAATGATATGCTTAACCTCTGAAGTGCGCATGGGGGTAATTAGACACCTCTGCCTGTGCGCATGTATTTGAGCTGTTTCCATCACTAAAATATTCATTTTACCATAAATAGCATTAATACTTATCCATATGCACCTATTATAGGTTGATTGTAGAGGTATTAACCTGTTACAACAATAAAACAAGTGAAAACAGCGTTTGGATGGTCAAAATCGGCGATACAGGGCGGGAGTTACATAATGTATGGGTGAGGCAACCTCCTTTCCCGCCAATTTCCCCCAAGGCTGGAGAGACACTGTCGATCGATACTCTCTCTCTCTCTCTTGCACTCGCTTGCTAACAGTGATGACAATGCCCTGCTTGCAACTCGCTAATGTTAGCACGAAAATATACCTCAGAATAAGGGAATAACAGGGAAAATAGGTGATAACTGAAGTAGGGGAGGAAAGTGGGGAAAGAGGGGATGTAGAGGAGTGATATTTTACATGGCCCAGGGGCAATTTTTTTTTTTTTCGATGTTTAAAGTTGATTTTTTTTTTCTCTGACTCTTAAGAGTCTTCCCGCAGTCCGCCGGGGGAACTCTTAACCCGTACAGCCCCAGCGACGCGTCTGACGCATCGGCGATGTATGTAACGCACAGCCCCAGAGACGCGTCTGACGTGTCACCCTAATTGCGCCGACCGTAACCTCAGGTGTAGCCACTCAAGAGGGCTCAGATTTGTATGGGAACTGTGTACGTATCCCACGCAAACGTGCCGATGGTTGAAAACTCTCAAAGTCCACGTGCGTGCGCGTGAGCGCGCAATAACCTGTTTTTTGGGGTAATTGCCTTCAATTTTTTACTCCTGTAAAATACGTTTTCGGGGGCTCTGTAGGACCATTCTTTAAGCTTTTTGAGCGGTTTTTCGTGGTTTTTCCTTCATTCCTAACCCATTCGCTATTGTTTCTGGAATAAAACCATTTTTTGAAAACCGGCCGGGTTCTGGTGAACAAACATTACAAAACTAGCCGGGGCTCCACGGGTTAAGAGTCTTCCCGCAGTTCCCGGGTTAAGGAAATTGACAGACTGATACCTCATAAATCGCCTGGTCCTGATGAGGTATATGCTAGAGTATTAAAAGAATGTAGGGATGAGTTAAGTTACCCATTAACATTTCTATTTAACAAGTCATTAGAGACAGGTATAGTTCCAGAAGCTTGGAAGCTTGCAAACGTAGTTCCGATCTTCAAAAAAGGTGACAAATCAATAGCATCCAATTACCGTCCCATTAGTCTTACATCAATCATAGGAAAGCTACTAGAGTCAATTATTGCTAGTCAAATTAGAAACCACTTAGATACATTTAATTTAATAAATTCTTCTCAGCATGGATTTACTCAGGGACGTTCTTGCCTTACTAATTTGCTTAGTTTTTTCTCAGAGGTATATGAAGCAGTAGATAATGACAAGTCATATGATATAATATATTTATATTTCAGTAAAGCTTTCGACAGAGTCCCCCATGAGAGATTGATGAGAAAGGTTGAGGCGCATGGAATAGGTGGGGCGTTGTTGGGATGGATTAGGTCATGGCTAATTGGTAGGAAGCAGAGAGTCAGCATAAATGGTACGAAGTCAGAATGGGGAGCAGTCAAAAGTGGTGTCCCCCAGGGATCTGTATTAGGTCCTCTGTTGTTTGTTATATACATAAATGACCTTGATTTAGGTATAACTAGTAGGATAAGTAAATTTGCAGACGATACCAAAATGGGGAGAACAATTGATTCAGATAGAGATATAGAGTGCCTCCAAAGGGATCTAGATCCCTTACACGAATGGTCAGTAAATTGGCAGATGAAGTTTAACATTGACAAATGCAAGGTATTAAAGATAGGGAAGATGCATACAAATGTTAAATATAAACTAGCTAATATGGAATTAGAAAACTCGAATTGTGAGAAAGATCTAGGTGTGTTTGTTAGCAATGATTTGAAGCCTAGAAAACAGTGTATAAGCGTTCGAAACAAGGCAAACAGGATTCTCGGGTTAATCTCTAGGAGTGTGACTAACAGAACTGCTGATGTTATCTTAAAACTTTACTTGTCATTAGTGAGACCCCATATGGATTATGCTGTTCAATTTTGGTGTCCTTATTACAGAATGGATATAGATTCTGGAGAGAGTACAACGTAGAATGACAAAAATGATCCATAATATTAGAAATCTTCCGTATAAAGAAAGGTTGAAGAAATTAGGCTTACATTCGTTAGAGAGACGCAGAGTTAGAGGGGACATGATAGAGGTATTCAAGTGGGTTAGTGGGATTAATAAAGGGGACATGAAAAATGTACTAAAGCTCAGTGATAGCGAAAGAACTCGTACAAATGGTTTCACATTAGATAAATTTCGTTTCAAGAAAGATATAGGCAAATATTGGTTTGGTAACAGACTGTTGTAGATAGGTGGAATAGGTTACCAAGTGCTATAGTGGGATCAAGAACGATAGGGAGCTTTAAGATACAATTAGATAGGCATATGGACGAGATGGGTTGGGTGTGAGGGTGATCTGTCAGGTGTGGCCCAGGTGTGGGGATCTGCAGATCCCCGTTTTTCTGACCTCTGACCGTTTCGGTGAGGTAAGTCCTAATGGTGTTTTTAAGCTGGGCTTATAATTAGGGATGGGTGTGACTGGGATCTGCCTTGTGTAGGCCAATCGGCTTTCTGCAGACTCCCATTTTCTTATGTTCTTGTTCTTATGCATGTTCTACGGACTATTGAATTACGTAACCCATTATGCATGTTTTTCTTTTCCATTCTCTCCCCCCCCCCCCCCTTCTACACATCTCGTCAGACACCACCTTCTAGTACACAGTACACATTGCTCTATCTCCTTTCCCTTCTAGTAACCAAGCAACGTATAAGCTATGCCAGACTTAGATGATGACCTCACTCACACGACGAAGCGACAATTCCTTGCGTTGTGTTTGTTTCAGGTACGTGAGCACCAGTCTATCAACGTGATATAATGATAACTGCGCCACCACCATGATTACGCATGTCCTGCTCTTCTCTTGGATCATTATCTCTGTCTATATTTTTCTCTCTCTCTCTCTCTCGCCTCGCCAATATATTTCTATCTTAGAAATGAACTAATCCAGCCTGAACTAGATTTGGCTGACAAACGCAGTTCCCAGGAACAACTAGGTCAGCAAGAAATAGTGTCAGATTAACAGTGTCCATAACCATCGTATTGACGAGTAATAATACACCATGTTTTTCTCTACTTTTATCCACAGTCAAGCACACACCTACAGTTAACCTCCTCTTCCCCACAGCCTCACAGTCCACATGATTCTATCCTTTCCAGACTCATATACCACCCCATATTGCTCATCCCCCGGTAGTGTTTGGCTAACATACCTTCCCTGTCATTAACCCCCAGGCTACGATACCAACTGTAGTCTAATGCCACCCCTACGCCCAGAGACCTTAGGGTCAAACTTCCACGTAGCCCCCCTTAACCTAAGAAGTGCGCATGGGGGTAAGTAGACACCTCTGCCTGTGCTGATGTATTTGAGCTGTTTCCATCACTAAAATATTCATTTTACCATATATAGCATTAATACTTATCCATACGTGCCTATTATGGGTTGATTATAAAGGTATTAACCTGAAACAACAATAAAACGAGTGAAAACAGCGTTTGGATGGTCAAAATCGGAGATACAGGCCGCGAGTTATATAATGTATGGGTGAGGCAACCTCCTTTCCCGCCAATTTCCCCCAAGGCTGGAGAGACACTGTCGATCGATACTCTCTCTCTCTCTCTTGCACTCGCTTGCTAACAGTGATGACAATGCCCTGCTTGCAACTCGCTAATGTTAGCACGAAAATATACCTCAGAATAAGGGAATAACAGGGAAAATAGGTGATAACTGAAGTAGGGGAGGAAAGTGGGGAAAGAGGGGATGTAGAGGAGTGATATTTTACATGGCCCCGGGGCAATTTTTTTTTTTTTTCGATGTTTAAAGTTGATTTTTTTTTTCTCTGACTCTTAAGAGTCTTCCCGCAGTCCGCCGGGGGAACTCTTAACCCGTACAGCCCCAGCGACGCGTCTGACGCATCGGCGATGTATGTAACGCACAGCCCCAGAGACGCGTCTGACGTGTCACCCTAATTGCGCCGACCGTAACCTCAGGTGTAGCCACTCAAGAGGGCTCAGATTTGTATGGGAACTGTGTACGTATCCCACGCAAACGTGCCGATGGTTGAAAACTCTCAAAGTCCACGTGCGTGCGCGTGAGCGCGCAATAACCTGTTTTTTTGGGGTAATTGCCTTCAATTTTTTACTCCTGTAAAATACGTTTTCGGGGGCTCTGTAGGACCATTCTTTAAGCTTTTTGAGCGGTTTTTTCGTGGTTTTTCCTTCATTCCTAACCCATTCGCTATTGTTTCTGGAATAAAACCATTTTTTGAAAACCGGCCGGGTTCTGGTGAACAAACATTACAAAACTAGCCGGGGCTCCACGGGTTAAGAGTCTTCCCGCAGTTCCCGGGTTAAGGAAATTGACAGACTGATACCTCATAAATCGCCTGGTCCTGATGAGGTATATGCTAGAGTATTAAAAGAATGTAGGGATGAGTTAAGTTACCCATTAACATTTCTATTTAACAAGTCATTAGAGACAGGTATAGTTCCAGAAGCTTGGAAGCTTGCAAACGTAGTTCCGATCTTCAAAAAAGGTGACAATCAATAGCATCCAATTACCGTCCCATTAGTCTTACATCAATCATAGGAAAGCTACTAGAGTCAATTATTGCTAGTCAAATTAGAAACCACTTAGATACATTTAATTTAATAAATTCTTCTCAGCATGGATTCACTCAGGGACGTTCTTGCCTTACTAATTTGCTTAGTTTTTTCTCAGAGGTATATGAAGCAGTAGATAATGACAAGTCACATGATATAATATATTTATATTTCAGTAAAGCTTTCGACAGAGTCCCCCATGAGAGATTGATGAGAAAGGTTGAGGCGCATGGAATAGGTGGGGCGTTGTTGGGATGGATTAGGTCATGGCTAATTGGTAGGAAGCAGAGAGTCAGCATAAATGGTACGAAGTCAGAATGGGGAGCAGTCAAAAGTGGTGTCCCCCAGGGATCTGTATTAGGTCCTCTGTTGTTTGTTATATACATAAATGACCTTGATTTAGGTATAACTAGTAGGATAAGTAAATTTGCAGACGATACCAAAATGGGGAGAACAATTGATTCAGATAGAGATATAGTGCCTCCAAAGGGATCTAGATCCCTTACACGAATGGTCAGTAAATTGGCAGATGAAGTTTAACATTGACAAATGCAAGGTATTAAAGATAGGGAAGATGCATACAAATGTTAAATATAAACTAGCTAATATGGAATTAGAAAACTCGAATTGTGAGAAAGATCTAGGTGTGTTTGTTAGCAATGATTTGAAGCCTAGAAAACAGTGTATAAGCGTTCGAAACAAGGCAAACAGGATTCTCGGGTTAATCTCTAGGAGTGTGACTAACAGAACTGCTGATGTTATCTTAAAACTTTACTTGTCATTAGTGAGACCCCATATGGATTATGCTGTTCAATTTTGGTGTCCTTATTACAGAATGGATATAGATTCTGGAGAGAGTACAACGTAGAATGACAAAAATGATCCATAATATTAGAAATCTTCCGTATAAAGAAAGGTTGAAGAAATTAGGCTTACATTCGTTAGAGAGACGCAGAGTTAGAGGGGACATGATAGAGGTATTCAAGTGGGTTAGTGGGATTAATAAAGGGGACATGAAAAATGTACTAAAGCTCAGTGATAGCGAAAGAACTCGTACAAATGGTTTCACATTAGATAAATTTCGTTTCAAGAAAGATATAGGCAAATATTGGTTTGGTAACAGACTGTTGTAGATAGGTGGAATAGGTTACCAAGTGCTATAGTGGGATCAAGAACGATAGGGAGCTTTAAGATACAATTAGATAGGCATATGGACGAGATGGGTTGGGTGTGAGGGTGATCTGTCAGGTGTGGCCCAGGTGTGGGGATCTGCAGATCCCCGTTTTTCTGACCTCTGACCGTTTCGGTGAGGTAAGTCCTAATGGTGTTTTTAAGCTGGGCTTATAATTAGGGATGGGTGTGACAGGGATCTGCCTTGTGTAGGCCAATCGGCTTTCTGCAGACTCCCATTTTCTTATGTTCTTGTTCTTATGCATGTTCTACGGACTATTGAATTACGTAACCCATTATGCATGTTTTTCTTTTCCATTCTCTCCCCCCCCCCCCCTTCTACACATCTCGTCAGACACCACCTTCTAGTACACAGTACACATTGCTCTATCTCCTTTCCCTTCTAGTAACCAAGCAACGTATAAGCTATGCCAGACTTAGATGATGACCTCACTCACACGACGAAGCGACAATTCCTTGCGTTGTGTTTGTTTCAGGTACGTGAGCACCAGTCTATCAACGTGATATAATGATAACTGCGCCACCACCATGATTACGCATGTCCTGCTCTTCTCTTGGATCATTATCTCTGTCTATATTTTTCTCTCTCTCTCTCTCTCGCCTCGCCAATATATTTCTATCTTAGAAATGAACTAATCCAGCCTGAACTAGATTTGGCTGACAACAACAAACCAATTAACTCGAAGGCCAGGCCGCCGAGCCATGTCAGGTCACGGAGGGACTTCCACCTGCTCCGCCCCCCCCCCCCCCCCCCCCTCTTCGACCCCGACATAAAGAACCACCAGAGGAACTCTGGTTAGCAACCACGTATACACACGTGCGGGTATGTCTGAGTGTATTTCATTACTTGTCTTTTCATTATCCTAGGACTACAGGTAACGAGAGAGCTATCCATTCCTTCCCCCACTCATTCCCTTCCTTAAAAGTAACTTACTTATAAAAGTCGGACAATTAGCCACCTGGCCTTCACAGGCGAGGTACTCCGCCCCCCCCCCAGCCTCCACGAAAAACAACCAACAAAGGGGCCTCTTGCCAACACCCCTTCCATTACTTATTCTTGTATGTCCGGTGTATAGACTAACACTGTTATCTAATCCAGGGCACCGGAAATGAGGAGCCATTAGCCAATTACCCAGACAATGACTCCACAGCAACCCCATACACAGCCACCCCCCAAAGGGTAAAAGGACCACCCCCAGCAAAGGCAACATCCCGACTCCAGCATTCCCCGCACCTCCACCATCTTGCCAACTTGAAGAGCCTGTTAGCCCCAGCCCCAAAAATTGTGCATTCACCTCCTCTTCACTCCCTGAAGTAAGCCCCCCCCCCCCGTAAGGCTCCTCCTAGAAAGCGAAAACTCCCCTGCCACTTGACTGAACAGCCCAGAAATGACAAACCCATCAACCACCAGCCCAGGCAACACCGGGCAGCCCTGCTATATAAACCCTGAGAAGAGAAGAGCTAGGTAAGTGCGACTATCGCTTCTGATGAACGGCAACCCGCTCTCTGACTGAAGACTATTTTAACTCACCACTCCAGATTACAAAGGAGTACAAAGGAAATCAAGCAACAACAGATCTAGTGACCCTTCTAGGTTGCTTGTCCTCCAAAACACTGAGGATCAAGTGTCCAAACAGTGGTTTAGAGTGGGTAAGGGAACATTGGAAAGGGAACTACTGCCCTGCCACTAACGTGGCAGGACTAGGAAGTTAGTAGGGGACATATGGGTTAGTAACTGAGGGGAGGATAAAGTTATTCATTTACAAACGCAGTCAGTCGCGGGTTTGATGCGAGATATTTGTCTAGGCGGAATTTAAATGAATCAACGGTGCTGCAGTCTATAACGTCTCGGGGAAGCCCATTCCACAAGTTGACAACTCTTAGATTCGTGCGAGTTAAAAGATTTACCAATAATTTTGCAACCGTTTCCCCGCGTGTAATTAGATTGGTCGATAGTGAAGTACTTACTACAGTTCATATTGTCGATGCCTTTGATGATTTTGAACACTTGAATTAAGTCGCCTCTTAATCTGCGCTGGGTTAAAGGAAATAGATTTAATTCTCTAAGACGCTCTTCGTATGGTTTGTTCTTTAGGCTAGGTATCATTTTGGTAACTCTACGTTGAACTCGTTCTAGCTTGTTTATATCTTTTTGGTAATAAGGGCACCAGGATTGAACGCAGTATTCCAGAAGAGGGCGGACTAAGGAATTGTAAAGGGTTAGGATAACTTCTTTGGATTTATGCTCAAATGACCTGCCTATAAAGCCAATTATTTTGTTTGCCTTCTTAACAACTTCTGAACATTGTTGACTCGGTTTTAGGTTACTCGATCTGAATTATCTGAATTATCAATCTGAATCGGCGATGGTGTAGGGATATCACTGAGGTCTTCTGTTGTAAAAACTGATGCAAAGAAGGTATTGAGGGCATTACTCATTTGTACTTCGTCTTTGGTGTATTCTCCTTTTTCATCGACTAACGGTCCAACAGTTGAAGTAACTACTTTTTTCTTTCTGATATAACTATAGAATTCTTTCGGGTTTGTTTTACTTTGATTCGCAATATGTAACTCTAAGGTCTTTTTACTTTGCTTAATTAACTTTTTGGCTTTGCGTCGTAGCTCTACAAATTTCACCCGTTCTTCGTCATTTTGTGAGGATTTTAATCTATCATTAGCACATTTTTTAGCAAGCAGGCAGTTTGAAATATCTTTATTCCACCATTTGGGCTTATTATTATGGCCTGGACGCCGTATTTTCGATGGTATGCAGTCTTGCACTGCTTTTAGGTAAGTGGTTTCGAATAACTTCCAAGATGTATTTATGTCGTTATTGTTAATTAAAAAGCTCCAGTCAGTTTCTTTAAACATAGCTCTAAGTTTATGGAAGTTTGCTTTCTTGAAATTAGGGACTTTTTCGATGCTATTATTTGGTTCGTTACTAGTAAACTTTAAAGTGAAAGTTATCGTACGATGGTCGCTGTTACTGAATTCATCACCAACATTCAAATTCTCTATCAATTCTTCTTTTGTTGCAAGTACAATGTCATTACCTATAGACGAACGGCACCCCGGAGTTCAGTGACATTGATATATATATTCTTTTGGATCTTTATTAATCGTGGCAACCCACCGATTAATATAGAGACCTTTTACTAATACATATATCTACCCGAAATAAGTGATTCAAAACTCATTGTTGGTATCACCTCTTCCACTTGAGTTTTATAACCATTTATATAGAGTGCAACAAGAACTACATATTAATAACTGATTATTTCTGGGCACCCAGAATTTAATATAGTTATTTATATTAGTGTCTAATCTAACCTAATAGAACTATTAAAAGACGAAGGCATCCTACCTTTCAATACTTTATTATTTTAGACATCTAACTTGTACTTAACTCACAGAGATCTAGGATAGAAAGATCTTTTGTGTTAGAAGGGTCTATGCGAGACACTCTTAGGAGCGCTTAGCAAGAATAGATCCTTGGCACATTTCATCTGTGGCACCCCACAGAATTTGTGACAAAAAGGGTAAAACCGCCTGAGTTCTTTGAACCTCTCATATGGATTAGAGACAGTTAAGAAGAGTCCTTGAGTAGGCTCTCTTTACGTTAGTCCGATGGGATGCTAATCCGGCCTCAGCCTGAAGCATAACATTAAAAATACTAGCCCCGAGAGTACCTTAAAGGAACTTCATCAACGGTTGATGGCCCATCTGTAACTTCTCCACACAACTGGACCCCCTGGACGGCCCCGGAGCAGCCGAGAAGCCCTCGACGACATCAGATCGAGATTCTAAGAAGATAACCCAACAGTGCACTATTGACTATCATTGTATCAGTGCGGAGATACTGTATCACCAGATCGTTGTATTTGCCTATGCTCATTTTGAAGTTATTTGCTAACCGTGACGAGTGTTTCAAGTTCGATCCCTAGAGTTCCCTGTTCATTGCCCGAGAATTTGTACTAGTAAAAGTTATTACGAGATAATTACCGCAACAATATTTACCCTCAGCCACTTAACGAGTTTTCCTAATTTGGATATTATGGTATAGATATTCTGAGATCCCAAGAAGCTTGCGGGATAGGTCGTAAAGTGAATTAATCTCAGTGACGAATTCCAACACATGCATTAACCCTTATTTAGCGGGTGGTAAGGTATTTTACACTGTACCGCTCAGCGGGCATAATCCCGAAATATTCGCTCAATTTCACTCGCCCTAGTGCCGTTACTATGGCTCCAATGTGAACGAAACGATCATTTTTGGAAAGAGCAACTCTTCGTCTCCCCATATAAGTCTATGAATGGATGTTATGAATGAGTGTGGAGGGTGGGAAGAGGTGAGGAAGAGGAGGTAGTTTTTGGTCTATTTCCCGGGCGCGTTCGATTGCGTTCGCTTTGGCCTGACTTCGGCCTCTCGCGCGTCTACTATTCCTTTGGTAATCGGTCTTATTTTTCTCTTATTTCTCCTTATTTCTGTATTCTCTCTCTCTCTCTTTCTTTCTTTCTCTCTCTCACTCCTGTCTGTCCGTCTGTCTCTCTCTCTCTCTCTCTCTCTGGCTCGCTCGCTTTCCCTCTCTCGCGCGCTGTCTCTCTCTTCCTCATCCGTATATGTAATTATCATTATTATTTTCTCTAATCTCTCTCACTCCTCCTGTCTGTCTGTCTCTCTGGCTCGCTCGCTTTCCCTCTCTTGTGCTCCCTTTCTCATTTCCTCATCCGTATATGTATTTCTCATGATTATTTTCTCTAACTAATCCCTCTATTTCATTTATTTGCTTGTAATATTTCTGTATTATTATATCTTTTTCACTCTTTCGTCAGTTCAGTTTCTGTATTCTCTCTATACGGTGGGAATGGTATTTCGTATGAGGGATGTGCAGCACAAATATTCAATCTTTCGTTGTTTGGTTGTTTGTATTACCGTAAGAAATTTACTGAACGCCTGCAAATAATACGCTATAAAATGCTTGTAATCAAACTCTCAAGTAATTTCAAGGTCACATGCAATTTTAAATGTAGGCTATAGGTAAACCCAGAGAGGAAGAGACAAGAGAGAGAGTGTCGTGATAATATAACAATGTTACATATGTATCATATATATATGAAAAATAATATATACGGTAGGCCTACATCTGTTCCCCACAATCATATAATGCCAAGCACAAATATTCAATCTTTCATTGTTTGTATTACCGTAAGAAATTTACTGAACGCCTGCAAATAATACGCTATAAAATGCTTGCAATCTCTCTATTTTCTCTAATCTCTCTCACTCCTCCTGTCTCTCTCTCTCTCTCTCTCTCTCTCTCTGGCTCGCTCGCTTTCCCTCTTCCTCATCCGTATTATGTATTTCTCATTATTATTTTCTCTAACTAATCCCTCTTATTTCATTTATTTGCTTGTAATATTTCTGTATCATTATATCTTTTTCACTCTTTCTTCAGTTCAGTTTCTGCACTCTCTCTCTCTCTCTCTCTCTCTCTCTGTTTCGCTTGCTTTGCAGGAATTTTGTTTTTGTTTTATATATAATATATAATAATTTACTTATCATTACTTACTATATCGTATAAACAATAGTAGGTAGCCAACTTACCATAATACCGATACACCAAACCGATCCGCATGCGGTTATGTTTATCACCTGTTTACTAAAGTGCCACCGTTATCGATTTTCTTGGAGCCGACTCGAAGTTAAATCCGCTAGCATATATTGTTAGATGTAAGACATGATAAATACCACTAGAAATATGAATTGGCAAAATCCATATAATATCACTTCGAAATTGTTCTGAAATTTCAAAACAAAACCGCTAGTGTAAGTCATTGCTGCTAGATCGAAGTAAAGGTCTCTAGATCTAGCGGAAGTCGGTATACGTATTGGCAGTACTGCACACTCATTCATTTCATTCATTCATTTTCTATTGAGCTCGTCCTGGAATCTTTACGACTCTGAATCTTACGATTGCCGACGGCGATACGTTGTTGACATTGTTGTTGATGTTCCAGTGGAGGGATGAACAAAATATTGTCCTTGTCCAATAATAGCTATTTCATAGTCCCACAGGACTTATTTTGATATATTTATCAAATTTATTGAACGCCTGAAAATAATACGCTATAAAATGCTTGCAATCAAACTTTCAAGCAATTACAAGGTCACATGCAATTATAAAAAGGTATATTGTAGACCACAATCTTCGCCAAGCTTCGTTGTTGCTTGTATTATCGTGAGAAATGTACCATACACCCTGGTTATCGTGAGAAATTTACCGAACGCCTGCAAATAATACGCTATAAAATGCTTGCAATCAAACTCTCAAGCAATTTCAATGTCACATGCAGTATAGGTAGACCCAGAGAGGAAGACAGACAGAGAGAGAGGGGAGGTCAAAAACATCTGCTAGGTGTGATTTCCCCTGGGAGGGAAGAGATTAGTTAGGGGCGTGCCCTGGCCTACATCAGACAAAGAGAGTACAAAGAGAGTACAAAGGAGTACAAACAAAGAGAGTGAGACAGAGAGAGAGAGAGTCGTGATAATATAATTTTTTTACACATGTATCATATATATGAACACATAATATATACGGTAGGCCTACATCTGTTCTCCACAATCATATAATGCCAAGCACAAATATTCAATCTTTGGTTGTTTGTATTACCGTAAGAAATTTATCGAACGCCTGCAAATAATACGCTATAAAATGCAAAGGAAATTTCTTGTAGAGTGCAATTTTGAGGACGTAATGTGCTCTGAGAGAGAGCGGAGCTGTGATTAGGAGCATAAATTACCTCAATACCGCTCGCCACACAGGGAATTCTATAAGGAAATTACCGTATTTTAGGGTTTTACACTCGTGTTTTACGATCGTTGAAAGACAACCAGTGATCGTAAAAGGATGGTTCGGGTGTCAATTTACGCACTTTCAGGATACATACTTGTATTACGCTCTGGGTCTTGTTCATGCATGAAAAAGAGAACAGAACAACCCCATTTAGGGTAAAAAAAAAAACCCGCTGGGCGGCACAGTGAAACATACTCCACCAGCCGCTCGTAAGGTGATAAAATGCTTGCAATCACATTTTCAAGCAATTATAAAATATAAATTGTACTTACCAACACCCACACCAGTATGTTCTTCGTCAGGAACGTCTCCAATTTGCTCAAGGGTCTGTCCAATATCAACCACAACATCCACCCCACGCAAATTATGCTTGGGGTGAAAGCCTATGATCGGGTTATTTTCGTCTTCCGAGTCATCCACACTACCAAAACTCTCACCCAGACCTTCGACGGTTTCATCCAACAGCTTATTAGAAAGTTCTGAAGAGTTCAGCATGATATCTAGTTTCTGGGTGGTGAGCCGGGCGTGGTTAGTAGGGTGGCGCGACGCACTAGGGATTGGCGGCCACCGAATCGAACACGGGCAAATCTTGACCTTCCATTATGGCTGCTTGAGGGTCACTTAGTCACGGTCACGCAGTGGGGATGTGTGGGTGGGCCCTTGTAGTACACCGCCTGACCACCAAGTTTCGCTTTCCACCTAAATTAGGGCGGGAATACGCCCACGGACTTAAGTCCGACCCCGCCATTTAGTCCAATTTTCTCGTATCGGACTTAAGTCCGACCCCGCTAAATAAGGGTTAACAGTCAAAAAGTATACAATTCTAGTTGTCTATCTACTCTACCAGATCTTGTGAAGTTGAAACCTGACATTAGCCCAACATCTAAATAAAATAACTAAGCCTTAGGCATAATCAATGAACCTTACTAGATACTATGAGAACTTAACCAGTGCCTCTTGAGTGACTTTCTTCTCATCTTGTATCTTGTCCTTATCTCAGAAGAATAATACCTGAGTGTCGAAAGTGGCAGTGTACGCTCCATCCAGATCCACGATTGTGCTAGGAGAATAACAAGACCAAGCTTGATACTGAATCTATTGCTCCTACCTATGTTTTCCACAGTGAATTGATTCTTTTTCTATACCAGCGAGTGTGTTAAGTCAATAAAGCTGTATTACAAACCACATTCCGAAATTATATTTATGTGTTCTATTGATTCCTTATATGTATGTACATGAAACCTGATATTCCAGTCTTGTAGAACTCACCCAAGCAATCGTTAATCCTGTATAAAATCAGGGCATAACATTGGCGGCAGCGGTGGTTCTTGATTCGGATAGAAGATTTCATTGCATTTCATATTGCTAAACAATAGAAGCATTGTAACATCGCGAATATGGCAACAGCTCGCACTTACACTCACATTCCCAAATATGATGTAGAAACGTATGATATCGCCACTTACTTGGACATAGTGTAGCCAGTGTTAGATTTGGCACATCAAAATGACCGCGAGAAAATCGCCGTCGCATTATTGTACATTATGCACTTGGGAAAAGCCGTTTCCCAAGTAGCCAAACAGGTAACGCCAGAGCTTACCTGGAACCAGTTTCGATCCCTCGTGATCCAGGTCCTAGGGCCAACTTTGGGTTTTCCCGTCGCCCCAAAAATAATAAAAATGAACGAGATTAAGTATGAAGGGGATATCAATGTGACCCTTGTACACCTATATAGATACGCGAGGACCGCGTATAGCCATCAAGATGTCGAACAGCAGAACGAACAGGTGTTCACCGCATTATACAACATCCTCCCCCGCACCATCACCGCTCATCTCGACCTTTACGGCTCCTTCGAGGAACACATGCTCTCCATCAGAGAAATGTGCCAACTCGACCAATTAGTGTATGAAGGACACCCGGACGTCACCCTAGCCAAAGTATGTGACCACGTCAGATTCGCATGTCCCTCGCGAACCCAAGAATATCAAGAACGACAAATCCTCCAAGCACTATTCAAGATCCTCCCCTTATACATCTGGCATCATTTCCTGATCCACGGCCATACCTCCTTTCTACATGACATCCATAATATGATCCGGGAGATGTTAAAACAAAACTACCAAACACCTGCCCTGCAGCCTCATCAAGATCAACCTTACGCCAAAAACTACTCGAGTCCAAGGTCAGTTCACCCAAAGTATATAGACACTAACAAGTAAACCTACTGTATACTCAAATTTCTTGAAGGGCGCCGAAGTGTGTAAGTCTTGTAAAATGGTGACGTCACGCTCAAGGTATACTGTGGCTATAGTTTGGGGTTATTGCTACCTGATGGCAAATTAAATCATTTAGCAGCTGATTCCTCGATACTTTATGAAAAGTTAAAAAACTAATATGTCTCTGCATCCTCTTATTGTCACGTTTTCATAACCAGCAACATATTTCGCTCCAAAATCTGGAGTATTATTACTGTAGAAGTGGGAGCGGGAGACCTTAGCCGTAGCCACTATGCCTCTACATTCGTACTTAATCATGATTGTATTTCGATGTATGTTTACTTATTTTGTACTGAATTGTATTGTATTAGGTTAGGTTCAGCTGGTTAGGTTAGTTATTACAATCAAATTATGTAAAGCACTTCAAAATACAAGTGTGATCAGGCGCAAATTTATGGGCATGGCGGCTGCGGCCAAACCCTCTTTCCCAGCGCAGACGAATACACATTTAAACGATCTAAAATGTACTTTATACTTTCACTGTTATTTTATTTTGGAGACATTTTGTTAATTGTTTGCTTATATAAATATAAAACAAATATTTCAAAGTAAAAACAACATGAACTAAGACCTATCATTATTAATTTATACCGAAAATAATGGTGAACTATTATAGTCAGTCCTAAAATGATACATTTTCGGTTTTCTTTACTAAATTATCCAAAGAAAACTTTATTATCTACGACTAAGGAAGATGGAGAGAAGGATTTTCTGTGTAAAGTAATGTATGTTTAACAGCAATGACACAAGTGAAGTTGGTTCCAGTACATAATTGAAACCATACATACACACATAAACCTGCGCAAGATTGCTTACCAGAGTATTGGGACTCTTACTCAAGTGTAAATAAGGAAAATAATATGATTACCGAGTGTATTTTTCCCCTCTCGGTATTTTGACCATATTTATTGAAAAATTGCAGTAATATAGGGGTAAACTGCATACTCATATGAAGTCAATTATTTATGTAATATCCCTATTTATGATAGCATAATATACAAACTACTTCAGAAGTTATATTTCGATAATATATGTAACAGAAGCCCAGAAGATGCTGAGAAAGGCTTCATTAACACCAACATTATCGATATATATGAACACATTAGGACCAGTTATATACTAGAATTAAGTTGTTTAGTCTTTTATCAACTCATTAAAACCATTGTTACAAAACCGTATATACCAGTATTCCATATGCTTTGATTTTACCAGAACCACCGTTAGTAATATTATTTTTATTAATCTCACCACCACACCCCCAATGAAATTAATTAAAGTATATATGATCCACCGGGATTCGAACCCGGGTTATCACACACATATTTTTGCCACCTTAACCATTACACCACCAGGACGGTGCAAGGTGCAAGGTGCAAGGTGCAGGAGGTAGCAAGAGTGGAGCTTTCAACGTGACGTCACAGGTTCCAATATTGTTTTGGTAGGTTTACTTGTTAGAGTGTATATACTTTGAGTTCACCCACATTCATCCACTCCCTCACGTTCCACCATAGTAAATGAAGCTCCTGTAAAAATCTCGCCCACAGCCATGTGAATCCCCTGCCCAACCTTAGAAAAAATAAAGAAAAAAGAAACCCCTATCCACCTCTCCAAGAAAACAAATGTATTCCTCCACCTAACCCTATCATAAATAAGTCCCTCCATTCTCCTAAGAAATCAAACCCCGTGCACCCTTCCAAAATGACCCCCGATGAAATACCAACCCCAGTGCACTCTTCCTTGCCTCTATCCCCTCTGACCCTCCCTTCCCATCCCCCCTCAATCAACGAAACTCCCTTGCCAAAAGTAACTGATAAATCAACTCTCTTGCTCAACCTTGATCAAACAAAAATCCTCACCCCCATCCCTTCCTCCACCACCTCCAACCCCCAAATCAGATCACCCCATTCATTCATCCCTTCCCATCCCCCCTCGACTCTCACTTTCACTCTCGAGCAAAGACAAATGCTCACGCCCATCAATCCCCCCCTTAATCAATTAAACTCCCTTGCCAACACTAACTGATAAACCAACTCTCTCTTGCTCAACCTTGATGATAGAAAAATCCTTACTCCCAGCCCTTCCTCAACCACCTCCAACCCCCAAATCAGATAATCCCCATTCATTCATCCCTTCCCATCCCCCCTCAACTCTCTCACTTTCACCCTCGAGCAAAGAAAAATGCTCACGCCCATCAATTCCCCCTTCCATCAATGAAACTCCCTTGCCAACACTAACTGATAAATCAACTCTCTCTTGCTCAAAGAAAAATCCTCACCCCCAGTCCTTCCTCAACCACCTCCAACCCCCAAATCAGATCACCCCCGTTCATCCATCCCTTCCCATCCCCCCTCAACCAATAAACCTCCATTGCCAACCGTGATTACAAAATCCACTCTATCTTGCCCACCCTCGACCAAAGAAAAATCGTCAAACCCTACTATCCCTCAGCAACCTACAACCATTAACGCCCCCTTCCATGCATCAACTCTCTCCCCTTCCCCCTCAATAAGTGAAATTTCCCCACTTATAACAACTCCTCAACCAACGCTCTCTCCTGTAACCTCGAACAAGGAAAATTCCACAATCCTTTACCCAAATTCACCCCCTACACCCCCGAACGTCCCCGTACCAACCCCACCCCAACAACGCAAAACCTCAGTAAACAACCCCAAAATGCCACTAATATCCCTAAGTCCTTCCACACTGCCCTCAACCTCTACCAGCTTCCACGAAATAACCTCAAATTTGTCCTCACCTTCCGCACCTAACCTCGCTTCCCACCCTACCCACCAGACTTTCTCCGCAAAACCTGTTCCACCCTTGCCGGAAATTACCTGCTCCACCTCATCTCACTCACCCTCACCACTCATCCCCGTTATCACCAGCAAGAAACCCCCCAAACTCCGGGCCCCATTCAAAACTTAATATCACCCCCGTACATACCCCCTACCTCCTCTTCCCCCCCTACCTTACCCCCCTCTCCACCGTTACCCCAAACGCTCCAGATTCCACCTCCAAAGATTCTGCTCGACAAAGTGCCACACCCATCCAAATCCAACCCCAAATTTTTTTCAACCTTGGCTAACCACCAAAGTACTACTCTCTCTCTCGCCCCAGATAACGTAATCAACCTCTCAACCTCAACCACTCCTCAAGCTCCCATCAACCCCTCACCCACCAACAACCCTATGCCACCAAGGTTTTCATTCAACAAATCCTAACCCCAACCGCATACCAAACCCCGCCCTCTAAACCTCCACAGACCCACCAGACACACACACAAAAAACCTCCAAGATAACCCTCACCCAGACACCCGCCAAACCTAACGGTACCCCCGTTCCTAACGGCAAGCCTAACGGGATATCCATCCCTCCCTCCCAAAGTGAAAGCGAAACCCCAAGGTCAAAGCCACAGCCACCACCACCACCCCTACCTCCAACCTCAACCCACCACCGACCCAACCTGCCCCCCAAAACAAACCCACCTATTCCAACCTTGTGGTACGAGGTCGTACCTCATATAAAGGCGACGGAGGTGAAATACCCCAGGAACGAAAATTCCTGGGAGCGAAACTCCCACCCCCAGCGGGATCCCCGGTCCCATTTCCACCCCCGATTTGGCCTCTCTCTTTCTTTCACCTCATTCCACATGTTATACGTCCCTCCAATCACAGTCTTCTAGTATACAAACCACATTTGTGTAGGATCTATTCCCAACCTATTATGTCCCCTATGGTGACCGGTCAACTCAACCAGTAGACCATTTCAACTAGTAGCTCTCAACCAGTACCAAATCAACCAATACGGTTAGGTTAGGTTAGGTTAGTACTATATTTTGGCACTGGTTTGGTTGGTCTGGGTTAATTTGGCACTGGTTGAGAGCTACTGGTTGAAATGGTCTACTGGTTGAGATGACATGGAACCGTCCCCTATCCTTTGTATGTTATTATTATTATTGCTTCAGATGAGATAACTTCCCCGACTACGAATCTATATTCAAGAGTTGGAGATCGAAATGATTATGTTGAGACGATCTATAACTCCTTAGGATAGACGTTACCTGGATTAATATACCATTTATTCTTTGTGTTATTCTTGTTATGATTTCAGATCAGCAGCCAATCCCTGACTACAAATCTATATTCGAGAGTTGGAAAGATAAATAATTATGCTGGGACGATCTAAAATGCCCCAGGAACGAATATAACTATGATTATCCCCGACTTCGTTTCTTCCCTCTCCCACCTCACTCCACATGTTACACGTCTCTTTAATCACAGTCTTCTAGTATACAAATCACATTTCTTTACTCCTTGACATTCTTGAAGTACCAATGTGACGCCTGCAGCTTAGCAGAACGCCACGTGGGCTCAGCCGCTCGCTTGGCCACTCGCTAACACTCGCCAGGGCGATGCATTTGGCTACAGTCTATCTACAATGTTGTACTTTCTTTCTTGTGAATCGTCATGTCACAGGCAATATAGAAGTGGTCTTTGCTTTCGCCTGTGACAAGGGATTATGTTTTATATCATCAGTTATAAGTTTAATGTATAAGACTGAATGATACAGCTAGAGAGTGTGAGTGAGTAAGTGCAGGAGGCAGAGGGTAGTGTGCGTAGTGTTACACGTTGTCTCGGTGACGTCATGCCACGGCCGGGCCCTCTGAGTGGCTGGCCGCCTCACCACCCTCCTGCCGCGTCAGGAAGTGGTCCCCCCCTCACTCCCTGCTGCCTTGTGCCTTCCGTGCTCAGAGCTTGCCTGACCAGCATACCCTTCACATATCCCTTGCTACCTGTCCCTGACTTCTACCTATAGAACACTTTCTCTCTCTCTCAACTTCTTACCTCTCATTCTTTCAATCTATTTAATATCATAACTCCCCTTTGGTTCTGCACGATTTCATACATCGGCCATCGTATTATATGCTGAAGCTCTCAGATATTCCACGTTTAGATAGACATTTTGGAGGGGTTAACATTTTGTCTGTAGAGGTTCGACACACTCGTGGTGTCTCCCTACCTTTTGCTTGGTTGTCTGCTGGGCTATTTAATGCTAGACTGGGGTGAGGCCATTGTTGTTGTGATTTCCGATGTGTACCAGGTTTTGTTGAACCTGTACAACCGCAACGGATACGTGGGAAGCCTAGGTTGTCTTTCTGACTGTATACCTTGTGAGTTTAGCACTGTGTTGCGAGTGAGGGCTTTTGGCTCTGCCACCCAACACTGTGCTAACTCGTTTTGCTTTGACTTTGAGAGGGTCGCCAGGAGAGAAACAGATACTAGCGATCTGGATCTCTCAAGAGAGCACCCCGTCAATTAACGTAATTTGGCCGTACAGTCTTAACCTCTGAAGTGCGCATGGGGGTAATTAGACACCTCTCCCTGTGCGCATGTATTTGAGGTGTTTCCGTCACTAAAATATTCATTGTACCATTAATAGCATCAATACTTATCCATATGCGCCTATTATGGGTTGATTATAAAGGTATTAACCTGAAACAACAATAAAACGAGTGAAAACAGCGTTTGGATGGTCAAAATTGGAGATATAGCCCGCGAGTTGTATAATGTATGGGTGAGGCAAGCTGCTTTCCCGCCAATTTCCCCCAAGGCCACTGAGACACAGTCGATCGATACTCTCTCTCTCTCTCTTGCATTCGCTTGCTTTCAGTGATGACCACACCCTGCAACCGGATTTCTAATGTTAGCACGAAAATATACCTCAGAATAAGGGAATAACAGGGAAAATAGGTGATAACTGAAGGAGACGAGGAAAGTGGGGAAGGAGAGGAGGTAGAGGACTGAGATTTTGCATGGCCCAGGGGCCAAAAAAAAAACAAAAAATACAAAAAAAAAAAAAACAAAAAAAAATTTCGATGTCAAAAGTTGATTTTTTTTTCTCTGACTCTTAAGAGTCAGTTCGCCGGGGGAACTCTTAAGAGTCTCCCAACAGTTCCCGGGTTAAGGACCTCGCTAGGCTACGAGCCGCTTGCTCAGTCATTGTTTCCTAGCCTACTACATCCCAGCTAGACTTTATTCGCCTAGCAGACACCCGATTAAGATTATAAACTCTCATGTTATGTATGCAGCATTTTTATTCACGTTGATTGTAAGCCTTGGTTGTTGTTGAGTTGCACAACCTGAGCAGGCTTTTACGTGGCCTGAGGAAGTACTTCTTTTGTTGTTGGAGATAATACTATTGCGCATTTATCGTTATTCCCGTGCCAGTTAACACTGTATGTCCCTACACTTGTCATATCTTGTTCCTGCTTTATATTATAACAGTTCAAAATCCGATTCGATCATCTTAAGCAGCATCAGACTTTCTTCAGAAGATTCCTGCTCGATGCTTTAGGACTTTCATTCACTTTCTTTAACACTAGATTAGCGGGCTAGCGGTTTATTTATATTATGTACCGCCCAGCGGGGTGTTTTTAGCCAAAATAGGGCTGTTTACGTGATCATTTTCATGCCTAAATAAGACCCAGAGCGTGAAACAGGTATCTATCCCTGAAAGGGCATAAACAGAGCTTTCCAATGACACCATAACGATCCTTTTATGATGGCTAGTTTTCTTGCAACAACCGCGCAACGCGAGTGCAAAAAGCATGTAATTAGGCACTTTCCCCATACAATTCCGTATATAGCGAGTAAGAGAGGGAGGGAGGAGGTGGGATTCGTGTCAGTAGGTTCGCCGCAGTGGTCTGGAGCAGTCATACGCTCGCTACTCTCCTGCCACCACTTGTCTCTCTCTCTCAGCAACATTACGTGCTGAAATTGCCACACGACCTATGTCGAGCGCCGCCAGATAGTCCAGATTTATTATACTCGACTTATGTTGCGCCCCGACAGTTAGGGGTTAATATAGGAGTGACAGTTTATTATTATTTAGAGTAACTTTAATTATACCTTCTTCTTGTTTGCATTAAATCATTTCAGTGATTTAATTAAGCTCTCTATCCTTTTCCTTGTATACATTATTAACGTAATTGTATGTTGTTGTGATCAAGCTGTATCAGAGATCATCAGCCTGTAGTAGTAGTGCATTTATACCGAGTTATAGGATACCCCGTTATCGCAGATTTAACTCTGGAGGGTATAGGTGTTTTTGTTATAAGTTCGAGGGTTGGATCTAGTGTTACCGTTGTGGCTGTGTGCCTTTCTAGTCCAATGATTAAGAGCCCTTGTTTTATACGAGTCCCGGTCGTAACAAATGGCGACCTTGCTTAGGATTTTGTGAACTTAGAGAAATATTGCAGGAGTGTTGTGGTCATTTGTTTTTTTTGTTTAAAGGAATATAGTGGACACGTGGAATTTTTTTGGCAAGTAGTATAACACTGAAGAGTCTTCGAGCATCTTATATTTTTGAGTGAATAGTGCTACATGAGAGTTGGGTACTTTTTTTTTTTTGATAAACGTTGAGAATTTTCGGTAGACAATATGTCGGACGACGGATCAGTGTACAGTGAGGACACAGTACGGGAAACAGACTCTGAGGTGCAGCAGCGGGGTTTGTCCGAAGGCATTAGAGTTATAACTAGTGAGGAGGATGCAAAGAAGTTTCTGGAGGTGCCTATTACTGCTGACCGGATGTCGGGGATCGATTGGTATGGTCTCCAGTGTTTGGCCACGGTCATGGGGCATGTGGGCACTAGCAGAATGTCGAGAGGTGACTTGGTGGCCTGTGTGCTCGGCGGGGTGCGTGGGGCTTCGGGTGGAGCGGGAGCTGGGGCACCTTCGGCCCAGCCCCCATTCCACTCGACTCTTACCATGGCGCCCCCTCGGGCTCAGGAGCCGGGTACGTTCCCGCAGGCCGATAGTCACTGGCAGCGTGGTTTGCACTTGGGTGAGTCTCCAATTGTTGCATCTCCTCCTCCTCAAGGTTTAACTGCAGATATGATCTTCCAGCTTGAGATGGCTAAGATTGAGGAGAGAAAGGCCATACGTGAGGCTGAGCTTGAGCAACGAAAACATGAAGCTGAGCTTCAGGCTGAGGCTACGAAGTACTGTGCAGACATAGATCTTGAGAAGTCTAGGGTGGAGTCGACAGGGCAGCGTCTTGGTTCTGGGAATCGAGGTCTTGATCAGTCTTTATCGCACCTGCTCAAGTTGGTCCCTGTATTTGATGAGTCGGGTGTCACCGAATTTTTCATGCGTTTTGAGAAGAAGTGCCGGGAGCACCAATGGCCCGAGGTTAAGTGGGCAGCCCTTGTTTCCTCTAGGTTGGTTGGCAAAGGACTCAAGGCATATGATGTGTTGCCCTTGGAGTCGTGCATCGATTATGAGGTATTGAAGGAGGCTGTCCTGCGGGCATATGAGTTACAACCAGAGACGTACAGATTGAAGTTCCGGGGTGTAACGAAGGGTCGTGAGTGCACCTTTCTTGAGCATGCCCGGGATCTGTCCGATGCATTTAGAAACTGGCTGCGTTCTGAGAAGGCATCGACGTTTGAGGAGTTGAAACAGCTGATGCTTCTAGAATTTTTTTTCAAGTGTACAGGCAGTGATCTGACGTTGAATCTTAAAGAAAAAACCCCGAAAACTTTTCAGGAGGCAGCTGAGATGGCTGACCTTCGGATGTCACTGATTCGTGGGTGCGGGTCTGCACAATGGAACGATGCAGGTAACAAGGGGCGCAACACTCCACCCCCCCCCGAGTCAGTGATACACCATATAACTATAACAACAAGAGCAACGATACTAAGTCTGACCATAAACCTAATACCGTCCCGTTTAAGAAGGGTCAGGGCCCTTCCCCACCTCAAGGGAAGCCCAAGGGGGAGTTAGAGTGTTTTCATTGTCATGAGAAGGGGCATTTTGCAAGAGCCTGTCCAAGCAAGCTACCTAATGCAGTTGTGTCTTTGGCTCGCAACATTGGGGTGTCCCCGAAGTCGTCTGAGTTTGCCCGGGGTATAACATCAGAGGCTGGGACACAGCCAGTGGAGAAGAATCCGGAAGGCTCGAACCCTGTCCGCGATGTCTTTTGCGACCATCGAGGGCGTGGCTGCGTGAAGGGGGCTGGTAAGAAGCATGGAGTTGCGCTGTTGCGAGACACGGGTGCCTCTCAGACTTTGATGAAGAAATTTACTGGTAGACCAATAAACACGGCACGAGTGGTTGTGGTGCAAGGTATCAATGCTATCAAGTCATACCCGTTGGTCAGGATGGAACTGGAGGTAGATGGTGTGACACGAGAGTTGGATGTGGGAATTGTGGAGAACTTGCCTGTTGGGGGCGTCGACCTCCTTCTCGGCAACGACTTTTGCTTTCTCATTTAGGTATCCGATATGTAGTACTTTACATTTATCCGCATTGAAACTCATTTGCCAAATTTGGGCCCAACATGACAATTTATCTAGATTGTGTTGCATATCGTTAACTTGTTCTTTTGAGAGTACGCTATTTGCAATTTTTGTATCGTCAGCAAATTTTGAGATTGTACAGGTGAGACCCTCATCTATGTCGTTGATGTAAATTAGAAAGAGAATTGGTCCTAGTACCGATCCCTGGGGTACCCCGCTTCTTACATTGGTCCATTTAGATGCCTTACCGTTTATGACTACTCTTTGCTTTCTGTCGCTGAGCCAATTTTCTATCCATTTCAACACACCGTCTTGTATTCCATGCGCTTTTAGTTTTAGCAGTAAACGTTTGTGGGGAACTTTGTCAAAGGCCTTTTGAAAATCAAGGAATAAAATATCTACAGCTTTACTCTCATCGTAGAGGTTGAGGATATCGTGGAAGAAGTCTAAGAGGTTTGTTAAACAGGAACGTTTTTTACGAAAGCCGTGTTGAGTATCTTTAAGTATGTTATTTTCCTCTAAGTGATTTACGAGTCTGTCTCGTATGACCGTTTCTAGCATTTTACATACAACTGAGGTTAAGCTAATTGGACGATAGTTACTGGGTAGGGATTTGCTGCCTTTTTTGAATATCGGTGTTACGTTGGCTAGCTTCCACTGATCGGGCATAGTTCCAGACTGCAAGGATTTATTGAATAGTAATGTCAGTGGTTTGGAGAGCTCATCCTTAGCTTCCTTTAGAACTCTAGGCGAGATTGTATCAGGTCCAGGCGTTTTATTTACCTTGAGTTTATCTAAACAATTCAATACTTCTCTCTCTGTAACGGTGATATTGCTTAGAACATCTGAATTATCAATCTGAATCGGCGATGGTGTAGGGATATCACTGAGGTCTTCTGTTGTAAAAACTGATGCAAAGAAGGTATTGAGGGCATTACTCATTTGTACTTCGTCTTTGGTGTATTCTCCATTTTCATCGACTAACGGTCCAACAGTTGAAGTAACTACTTTTTTCTTTCTGATATAACTATAGAATTCTTTCGGGTTTGTTTTACTTTGATTCGCAATATGTAACTCTAAGGTCTTTTTACTTTGCTTAATTAACTTTTTGGCTTTGCGTCGTAGCTCTACAAATCTCAGCCGTTCTTCGTCATTTTGTGAGGATTTTAATCTATCATTAGCAAATTTTTTAGCAAGCAGGCAGTTTGAAATATCTTTATTCCACCATTTGGGCTTATTATTATGGCCTGGACGCCGTATTTTCGATGGTATGCAGTCTTGCACTGCTTTTAGGTAAGTGGCTTCGAATAACTTCCAAGATGTATTTATGTCGTTATTGTGAATTAAAAAGCTCCAGTCAGTTTCTTTAAACATAGCTCTAAGTTTATGGAAGTTTGCTTTTTTGAAATTAGGGACTTTTTCGATGCTACTATTTGGTTCGTTACTAGTAAACTTTAAAGTGAAAGTTATCGTACGATGGTCGCTGTTACTGAATTCATCACCAACATTCAAATTCTCTATTAATTCTTCTTTTGTTGCAAGTACAATGTCAAGAACGTTATTACCACGGGTTGGCGTTCGAACAAATTGATAAAGCGAACTCTCTTGCAAGTTCGTATGCAAGTCATGTCCGGAGTGTGAAGTAAGAGTATCGCCCCACTTGGTCACCGGTAAATTAAAGTCGCCAAAAATTACGGTATCTTGTGAGTTACTTACATCTGCAATTTGTTCGTAAATTTTTCGGTCAGTTTGCACTGATTGAGCTGGAGGTCTGTATATTAATGCAAGTATTATTTTTGTACCTTTATTATTCTTTATTAGCACAAAAGATGCGTCGACGTTCACAATTTGAGGTTTTGACAAGAGGGTAGGGTTAAGACTTTCTTTGATATAAAGTAAAACGCCACCTCCATTTCGATTTATTCGGCTTTTCTCAAACATTACATAACCGGGAAGTGAATACTCTGCTAAAAAGTCTCTATCTTCTGTATTGAGCCAAGATTCTGTTATGCCAATCACATCATAATTTTCTGTAAACACTAGCTCCTCTAAATCTGAAAATTTATTGCGTATGCTACGAGCGTTTGCATAGAAAACCTTTAAATTTGTTATTTTAGAACTCACGGAACGCTCTTTAATAATATTTTTGGTTCTTGTCGGATCTACATTTATGTTCATGGCTGTCCTCGGTCCTCGCTGTCTTCGGTCCTTATCGCTGGTGGTCCTCGGTTGCCTCTGTTTTTTTCTTGGCGTTGGATGATTTATGTCACTGCTGCTTCTTCTCGGATGGCGTTTTTTGATCCATGGCTGCGGACTGCTTCGTGTAGGAGACGACCCATGCGTGCTGAACCCACAGGGTTTAGATGAGTGCCATCCTTGCGGAACAGAGTAGGCTGGTTGTAGAAGTTGTCCCAGAGGTTGATGAATTCAACTTCTTCCCTCAGACACAAATATTTTAGTCGGCTATTTGTGCTGAAGGCCTTGTCGTAGAATTTGTCAGGTGCGTCGATCTTGGGGAGAATGCCTGAGATGATGATATTCCTTGACTTGTTTTTGTAGTGCTGGATCATCTTGCGATATTTCTTCATCAACTCTTCGGATCTGGTGCGCATGACGTCATTTGAACCAGCATGGATGACAAAAAGGGTATTTTCATTTGCATCCTTTGTGGTATCTTCGAAGGCTTCCACAATGTCGTCCAGTCCAGCTCCTGGGATGCAAAATCTTTTTCGTTGATTTGGGACTCTGTCGCAGAACTCTTCGAGACTACAGGTTAGAAGCTGCGGTCTCGGCTGGGTTGTGGGAGGGCACTAGGCATGTTGTTCTGCGAGATAAGTTATTTACTAGGTTGTGGCAGTGCTTCCGCATGTTTGTTGCTTCTCCAGGCCTGATGTACGGGGTAGAATCTGACATGGAGGCTGGAGACAGTGCAAGGTTTAAGTTAATTCCCTACCGTATAAATCCTGCTCAACAGCCTGTCGTGAAAACAGAGCTAGACGACATGTGGAAAAAGGGTCTGAGGGATAAAGGATATCGTGAGTGGTCGTTGCCAGTGAGTTTGCAACCTGAGTTGAGTGGCAAGATCCGTGTGTATGGTGACTGCAAGAGTGTGGAAGCATTATCCCTGACAGACACCTATCCATTGCCCAAGGGTCTGAGGGATAAGGGATATCGTGAGTGGTCGTTGCCTGTAACTTTACAACCTGTGTTAAGTGGCAAGATCAGTGTGTGTGTTGATTGCAAGAGTGGGTGTGAATTATCCCTGACAGACGCCTATACCTTATCGAGAGTTGACGACACCATAGACCGCCTCGGGGTTGTATCGCCTATCACGAAGGTAGAACTAGTGAAAGGCTTTTGGCAGGTCCCGTTGCCGGAAAGAGCGAAGAGAAGTGCCAGTCTTGTGATGAACTGGGCAGTTTATCAGTGTCAGGTGTTGTTGTGCTGCCGGAACACAAGTTGGATGTGTGGCATGCTAAGGGCACTGATAATGTTTTGGCCGATTGTTTGTCACGGGAGGGTTTGTTTGCAGGAGAACCCTCGCCGTTCAGTAGGTGTGTGTTGAGAGTGGAGTAAAATTGGCTTGCCCCTGTAACTGCAGCCGCCATAAACATATTAAAAATGAAAATTCTATAAAAACTCTTTCTTTAATAGTTAATTTTTTTTAAAGTATGTTATAGCTGAAGTTCTGAGTCGAACCTGTACTTCCCTCAGAAGGCTGGGCTAGTAGAAGCTCGCTCTAGGAGCATAGCAGTATGAATTAAGCTATTGTGTTGGGAGGGGTTGTAAATTTTTGTTTTTGTTTATGAGAACTGAGCTTTGCCTTCTTTGTTGCGAAGTGATTAGGGGTGGCGAGTCTTATCGGTGTTCTGCTTGTCAGATATGGAGCTCATGGTTGAGCGTCTAATATCTTGGTCCCCCACCAAGATATTAGACGCCTGCAGCTTAGCAGAACACCACGTGGGCTCAGCCGCTCGCTTGGCCACTCGCTAACACTCGCCAGGGCAATGCATTTGGCTACAGTCTATCTACAATGTTGTACTTTCTTTCTTGTGAATCGTCATGTCACAGGCAGTATAGAAGTGGTCTTTGTTTTCGCCTGTGACAAGGGATTATATTTTATATCATCAGTTATAAGTTTAATGTATAAGACTGAATGATACAGCTAGAGAGTGTGAGTGAGTAAGTGCAGGAGGCAGAGGGTAGTGTGCGTAGTGTTACACGTTGTCTCGGTGACGTCATGCCACGGCCGGGCCCTCTGAGTGGCTGGCCGCCTCACCACCCTCCTGCCGCATCAGGAAGTGGTCCCCCCGCACTCCCTGCTGCCTTGTGCCTTACTTGCTCAGAGCTTGCCTGACCAGCATACCCTTCACATATCCCTTGCTACCTGTCCCTGACTTCTACCTATAGAACACTTTCTCTCTCTCTCAACTTCTTAGCTCTCATTCTTTCAATCTATTTAATATCATAACTCCCCTTTGGTTCTGCACGATTTCATACATCGGCCATCGTATTATATGCTGAAGCTCTCAGATATTCCATGTTTAGATAGACATTTTGGAGGGGTTAACATTTTGTCTGTAGAGGTTCGACACACTCGTGGTGTCTCCCTACCTGTTGCTTGGTTGTCTGCTGGGCTATTTAATGCTAGACTGGGGTGAGGCCATTGTTGTTGTGATTTCCGATGTGTACCAGGTTTTGTTGAACCTGTACAATCGCAACGGATACGTGGGAAGCCTAGGTTGTCTTTCTGACTGTGTACCTTGTGAGTTTAGCACTGTGTTGCGAGTGAGGGCTTTTGCCTCTGCCACCCAACACTGTGCTAACTCGTTTTGCTTTGACTTTGAGAGGGTCGCCAGGAGAGAACCAGATACTAGCGATCTGGATCTCTCAAGAGAGCACCCCGTCAATTAACTTAATTTGGCCGTACAGTCTTAAGGACCTCGCTAGGCTACGAGCCGCTTGCTCAGCCATTGTTTCCTAGCCTACTACATCCCAGCTAGACTTTATTCGCCTAGCAGACACCCGGTTAAGATTATAAACTCTCATATTATGTATGCAGCATTTTTATTCACGTTGATTGTAAGCCTTGGTTGTTGTTGAGTTGCACAACCTGAGCAGGCTTTTACGTGGCCTGAGCAAGTACTTCTTTTGTTGTTGGAGATAATACTATTGCGCATTTATCGTTATTCCCGTGCCAGTTAACACTGAATGTCCCTACACTTGTCATATCTTGTTCCTGCTTTATATAACAGTTCAAAATCCGATTCGATCATCTTAAGCAGCATCAGACTTTCTTCAGAAGATTCCTGCTCGATGCTTTAGGACTTTCATTCACTTTCTTTAATATAGGAGTGACAGTTTGTTATTGTTTAGAGTAACTTTAAATATACCTTTTTCTTGTTTGCATTAAATCATTCCAGTGATTTAATTAAGCTCTCTATCCTTTTCCTTGTATACATTATTAACGTAATTGTATGTTGTTATGATCAAGCTGTATCAGAGATCATCAGCTTGTAGTAGTAGTGCATTTATACCGAGTTATAGGATACCCCGTTATCGCAGATTTAACTCTGGAGGGTATAGGTGTTTTTGTGCGCCGGCATTATAAGTTCGAGGGTTGGATCTAGTGTTACCGTTGTGGCTGTGTGCCTTTCTAGTCCAATGATTAACCTCTCCGCGGCGCACAGGGGGTTTTCTACAGGGTAAGACTGTGCGCACCTATGATGATTTTGGGACCTATTGCCAATTTCGATAAAAAGTACATCATCGTGTAGGGAATGTTTGCGTGCATCGGCCCATATATATTTGACCCCCCAAAAAATGTCTGGGGGGGGTAGGGGAACGGTCTGTAGTTGAAAAATGTGGAGCGAATGGCACCGCGCGGCTAGATTGTCATCGAGCGGCGAGATTTCCCGGCCGAATTTTCACGCGCTCAGGGGATAGAAGGATACGTATTATCACGTATATCTCCTTTTTCGAGCCCTTTTAGGCTATTTAGAGTATGTATACGTGTGTAGGCCACCCATATAACAATGAATATGCCTCATAGTGACCAAAAATTGCAATATAAAAGGGAATTATAAGAGAATTTTTAGGCGGGAATGAAGATGTGTTGGAGGTTTGGCGGCAATTTATGAGCTGAGAGTGTGGTTTACGCCATACATATCACGTATATCTTGTACGTAGAGCACTGTCATGCTATAATACAGACTTGTACGTATGTATACGTGCCATATATCAAAATATATACCGCATATAGACCAATTCATGCGATATTTACGCACATTATCAATGAGTTTCTATGCGTGAACCAAGGTGTGAGTGAGTTGTGCTGGGAATGAAAGGGGGAGAGGGTGTGTTACGCCATAAATATCACGTAAATCTTGTATTTAGAGCACTGTCATGCTATAATACAGACTTGTACGTATGTATACGTGCCATATATCAAAATATATACCGCATATAGACCAATTCATGCAATATTTACGCACATTATCAATGAGTTTCTATGCGTGAACCAAGGTGTGAGTGAGTTGTGCTGGGAATGAAAGGGGGAGAGGGTGTGTTACGCCATAAATATCACGTAAATCTTGTATTTAGAGCACTGTCATGCTATAATAAAGACGTGTACATATGTAGGCGTCCCATATAACAAGGAATATACTGCATATAGCCCAATTGATGCGATATTTACGCAAATTGTGAATGTGTTTCTAGCAGACGGAAGCCTGAAAGGGTGGGTTGGGGGTGGGTGGGTGGGAGGGAGGCATGCAGGGGTGCAGTGAGTGAGTGAGTCGTGGAGAGATGGAAGTCAGGCAGATCTCTAGATAGATAACCAGCTTTGTGATAATTGTGGAGGTGCCCCAGGCGTATTGATGTCTTGGTATTTTTAACCTTATGTCTACCAGATGACTGGTGTTCGTTGCCATCAACAGGTCTACAATAACATGAGTCAGGAATGGAGAGAGAGAGAGAGAAACTGAGACATGCGTATGTCGTACGTATAAATGGACTTCAGAATTGCATTTTTATGCAAGCAGACATTGCATTTTAGACACATGTGAAGTACCACAGAAACATGTAGGCCATTGACTGTAAATAAAGTACTATATTATAGACCACCAGCGACGGTGGTGAGTAAACACAGGCAGATTGCCTTTTGTGATAAAGGGCTAAATATAGAATGGTGTCTCCTTACACTTGCGAAAGAGAAACGTTTACTTATTTATTTCCAAGTAATATGCAATCTAAATGTATATTCGAGACCTACTGCAATTATTTGTATGACAGTCATGACTATGTATAATCCAATATACGCGCGTAGGCGAGACATAAGAAAGCTGGTTGAGCAATTTTCGACACCCACACAGTTATTATTCTTTTTTATTTACAATATTATACAATACAAATGTATTTGTGAAGAGTATTTTATCCATTATTGTATTTATACAAATTTTGTTCCCAGACAGAGCTGCTGTTGCTGGTGTAGCTGGGGCATAAAGGAGCGGCAAGGGTCACCTCGTGACCGCTTGACCGTGTGAAAATGAGTGGAGTCGCACTGAGAGGGGCAATTTTGCTGAGTGTTTGGGCAATTTTTGACAGAATAAAGTTATATAATTACTAATTCTTGACAGAGACAAACTTTTATAAACCTTTGCATGATATAATTGATAATCCCATCAATTTACAAATGTAAATTGGTGGGATAATTCATTTTTTTTTGTATATTGTCATTTCGATTGTAGACACGAAGTTTTGAGTGATATTTGGTATGAGCTCCTGTGGCATGGTTGGTAAGGTCGCGGACTGGAAAACTCAAAGTGTCGTAGGGTAGTGGGATCGAATCCAGGAGGGGGTTATGGGGAAGGTTTTATATTGTCTAGAACATTTTTGATAATTTTTTTTTTTTACAAGATCATGCCATTGTATTCAAACAATATGAAATATTCATAGAATATATCATATTGTAAGAATACAATGGCATGACCTTGTTTTTTTTGTGTTTTTTATTGTTTTTTTTTATTATCTTAGTAGGTTTGACAGGATTTATTGAAACATATTTATTTTTGTACAATTCATTTGAGGTAAGAAAATAATTATATACACATTACTTTGGCTAATAACAAACATATATATTGATATACTAAAAAAATAAGGCATATTACACGTAAATCTTTGAAACTTATAAACTAAATAATGAAACATACAATTATATAATGTAAAAGCTATATCACAGGGACATCTTTGGAACTTATACATTATATAATATATATGTTACATTATGAGGTAGCGTGATCAATTAGGTCAGGTCAGGTAAGGTAGGGCGCGAGTCCAGGACAGGGCGGGGCAGGGGGCGAGTCCAGGGCAGGGCACGGGGCGAGTCCAGGGCAGGGCAGGGCAGGGCGACACTCAATAATTCTTGAAGGTGTGGTAGTCCCTGAAGCAGTCACCCAGGCAGAGTGGAACTTTGCACTCGGCGCACATTGAGGTGACTCTTTTCGTGACATGGGGTTTCCTGACACTGGAGCTGCAGACGGTGCACTGCGCCTGCCTGTGACGAGTGCCAAGCATCTCAGTGTTGATGGGGTAGTGTCTTTCGACACCAAGCTGGATGCGGTCAGGAACGTGATCCCCACGCCATGCCGTACGTCTGTGAGTGGTGGTGCCATACTTCTCCAGGAGTTGGTATGAGACGTTGTAGACGAACTCCCGGAATTTCAGCTTCTGGTTTGGGGCCATATCCTTTTTCACCAACCACAAGTTGTAGGTGTTCAGCATCGTTATATCAACTAGGTGGAGGAAGAGCTTGTGATACCACTTCACAGTCTTCCTCAGACACTCAACGCCTGACAGCTGACAGTCAGACTTGTCCACCAGGCGCATGTTTTTAGTGTAGTCCACTACCATGTCGGGCTTGTAGATTGTCTTCCTGGTTCGGTAGTGGATTTTGCCAGAATCCACCTGGGCACCTGTGTGGACGGTGGAAAGCAGGTGGACGTCTCGCTTATCCTTCCACTTCAGGGCTATCACTTTCCCACACTTCTCGAGCTGCTTGTATTTCTGCCCCTTTCGTCGCCTTCTTCGCACATGCCTCTCGCGGTGTTCCTGGGCCAGGTCGTCTTCTGAAGGTGTGTCACTGGAGGAGGCATCTGTGAGAGGAATGACATCACCTGTGAACTTTGGCATAAACTTTCTTGTCTTTCTGACAGTCCCACATGACCCCGTTTGGTTGTCATGAAGAAACTGGCAGAGAGCAGGAGAAGTATACCAGTTGTCAGTGTAGATGATGTGGCCTTTGCCCAGGTAAGGTGCCAACATTTTCCTGACGATGGCACCTGACATGCCCATGGAGTCATTGGCAGCGGCTTTCGGTATGTCAATGTCAGTGCCTGTGTACACGATCATGTCAAGCACTATTCCAGTTTCGCAGTCACACAAAACGAAGAGCTTGATTCCGAACCTATGCCTTTTCAAGGGGATATACTGCTTGAAAACAAGACGTCTTTGAAGAGCACGAGTGACTCATCAATCACCAAATTGAGGAAGGGGTAAAAGTATTTCCTATACCTCTCCAACAACATGGTGAACACATCCCGAACTTTCCATATCCTGTCAATCCTGTTAGGATTTTCGTTGTCTGCAAAGTGCATAAATCTTAGCAGCAACAAAAATCTGTCACTAGTCATGAACTTATTGAAAGTTGGGGTGGCGATGAGAGGGTCGTGCTTCCAATAGTGTTGCAACACATGCTTCTTGATCAGAGGCATGAGGAACAACAAGGCAAAGAACGTCATAAATTCTTCCACAGTCGTATCCACCCAGCCTCGTATTCTCGCTTTTGGAGAAAGGACGTCCAATCTGCCAAACACCCACCTGTAGTAGGCGTTTGTTTGGGCAACGATGTACGTCATTACCTCCATGTCGAAAAAAGCGAGGAAGAAGTCGCTTTCGTTCGCTTGATCGTCACAGGGCCAGTCGTCAGTTGTTCCTGACGTCCCAGGATTGAACTGGGGCACGTCAGGTACAAAATTGACCCCGTCAGACCAATCGAACGAAGGCAGCTCAGGGATCGGAATGTCGTCTGCGTCTGCTTCATCGTCTGAAATATCGCTTCCATGGTCGCGATACAGCACTTCATCATCATCACCCTCCTCTTCACTTGACAGACGATGCCCTTCCTCATTTTCGTCACCGACGTCGGACTCACTCCCACTGTCCACTCCCAAATCCCCCCACCCTTGGTCCCGTGCTAGGGCTTCGTCGTCGAAACCCGGGCTGCCAATGTCCTGCGAATCACCATCAAACAGCAGGGCGGCATACTTTGATGGTGTCAGAGTTTTCCGGGTCACTTTTGCACGTGCGGGAGTCTTATGGACAGGGACAGCAGATGCGGTGGCAGGGGCGGCGGCAGGGGTGGCGGCAGGGGCGGCGGCAGGGGCAGCAGTGGTGCGTGGCCTTGATGGCAAGATGATGGTGGTGCCTGTCGCCCTTCTCTCTGTTCCTTGGGCAGGGGCGGCATGGGCGGCAGGGGCAGCAGGGGCAACAGGGGCAGCAGGGCCAGCAGTCGCTTTCCCTCTCCCTTTCCCCTTCCCCTTCCCCTTCCCTGTTCCTTGGGCAGGGGCGGCAGGGGCGGCAGGGGCAGCAGGGGCGGCAGGGGCAGCCGGGCCAGGGGCGGCTGGTGGTGGTGGTGGTGGTGGTAGGGACACTTTGGCTGGTGTACGGGTTCTCTTCCCTACGCCTACGCCCGTGCCTTTAATTTTTCCTGCCCCCGCAGGTTCTGCAGCCCTAGAGCGGCCTCCTGCGTCGCTGGTACCGGTGGCAGGGGTGGCAGGGGCAGCAGGGGCGGCAGGGGCAGCCGGGCCAGGGGCGGCTGGTGGTGGTGGTGGTGGTAGGGGCTCTGTGGCTGGCGTACGGGTTCTCTTCCCTACGCCCGTGCCTTTAATTTTTCCTGCCCCCGCAGGTTCTGCAGCCCTAGGGCGGCCTCCTGCGTCGGTGGTACCAGTGGCAGGGGTGGCAGTGGTGGCAGTGGTGGTGGTAGTGGTTGTTGTAGTGGCCTGGGTCGTGGTGGCAGTGTCCCGAAACACCAATGACCTCTGTACCTTTCTTGTGCTTGCACGTGTTTTTCGTGCTTTGGGTGCAGGTGTTTCGTCCTCCGAGCTGTAGGGCATGTCGTACTGGTAGCTAGGGTCTTTAGCAGCCACCCTCTGCCTTCCACGGTGGCTAACACCACCAGAAGGAGGGCTGGTTGTGTCATCAGGGAGCGAGCGTGAGGGACGTGTGGGCTCCATGACTAGTGCGTGGTTACTGGCGCGGTGGTGCTTGCACGAGTGCGGCGCGAGCGTTTGGCGGGGTGGTGTCGAGAGTTGACATGTAGTACTATACCCACACCAATTTTCAGCCGCCTGGCTATAAACGCGCGGTTTTGGTACGTGTTCAAAGGCTCTGCTCTTAAGAGTCTCCCCGCAGTGCGCCGGGGGAACTCTTATGAGTCTCCCCGCAGCTCCCGGGTCAAGAGCCCTTGTTTTATACGAGTCCCGGTCTTAACACCAACTAAGTATGTATTTAATTAGATAACAACCATGCAGGCTATAATACTTTCATTGTGTAGGTACAAAGGCGATCTCAAGACACCTTAGCTTCCATTGCACAACAAATCAGGTCATGATTATGTCCGCCGCTGTATTTAATTATGTAACCACCATGCCCCCCTATTTATACGACGTAAGCTATAATACCCGCGTCGTGAGCATGTTCACTGTGACTCTTGTAATCATCGTTGCATTTATTTAACGTGCGTTTGGCTACGGCCAAAACTAAATGCAACCGCCGCAGAGAGATGCTTGGCGACCTATGAACAACATAACTGCAAACCATGTATTATATATATGTTTAACTATGACAACCGCCTAAGAGAGAGACAAAAGGGAAGACACCTTTATCTCTCTACATTACGACGGTATAGGTAGGTAACCCCATGCCCAGTTATTGTATTGATTTACCTCTGTTGATTTATATAGGTTTAATTATGGTCAATCTGCATACGACCATCTCAAGAGAGAGATGCAGGAAAGACACCTGGTATCTCTCTGCATTACCAGTATATATATATATATGGACCCCCATGCTCAGTTGTTCCCTTTTCTAGTAACTAAAGTATGTAAAATACAGCAGAAACAGACAGACAGACAGACACTCACCCAAGACAGCAAAAGGAGCGAACGGCCCCGCCTCGCCGCGATAATCCCCGAACCAAGGCAATGCCTTCTCTATACCAAGGTCCATAGATACATCAGGTCAACCCACGGGGTCGCTCAAACTCCCTATCCGCGCGCATGACGTCAGAGCCTTGAAGGGTGAAGGGGTCACCAGTTTCTTCCCGCTCATTCTCAAAATCACAGCCGTTGGAGCAGCATCCTCCATTTTCTATATCTTCGTGCCGTGAAAGTATAACTTCGATATTTTATAATACAACAGTGACCATAATCCGTGTAACAGTGTAGCTCTGCTATTGTAAGTGAACAAAATGCCGTTATACTGTGAAGTTGTTGGGTGCAAGTCTGTATTCATTAAACAAGGAAATGTATCATTCCATCTATTTCCCAAAGATGAACAACTGAGGGCCAAATGGACTACATTATGTGGTAAAAAAAAACCAGAGTTACTCCACAATGTGCAAGAATCTGCGGCAAACATTTTGCCATGGGAAGTGATTAGTTTGTTTGTAAAATGCCGAATGTTCTTTAGAATAAGAATTTTGAACAGAAACATGAATGCCAATGATCCAAGAAAAACTAAATCTAAAATGTCTAAGTTAATGAAATAAGTGTGAAATAATTGTTGGGACTTATTATATGGTGTTTTTATAAGACTAATTATGAGGTGTATTTATAAGAACATACGAACACTTGAATCTGCAGAGAGCCGACTGGCCCACACACGGCAGTTCCCTTTCTGCAGACTCCCGCTTTCTTATGTTCTTATGTTCTAAGTTCTTCAAACTGTTTCCATATTAATCATTTATATCAATTTCACTACACCACCAAACTCCTCCAATGAAATTAATGAAATCATATATGTGATCCGCCAGGATTCGAACCCGAGTTATCACACACAGATTATTGACACCTTAACCATTGTCATATGTCAGATTTCTAATATTATGGAAAATGTGTGCAATTCTGCTATGTGCTCGGTCCAAAGAATCAATGTCCATTTTGTAATAAAATCACCAAACTTGAACTGCATAATCCATATGGTTTATCACTAATAACAAGTCAAGTTTTAAGATATCATCAACAATTCTGTTAATCACACTCCCTGAAATGAACCAGAAAATCATGTTTGCATTGTTACGAACGCTAATACATTACACTGTTTTCTATGTTTTAAATCATTGCCAACAAACACACATAGCTTTTTCTCACATTCTGAGTTTTATAATTTCATATTAGCTAGTTTATATTTTGCATTTGCATTAATCTTCCCTATCCTTAATAACTTGCATTTGTTAATATTAAAATTTATCTACCAATTTACTGACCATGTACTGTATGTATAAGGCTAATTATGATATGTATTTATAAGGCTAAATTTGAGATATATTTATATGGCTAATTTTGAGAGCTTCAACATCAAACTAGAAACGCATAAGTACGAGATGAGTTAGGTGTGAGAGGGATCTGGCTTGTATGGGTTAACAGGCTTTTTGTACTCACTTTTATTATGTTATTATGTTATTATTGTTTTGTAACCTGTCCAATGTTCTTCATAATAACCTTACGGAACCTTACGATGATACTGGACGCAGTTCTTGTCAGTGCTCTAAGTCCAAATCTTTATAATTTAACTTTAATAGACACACGTATATATTAATAAAATAAGTGTGTACCGAATTTTGTGAAATCCTTATCCCGCTTAACCTAGTTGTAAGAAGAAATTAGAACAATAACCAATGGGGACTGGACGACTCGGCCCATGGGACAACTCGGCTCGGACAGCTCGGCCCACTTTTGGACAACTCGGCCACGACGGCGAGACAGCTCGGCCCATTATTTGAGACAGCTGGGCCATGACGGCGAGACAGCTCGGCCATGACGGCGAGACAGCTCGGCCTATTATTTGAGACAGCTCGGCCCCATGTTATGCTATGGGGCAATTTTTTTAATATAGCTGTGAAAAAACCTGTAGCCTTGAAATTCGTGATTGTATCTAACCTTGTGATATAGCCGTGAAAAAGCCTGTAGCCTTGAAATTCGTGATTGTATCTAACCTTGTGTGTGTATATATACTGTATATATATATATATATATATATATATATATATATATATATATATATATATATATATATATATATACAGTATATATATATAATATATAGGCCTATATATATATATAATGACGATCAGACTAAAACACGCCCATTAATATGAAAAATCACAACCATTTTAATTTTCAGCCGATGGTGATTAGCATATTTCCCATTTTTATAGAAATCAGTTACTTTGCAAATAGAGTAGCAATATAGAGTGATCATGAAAACGTGACATTACGGTACCCCTTGAGGTTTATGTCGCCTTTTTTATTAATTCCGGCTGTCATTAGACGATCTCATACAGCTTCTAAAGGAAGGATCTGTAAGTGTTGAAATGCTGAAGACTGTCTAGAATAACCGTCTGTCTTCCATATAACCTTACTAATCTAAATAAAATGACCTCATAATAGACAAAATACACTGTAAAGTGCGTCATGATCCTCAAGGGGTTAACATGATGATGATAGAAGACAATCATATATTTTCATTCCTGATCCTACCTACTGTACAGTATATGTCCCTTTCATTCCTGATCCTACCTACTGTACAGTATATGTCCCTTTCATTCCTGATCCTACCTACTGTACAGTATATGTCCCTTCATGATCCTACCTACTGTACAGTATATGTCCCTTCATGATCCTACCTACTGTACAGTATATGTCCCTTCATGATCCTACCTACTGTACAGTATATGTCCCTTCATGATCCTACCTACTGTACAGTATATGTCCCTTCATGATCCTACCTACTGTACAGTATATGTCCCTTCATGATCCTACCTACTGTACAGTATATGTCCCTTCATGATCCTACCTACTGTACAGTATATGTCCCTTCATGATCCTACCTACTGTACAGTATATGTCCCTTCATGATCCTACCTACTGTACAGTATATGTCCCTTCATGATCCTACCTACTGTACAGTATATGTCCCTTCATGATCCTACCTACTGTACAGTATATGTCCCTTCATGATCCTACCTACTGTACAGTATATGTCCCTTCATGATCCTACCTACTGTACAGTATATGTCCCTTCATGATCCTACCTACTGTACAGTATATGTCCCTTCATGATCCTACCTACTGTACAGTATATGTCCCTTCATGATCCTACCTACTGTACAGTATATGTCCCTTCATGATCCTACCTACTGTACAGTATATGTCCCTTCATGATCCTACCTACTGTACAGTATATGTCCCTTCATGATCCTACCTACTGTACAGTATATGTCCCTTCATGATCCTACCTACTGTACAGTATATGTCCCTTCATGATCCTACCTACTGTACAGTATATGTCCCTTCATGATCCTACCTACTGTACAGTATATGTCCCTTCATGATCCTACCTACTGTACAGTATATGTCCCTTCATGATCCTACCTACTGTACAGTATATGTCCCTTCATGATCCTACCTACTGTACAGTATATGTCCCTTCATGATCCTACCTACTGTACAGTATATGTCCCTTCATGATCCTACCTACTGTACAGTATATGTCCCTTCATGATCCTACCTACTGTACAGTATATGTCCCTTCATGATCCTACCTACTGTACAGTATATGTCCCTTCATGATCCTACCTACTGTACAGTATATGTCCCTTCATGATCCTACCTACTGTACAGTATATGTCCCTTCATGATCCTACCTACTGTACAGTATATGTCCCTTTTTTATTTATTCGTTCTAGGAAACATTTATCCTCTAAGTCATCCATTAGTATTCTCATTAATATTATTAACCTACCGAATCATTTGTTGTTAGCCATTTCTAGACCGGTACTTTCTGGATTTGAATGATCAGTTGTATGACTTTACTGGTTTACGGTTTTACTGGGCCGAGCTGTCTCGCCGTGGGCCGAGCTGTCTCGTTTTTACTGGGCCGAGCTGTCTCGCCGTTGGCCGAGTTGTCCTGGCCGAGCTGTCCCGTGGGCCGAGTAGTCTAGCAACCTAACCAATACCTATAAATTAAACCTGAAAATAGTTATCCCATTTTGTATATGCTAAATGTTATGCCTTGTTTTTCTACAGGTTTAACTTGGGTAATGTGAGTTCTAACTGACTGGGTATATAAGGCTGCATGCACAATACAAGGTATGAGGAATAGAGAACACAAAATAAACACACAGTAACAAGACACACGATCACGTTTATTGATATACCACTTCTGAAATACTCGTGCAAGACAAAATATAGAATTGAACAACGCTAGCATAAGTGGATCTGGATGGAGCTTAGTCTCCCACTTCCATCGTTCAGGTATTAATCTTCTGATCACTGGCTTTAATTCACAGGTTTATACTGGAGACCATCAATGTTACTTATAGATTCATATTCACTGTTAGATTTATTACTGGTAGCTCTGGTGCACAAGGAGTAGTTCACAGACTAGATTAGACACACGTATTTTAGAGCACGGGAATTTTAGTAACCTCAGGGGGTACTGATCTAAGTTTTATATTCTTATGGCAGAAATACGTAGAACACAAATCAGTGGGTGAACGTTAGATATCACTAGGGTTTTACTTCTATGTAATAATATCTGGATAAAGGTAATTACGAGAGTTAATGTCGCCTGTTAATTAATAAACACTGATACGCTTAGCACTTCCCAAATGGAATGGTTATATATGAATTACACTGGGCAAAGATATAGCCACTTCGTAGAAATATTAATAAGTGAATCTCTAAATAGCACTGTAGTAATGTATTACTGATAGAGTGAATCTTAGGTAGTATTTGATTGGTCTGGTCCTGGTTATCTTGCATCCGTGATGTTGGGGGCTAACGACTGGTTCCGCGGCCGTCCAGGTTGTCCATATGTAGGAAGTTCTCAAGTATGTGGACAGGTCCTTCTATCCAAATCTGCCACGGAGTCTGCCGGCTCTGGAACTCAATTCTCAGCAACCAACAAGGATAGAGCTCAAGGTTAACTCTGGTGACCAACCTGGGTTGGTGTCTATCTTTCAACTGATTTTACTGGGGGCTGGAGCTGGGTTTATAGGCTCGGTTTTGGGCCCTGTAGGCCATAGGGATCTCGAGTCTTATGGACTTATTTGAGCTCTCAATAGATATGGGGACTAGGTAAGGTGGTGATTACTGTTGTGGCACATGGCTATAGGAAGCCTTCATAATATGATATAACTGAGCCTTAGTAAGAGGTACTATTTTGGCTATACTGGAAGTATTTAGGGGAGAGAGACTGGATCTACTTTGCGAGGAGGATGGGGACAGCTGTGATAGGAGCGTCTCTCTTAGATTGTTCAATCTTCATTCTATGGTATAGCTGAGGTGCTAACTTAGTGATCAGAGTATGCAAGAAAGGTAAATGGTTTATTGTGAGTTAATAGAGGTTAGTAAAGGTGTTAGTCATGCATGGTTAGTTCATTGATAGGAAGAATTCCTGTGCTACCTGGCAATGACCCGGAAGCCAAAACAAGGGTCAGGTATACCTCCGCAGGGGTGGGGATCTCCCTCCTCGGGTGGGTAAAAAGGGGTAGTTGCGCGCCCTCTCTCTGTGATGGTCGTCCGGCAGCTGTGGCTAGGGGCTTGCCATATCACAAGTGTTTGTAATAACCCTCTGTTTATGAGACAGATGTGGGTGTTCGTAATATCAAAACCGAAGGTGTCTTGACTAGCTGGTTTAATCGGTTGGGTTGTTAATTGCATGGTTTGCTGGATGTGGTGGAGACTGGGTTGCTAACTCTGCCACATTTATCTGGAAGTATGGCAATAGAAGTTAGTTACTGGCGAGGCGGCTAGCCTCGCACCGACGATCATTGGGTGCAGGGTTGTGAAGGGGTTGTAAGGGAATAGAAGGCATGCACGGGGTTAGTAAAGTTCTAATGTTGTTCCGGCCTACTAAGGGAAGGTAGGCTGGATAGGAGTATATATATAAAAGGTTGGAGAGCGTTAGCAACGGAAAAATCAAGGATCTTCAAGAGGTATGAGGGAGAGGCTAGGTCGGAAGAGAATTCGAGGAGCGCGGGGTGTTAATGAGAGGGAGAGAGTTCAGGGGGGCTACGTGGAAATTTGACCCTAAGGTCTCCGGGCGTGGGGGTGGCATTAGGCTACAGTTGATATTGGAGTTTGAAAGGACAGTGAAAGTACGTTAGCCAAATGCTACCGGGGGATGCAAATACGGGGTGGTATATGAGTCTGGAAAAGATAGAATCATGTGGACTGTGGGGCGGTGGGGGAGAAGGAGGTTAACTGTAGGTGTGTGCTTGACTGTGGATAAAGTAGGGAAAAACATGGTGTATTATTACTCGTCAATACGAGGGGTTATGGACCTATTATTTGACACAATTTCTTGTACGTCTAGTTGTCCCTGGGAACTGCGTTTTCTATGAAATATAGACCAAAGAAAAGCGGCAGTTCGTAGGGGTACTTCGTTATTGTTTCGAGGTACTATGATAGATACTGGTAACAAAGGTTATCTATACAATCTCTGGTTGGGGTAAGAATTGGAGTTACAGCATGGTGGCTAACATCTGTAGTCATGGCTGTCTAGGTCTTACGGGGGCAATGGTTCTATATCACTGGTGTACCCGTGGGTATCTTAGTTTCTTATTAATTAGGACATGGGGTTTTAACATACTACTTCTCGGATGGAAGAACATACATAGATTTATGGCTGTCTGACTGGTTGGCATTGGCTCAACCTAGGGACAGGGCATGGGTGTTTTAATATGAATGTGTATTCCTGTTCATCATCATGTAGGTAGAGTCTGGCGGGTAAGAGGTGTAGGACAAGAAGCAAAATGGAGTAGTGTGGACTGTGGATACGAAGGAGGTGAGTGGAAGACGTATAACAATTGTGGAAAAGTAAATGGAAAAGATGAACACAATGGCGGATAAAGATAACTAACCTAAGGATTGAATACATAGATTTATGGGTGCGATTGGTCTTCAGAAACTTAGTCTGGCAAGACAAGGTATTTTAGGGTATGTTGATATTAATAACTAACCTAAGGATTGAATACATAGATTTATGGGGGCGATTGGTCTTCAGAAACTTAGTCTGGCAAGACAAGGTATTTTAGGGTATGTTGATATTAATAACTAACCTAAGGATTGAATACATAGATTTATGGGGGCGATTGGTCTTCAGAAACTTAGTCTGGCAAGACAAGGTATTTTAGGGTATGTTGATATTAATATCCTAAACTTAGGGACAGAGCATGGGTGTATTAACTTTAAGGTGTATTTATGTTCGTCATCATGTAGGTAGAGGTGTAGGACACGAGGGGTAGTGTATGTGAGGTGTGGGAAAGGTCAGTGTTTAGAAGGAGTAGGCAGGTGTGGTTTGGGGCTGCTTAGCTCTGTGGGCTTGGGCCTGTCTGAACTGGTTGGCTCGGTCAGCTGGTCCTTTCGTTCTGTGGACCTTTCTTTCGGGTGTTTCTGTGTGGTGTTCGCTCGTGGCTTCTGTGGTGGGCTTCTCGTTCTGGGGCATTTTACTAAATATAATAATATTTTCATTTGGTACAACAGTGTGACGTCACTGAGCTGCGCATGGGTTGACCTGATGTATCTATGGACCTTGCTCTATACAAGGCCTGAGCGATACGTAATTTATTTGAAAACTAGGTTATGAATATAAATAAAATGTATATTATAAAATCATTCCTATTTCATTAAGCTATGCATAATGCAAGATCGGATAATATAATCGATAAAATAAATATGATTTCCAACTTAATTGACATAAATATACTCATCACTTATGTGGGAAGTAGGCTATGAATATAAACTGGATACATATTTTTAAATCATTTCCATTTCATTAAGCTAAGCATACTGCAAGAGCGGATAAAAAGTCACAAAATAGACACTATTTCCAAATTTTATTTACATAAATATCGCCATAAATATCATCAACTCTTTACATATACAGTTCAATCGCCCACTTTTCTTCTCACACAAACTCTTTCATCAAGTTTTACTTCTAACTCTCCACCTTAATTATAATTTAAATCCACTTAACTCTTTCACCCACTTCAATCACAACCACATCAATCCACCCTCCACCGCAACTCATTACATTCATTATATTGCATCACTTAAGGTGGCGTCGTCACATGAGCTATTTATTTAGAAATTGTTTGGAGCAATTAAGATATGATGGCTTTATATATACAGTATTAGAAGAAATAAGCCACCTAAGATAATCTACATTAAATCTAGCTTTACTTAGTAATTTGGAAAAGCCCTGAATGTCAATAGAAAGAGCTTGGCCATGGAAAATTGCCAGAAACACACGCACATGTCACTCAGCCTTTAGCCTATGTCAAAGTCTGAAGCTTCCTCTTTTTCCCTGACAATTTGTTTTGATTTATGAAGTCGTTTTCTTTAGTACAAACATTATTTAGCAAGGCAACAGTAACCAGCAAGATAGGTTATAACTTGGAGATAATCCATACATTTCTCAATATCATTATCCGTTACCTCTATATCAAACCTATGCATGTGTAGCAAATCATTATTTTCCATTTTCTCCCACTTTTCCTCTTCAAAATCTTTGAAATCAACACTCTGGTTATGGAACGGTATCCTCAGTATTGACATCATACTCAATTTGTTTTCACACTCAAACACTTGCCGAACAGATATGTTATAATTGCAACCTGCAAGCTGCCGATATTTGCCGAACCCTCGCCTCCAGTTGATCGGTTTGAAATTTTCCTGGCAATATGTACTTCATAAGCGGCTCGCTTGGTGTAGTGACTAGCGGCTCGGACTTCTACCCAGAAGGCCCGGGTTCGCGCCCACGCTCGGTGCATTAAAGATTTTTCACAAGCACTGAGTCGTTACCATCCCTCATGAGCAAAGGGATGGGGTAGTAGTACAGGACCCCAATGGAAATACGCCTAATCGGCCTTATTGAGCTATCCTTAGCTAGCTTAGCATGCGCTAGCTTTAAGAACTATTATTATTATTATTATTATTATTATTTTAAGTTCGCCTATACAATAATCTGTTATATGTAATATTGCAGTGGTTGTATGTTTGAGAGCAGTAAATGATTCATTGGTCAGTTTTCCAGCTACTTCTGTCATGCCATCCCAAAGATTTAACCAATTGAGAAAGTAATGCAAGAACATATATTTTACATAAGTTTCATCATTAGTCAATGGGGCAGCATATTTGTTATTAAGACGAATACCTTTATATGTAGATTTGACATTCATTACCGTCCACCAAACAGATTATTTGTATGTATTTTGCAACATCTTCATACCATGGCAAATTATGTTTTTCTCCTAGAGTTAGTAATGCATTAATAGAATACTCATTGAAAATGTGTACAACTAAATTGACATTTTGTGTTTCAAGATTTGAGGGTGACAATGACTTTAGTGTAAGCTTATATGCACAGTTAGGCAACTTAGATGGAACTGCTCCTTTACGAATCCTTGGTTTGCCTAATTTAGCCGTAAGCGTCCTTCCAGTTCTCTCATCAAAGTATGAAGTCTCCCACTATATCACCTGGATGGAAGTGTAGTTCACACACCTGTAAATAGGTGGGAGTGGTGTATGTTACATATATGTTTAAATGTATATGTTCGTGATTTAAAGTGTGATAGGCATATATATATATATTATCATCGCGCACAATTTGGCTCAGTAACATTTTATATTGATTAATATAAGTAGGTAGTATATAGCCTACCATTAATATAAGTAGGTAGTATATAGCCTACCATTTACCATTAATATAAGTAGGTAGTATATAGCCTACCATTAATATAAGTAGGTAGTATATAGCCTACCATTAATATAAGTAGGTAGTATATAGCCTACCATTAATATAAGTAGGTAGTATATAGCCTACCATTAATATAAGTAGGTAGTATATAGCCTACCATTAATATAAGTAGGTAGTATATAGCTTACCATTTACCATTAATATAAGTAGGTAGTATATAGCCTACCATTAATATAAGTAGGTAGTATATAGCCTACCATTTACCATTAATATAAGTAGGTAGTATATAGCTTACCATTTACCATTAATATAAGTAGGTAGTATATAGCCTACCATTAATATAAGTAGGTAGTATATAGCCTACCATTAATATAAGTAGGTAGTATATAGCCTACCATTAATATAAGTAGGTAGTATATAGCCTACCATTAATATAAGTAGGTAGTATATAGCCTACCATTAATATAAGTAGGTAGTATATAGCCTACCTTTAATATAAGTAGGTAGTATATAGCCTACCATTAATATAAGTAGGTAGTATATAGCCTACCATTAATATAAGTAGGTAGTATATAGCCTACCATTTATAAGTAGGTAGTATATAGCCTACCATTAATATAAGTAGGTAGTATATAGCCTACCATTAATATAAGTAGGTAGTATATAGCCTACCATTTACCATTAATATAAGTAGGTAGTATATATCCTACCATTAATATAAGTAGGTAGTATGTAGCCTACCATTAATATAAGTAGGTAGTATATAGCCTACCATTAATATAAGTAGGTAGTATATAGCCTACCATTAATATAAGTAGGTAGTATACAGCCTACCATTTACCATTAATATAAGTAGGTAGTATATAGCCTACCATTTACCATTAATATAAGTAGGTAGTATATAGCCTACCATTTACCATTAATATAAGTAGGTAGTATATAGCCTACCATTAATATAAGTAGGTAGTATATAGCCTACCATTAATATAAGTAGGTAGTATATAGCCTACCATTAATATAAGTAGGTAGTATATAGCTTACCATTTACCATTAATATAAGTAGGTAGTATATAGCCTACCATTAATATAAGTAGGTAGTATATAGCCTACCATTTACCATTAATATAAGTAGGTAGTATATAGCTTACCATTTACCATTAATATAAGTAGGTAGTATATAGCCTACCATTAATATAAGTAGGTAGTATATAGCCTACCATTAATATAAGTAGGTAGTATATAGCCTACCATTAATATAAGTAGGTAGTATATAGCCTACCATTAATATAAGTAAGTAGTATATAGCCTACCATTAATATAAGTAGGTAGTATATAGCCTACCATTAATATAAGTAGGTAGTATATAGCCTACCATTAATATAAGTAGGTAGTATATAGCCTACCATTTACCATTAATATAAGTAGGTAGTATATAGCCTACCATTAATATAAGTAGGTAGTATATAGCCTACCATTAATATAAGTAGGTAGTATATAGCCTACCATTTACCATTAATATAAGTAGGTAGTATATAGCTTACCATTTACCATTAATATAAGTAGGTAGTATATAGCCTACCATTAATATAAGTAGGTAGTATATAGCCTACCATTAATATAAGTAGGTAGTATATAGCCTACCATTTACCATTAATATAAGTAGGTAGTATATAGCCTACCATTAATATAAATAGGTAGTATATAGCCTACCATTTACCATTAATATAAGTAGGTAGTATATAGCCTACCATTAATATAAGTAGGTCGTATGTAGCCTACCATTAATATAAGTAGGTAGTATATAGCCTACCATTTACCATTAATATAAGTAGGTAGTATATAGCCTACCATTAATATAAGTAGGTAGTATATAGCCTACCATTAATATAAGTAGGTAGTATGTAGCCTACCATTAATATAAGTAGGTAGTATATAGCCTACCATTTACCATTAATATAAGTAGGTAGTATATAGCTTACCATTTACCATTAATATAAGTAGGTAGTATATAGCCTACCATTAATATAAGTAGGTAGTATATAGCCTACCATTTACCATTAATATAAGTAGGTAGTATATAGCCTACCATTTACCATTAATATAAGTAGGTAGTATATAGCCTACCATTTACGATTACTATAAGTAGGTAGTATATAGCCTACCATTAATATAAGTAGGTAGTATATAGCCTACCATTTACCATTAATATAAGTAGGTAGTATATAGCCTACCATTAATATAAGTAGGTAGTATATAGCCTACCATTAATATAAGTAGGTAGTATATAGCCTACCATTTACCATTAATATAAGTAGGTAGTATATAGCCTACCATTAATATAAGTAGGTAGTATATAGCTTACCATTTACCATTAATATAAGTAGGTAGTATATAGCCTACCTGTCGGGAATTTAGATAAAGAGGTTAAATTGCATATCACTGGTACATGAAATATCCCAACAAATAGTTATAATATAATTACCAACGACGTAGTCGTCGATGGGTGTAATCCAGTCCCCCACACACGGCTAATTCAATTGCATGACATGTAGGAATGTTCACATAATACAATATCGATACAATGAACTTAGCTTAGAGGACTGGTGATGTAGGACTGTTGTTTATAGATTAGTAGTTGTAGCACATGGTGAACTGTGGGTTGAGTCAGAGCCGGGAAGGGGGAGATGTTGGCTGTATGGTGTTGATTGAGAGAATAAAGGGCCGGCGTCCGATCGCTTCGCGAAATTACATATGGCTGCCGAATCATAATAATTATAACCCATAACTTGGTTTCATAATACATCTAGAGCTGATGTAGATATTTATACATTACAGTTAATATTTAACCTAACTTAAGAATAAACTACAATACACAAAGAACCAGCCGAAATCGTACAAGCGATACGATACCGCCAAATTCAAATGTCCTATTGGACCAAAACCTGTCGGGATCATTACCCTATTCCCGACACTACCATTAATATAAGTAGGTAGTATATAGCCTACCATTTACCATTAATATAAGTAGGTAGTATATAGCCTACCATTAATATAAGTAGGTAGTATATAGCCTACCATTTACCATTAATATAAGTAGGTAGTATATAGCCTACCATTAATATAAGTAGGTAGTATATAGCCTACCATTTACAATTAATATAAGTAGGTAGTATATAGCCTACCATTAATATAAGTAGGTAGTATATAGCCTACCATTTACCATTAATATAAGTAGGTAGTATATAGCCTACCATTAATATAAGTAGGTAGTATATAGCCTACCATTAATATAAGTAGGTAGTATGTAGCCTACCATTAATATAAGTAGGTAGTATATAGCCTACCATTTACCATTAATATAAGTAGGTAGTATATAGCCTACCATTAATATAAGTAGGTAGTATATAGCCTACCATTTACCATTAATATAAGTAGGTAGTATATATAGCCTACCATTTACCATTAATATAAGTAGGTAGTATATAGCCTACCATTAATATAAGTAGGTAGTATATAGCCTACCATTTACCATTAATATAAGTAGGTAGTATATAGCCTACCATTAATATAAGTAGGTAGTATATAGACTACCAATTACCATTAATATAAGTAGGTAGTATATAGCCTACCATTAATATAAGTAGGTAGTATATAGCCTACCATTTACCATTAATATAAGTAGGTAGTATATAGCCTACCATTTACCATTAATATAAGTAGGTAGTATATAGCCTACCATTTACCATTAATATAAGTAGGTAGAATATAGCCTACCATTTACTATTAATATAAGTAGGTAGTATATAGCTTACCATTTACCATTAATATAAGTAGGTAGTATATAGCCTACCATTAATATAAGTAGGTAGTATATAGCCTACCATTAATATAAGTAGGTAGTATATAGCCTACCATTAATATAAGTAGGTAGTATATAGCCTACCATTTACCATTAATATAAGTAGGTAGTATATAGCCTACCATTAATATAAGTAGGTAGTATATAGCCTACCATTTACCATTAATATAAGTAGGTAGTATATGGCCTACCATTAATATAAGTAGGTAGTATATAGCCTACCATTTACCATTAATATAAGTAGGTAGTATATAGCCTACCATTAATATAAGTAGGTAGTATATAGCCTACCATTTACCATTAATATAAGTAGGTAGTATATAGCCTACCATTAATATAAGTAGGTAGTATATAGCCTACCATTTACCATTAATATAAGTAGGTAGTATATAGCCTACCATTAATATAAGTAGGTAGTATATAGCCTACCATTTACCATTAATATAAGTAGGTAGTATATAGCCTACCATTACCATTAATATAAGTAGGTAGTATATAGCCTACCATTAATATAAGTAGGTAGTATGTAGCCTACCATTAATATAAGTAGGTAGTATATAGCCTACCATTAAAAATAAGTAGGTAGTATATAGCCTACCATTAATATAAGTAGGTAGTATATAGCCTACCATTTACCATTAATATAAGTAGGTAGTATATAGCCTACCATTTACCATTAATATAAGTAGGTAGTGTATAGCCTACCATTAATATAAGTAGGTAGTATATAGCCTACCATTTACCATTAATATAAGTAGGTAGTATATAGCCTACCATTAATATAAGTAGGTAGTATATAGCCTACCATTTACCATTAATATAAGTAGGTAGTATATAGCCTACCATTAATATAAGTAGGTAGTATATAGCCTACCATTAATATAAGTAGGTAGTATATAGCCTACCATTAATATAAGTAGGTAGTATATAGCCTACCATTAATATAAGTAGGTAGTATATAGCCTACCATTTACCATTAATATAAGTAGGTAGTATATAGCCTAACATTAATATAAGTAGGTAGTATATAGCCTACCATTTACCATTAATATAAGTAGGTAGTATATAGCCTACCATTAATATAAGTAGGTAGTATATAGCCTACCATTAATATAAGTAGGTAGTATATAGCCTACCATTTACCATTAATATAAGTATGTAGTATATAGCCTACCATTTACCATTAATATAAGTAGGTAGTATATAGCCTACCATTTACCATTAATATAAGTAGGTAGTATATAGCCTACCATTTACCATTAATATAAGTAGGTAGTATATAGCCTACCATTTACCATTAATATAAGTAGGTAGTATATAGCCTACCATTTACCATTAATATAAGTAGGTAGAATATAGCCTACCATTTACTATTAGTATAAGTAGGTAGTATATAGCTTACCATTTACCATTAATATAAGTAGGTAGTATATAGCCTACCATTAATATAAGTAGGTAGTATATAGCCTACCATTAATATAAGTAGGTAGTATATAGCCTACCATTTACCATTAATATAAGTAGGTAGTATATAGCCTACAATTAATATAAGTAGGTAGTATATAGCCTACCATTTACCATTAATATAAGTAGGTAGTATATAGCCTACCATTAATATAAGTAGGTAATATATAGCCTACCATTTACCATTAATATAAGTAGGTAGTATATAGCCTACCATTAATATAAGTAGGTAGTATATAGCCTACCATTTACCATTAATATAAGTAGGTAGTATATAGCCTACCATTAATATAAGTAGGTAGTATATAGCCTACCATTAATATAAGTAGGTAGTATATAGCCTACCATTTACCATTAATATAAGTAGGTAGTATATAGCCTACCACTTACCATTAATATAAGTAGGTAGTATATAGCCTACCATTAATATAAGTAGGTAGTATATAGTCTACCATTTACCATTAATATAAGTAGGTAGTATATAGCCTAACATTAATATAAGTAGGTAGTATATAGCCTACCATTTACCATTAATATAAGTAGGTAGTATATAGCCTACCATTTACCATTAATAATTAGGTAGTATATAGCCTACCATTAATATAAGTAGGTAGTATATAGCCTACCATTTACCATTAATATAAGTAGGTAGTATATAGCCTACCATTAATATAAGTAGGTAGTATATAGCCTACCATTTACCATTAATATAAGTAGGTAGTATATAGCCTACCATTAATATAAGTAGGTAGTATATAGCCTACCATTAATATAAGTAGGTAGTATATAGCCTACCATTTACCATTAATATAAGTAGGTAGTATATAGCCTACCATTAATATAAGTAGGTAGTATATAGCTTACCATTTACCATTAATATAAGTAGGTAGTATATAGCCTACCTGTCGGGAATTTAGATAAAGAGGTTAAATTGCATATCACTGGTACATGAAATATCCCAACAAATAGTTATAATATAATTACCAACGACGTAGTCGATGGGTGTAATCCAGTCCCCCACACACGGCTAATTCAATTGCAGGACATGTAGGAATGTTCACATAATACAATATCGATACAATGAACTTAGCTTAGAGGACTGGTGATGTAGGACTGTTGTTTATAGATTAGTAGTTGTAGCACATGGTGAACTGTGGGTTGAGTCAGAGCCGGGAGGGGGGAGATGTTGGCTGTATGGTGTTGATTGAGAGACTAAAGAGCCGGCGTCCGATCGCTTCGCGAAATTACATATGGCTGCCGGCTCATAATAATTATAACCCATAACTTGGTTTCATAATACATCTAGAGCTGATGTAGATATTTATACATTACAGTTAATATTTAACCTAACTTAAGAATAAACTACAATACAAAGACCAGCCGAAATCGTACAAGCGATACGATACCGCCAAATTCAAATGTCCTATTGGACCAAAACCTGTCGGGATCATTACCCTATTCCCGACACTACCATTAATATAAGTAGGTATATAGCCTACCATTTACCATTAATATAAGTAGGTAGTATATAGCCTACCATTAATATAAGTAGGTAGTATATAGCCTACCATTTACCATTAATATAAGTAGGTAGTATATAGCCTACCATTAATATAAGTAGGTAGTATATAGCCTACCATTTACAATTAATATAAGTAGGTAGTATATAGCCTACCATTAATATAAGTAGGTAGTATATAGCCTACCATTTACCATTAATACAAGTAGGTAGTATATAGCCTACCATTAATATAAGTAGGTAGTATACAGCCTACCATTAATATAAGTAGGTAGTATGTAGCCTACCATTAATATAAGTAGGTAGTATATAGCCTACCATTTCCCATTAATATAAGTAGGTAGTATATAGCCTACCATTTACCATTAATATAAGTATGTAGTATATAGCCTACCATTAAAATAAGTAGGTAGTATGTAGCCTACCATTTACCATTAATATAAGTAGGTAGTATATAGCCTACCATTTACCATTAATATAAGTAGGTAGTATATAGCCTACCATTTACCATTAATATAAGTAGGTAGTATATAGCCTACCATTAATATAAGTAGGTAGTATATAGCCTACCATTAATATACGTTGGTAGTATATAGCCTACCATTTACCATTAATATAAGTAGGTAGTATATAGCCTACCATTTACCATTAATATAAGTAGGTAGTATATAGCCTCCCATTAATATAAGTAGGTAGTATATAGCCTACCATTTACTATTAATATAAGTAGGAAGTATATAGCCTACCATTAATATAAGTAGGTAGTATATAGCCTACCATTTACCATTAATATAAGTAGGTAGTATATAGCCTACCATTAATATAAGTAGGTAGTATATAGCCTAACATTAATATAAGTAGGTAGTATATAGCCTACCATTTACCATTAATATAAGTAGGTAGTATATAGCCTACCATTTACCATTAATATAAGTAGGTAGTATATAGCCTACCATTAATATAAGTAGGTAGTATATAGCCTACCATTTACCATTAATATAAGTAGGTAGTATATAGCCTACCATTTTCCATTAATATAAGTAGGTAGTATATAGCCTACCATTTACCATTAATATAAGTAGGTAGTATATAGCCTACCATTTACCATTAATATAAGTAGGTAGAATATAGCCTACCATTTACCATTAATATAAGTAGGTAGTATATAGCTTACCATTTACCATATATAAGTAGGTAGTATATAGCCTACCACATATAAGTAGTAGTATATAGCCTACCATTAATATAAGTAGGGAGTATATAGCCTACCATTTACCATTAATATAAGTAGGTAGTATATAGCCTACCATTAATATAAGTAGGTAGTATATAGCCTACCATTTACCATTAATATAAGTTGGTAGTATATAGCCTACCATTTACCATTATATAAGTAGGTAGTATATAGCCTACCATTTACCATTAATATAAGTAGGTAGTATATAGCCTACCATTACCATTAATATAAGTAGGTAGTATATAGCCTACCATTTAATATAAGTAGGTAGTATATAGCCTACCATTTACCATTAATATAAGTAGGTAGTATATAGCCTACCATTTACCATTAATATAAGTAGGTAGTATATAGCCTACCATTTACCATTAATATAAGTAGGTAGTATATAGCCTACCATTTACCATTAATATAAGTAGGTAGAATATAGCATACCATTTACCATTAATATAAGTAGGTAGTATATAGCCTACCATTAATATAAGTAGGTAGTATATAGCCTACCATTTACCATTAATATAAGTAGGTAGTATATAGCCTACCATTAATATAAGTAGGTAGTATATAGCCTACCATTTACCATTAATATAAGTAGGTAGTATATAGCCTACCATTAATATAAGTAGGTAGTATATAGCCTACCATTTACCATTAATATAAGTAGGTAGTATATAGCCTACCATTTACCATTATATAAGTAGGTAGTATATAGCCTACCATTTACCATTAATATAAGTAGGTAGTATATAGCCTACCATTTACCATTAATATAAGTAGGTAGTATATAGCCTACCATTTACCATTAATATAAGTAGGTAGTATATAGCCTACCATTACCATATATAAGTAGGTAGTATATGCTACCATTTACCATTAATATAAGTAGGTAGTATATAGCCTACCATTAATATAAGTAGGTAGTATATAGCCTACCATTAATATAAGTAGGTAGTATATAGCCTACCATTAATATAAGTAGGTAGTATATAGCCTACCATTTACCATTAATATAAGTAGGTAGTATATAGCCTACCATTAATATAAGTAGGTAGTATATAGCCTACCATTAATATAAGTAGGTAGTATATAGCCTACCATTTACCATTAATATAAGTAGGTAGTATATAGCCTACCATTTACCATTAATATAAGTAGGTAGTATATAGCCTACCATTAATATAAGTAGGTAGTATATAGCCTACCATTTACCATTAATATAAGTAGGTAGTATATAGCCTACCATTAATATAAGTAGGTAGTATATAGCCTACCATTTGCCAATAATATAAGTAGGTAGTATATAGCCTACCATTAATATAAGTAGGTAGTATATAGCCTACCATTTATCATTAATATAAGTAGGTAGTATATAGCCTACCATTAATATAAGTAGGTAGTATATAGCCTACCATTTACCATTAATATAAGTAGGTAGTATATAGCCTACCATTAATATAAGTAGGTAGTATATAGCCTACCATTAATATAAGTAGGTAGTATGTAGCCTACCATTAATATAAGTAGGTAGTATATAGCCTACCATTTACCATTAATATAAGTAGGTAGTATATAGCCTACCATTAATAAATAAGTAGGTAGTATATAGCCTACCATTAATATAAGTAGGTAGTATATAGCCTACCATTTACCATTAATAAGAAGGTAGTATATAGCCTACCATTAATATAAGTAGGTAGTATATAGCCTACCATTTACCATTAATATAAGTAGGTAGTATATAGCCTACCATTAATATAAGTAGGTAGTATATAGCCTACCATTACATTAATAAGTAGGTAGTATATAGCCTACCATTAATATAAGTAGGTAGTATATAGCCTACCATTTACCATTAATATAAGTAGGTAGTATATAGCCTACCATTAATATAAGTAGGTAGTATATAGCCTACCATTAATATAAGTAGGTAGTATATAGCCTACCATTAATATAAGTAGGTAGCAGATAGCCTACCATTTACCATTAATATAAGTAGGTAGTATATAGCCTACCATTAATATAAGTAGGTAGTATATAGCCTACCATTTACCATTAATATAAGTAGGTAGTATATAGCCTACCATTTTAATATAAGTAGGTAGTATATAGCCTACCATTAATATAAGTAGGTAGTATATAGCCTACCATTTACCATTAATATAAGTAGGTAGTATATAGCCTACCATTAATATAAGTAGGTAGTATATAGCCTACCATTTACCATTAATATAAGTAGATAGTATATAGCCTACCATTAATATAAGTAGGTAGTATATAGCCTACCGTTTACCATTAATATAAGTAGGTAGTATATAGCCTACCATTAATATAAGTAGGTAGTATATAGCCTATCTACCATTAATATAAGTAGGTAGTATATAGCTACCATTACCATTAATATAAGTAGGTAGTATATAGCCTACCATTTACCATTAATATAAGTAGGTAGTATATAGCCTACCATTTACCATTAATATAAGTATGTAGTATATAGCCTACCATTAAAATAAGTAGGTAGTATGTAGCCTACCATTTACCATTAATATAAGTAGGTAGTATATAGCCTACCATTTACCATTAATATAAGTAGGTAGTATATAGCCTACCATTTACCATTAATATAAGTAGGTAGTAATAGCCTACCATTTACCATTAATATAAGTAGGTAGTATATAGCCTACCATTTACCATTAATATAAGTAGGTAGTATATAGCCTACCATTTACCATTAATATAAGTAGGTAGTATATAGCCTACCATTTACCATTAATATAAGTAGGTAGTATATAGCCTACCATTTACCATTAATATAAGTAGGTAGTATATAGCCTACCATTTACCATTAATATAAGTAGGTAGTATATAGCCTACCATTTACCATTAATATAAGTAGGTAGTATATAGCCTACCATTACCATTAATATAAGTAGGTAGTATATAGCCTACCATTTACCATTAATATAAGTAGGTAGAATATAGCCTACCATTTACCATTAATATAAGTAGGTAGTATATAGCCTACCATTAATATAAGTAGGTAGTATATAGCCTACCATTTACCATTAATATAAGTAGGTAGTATATAGCCTACCATTAATATAAGTAGGTAGTATATAGCCTACCATTTACCATTAATATAAGTAGGTAGTATATAGCCTACCATTAATATAAGTAGGTAGTATATAGCCTACCATTTACCATTAATATAAGTAGGTAGTATATAGCCTACCATTTACCATTAATATAAGTAGGTAGTATATAGCCTACAATTTACCATTAATATAAGTAGGTAGTATATAGCCTACCATTTACCATTAATATAAGTAGGTAGTATATAGCCTACCATTTACCATTAATATAAGTAGGTAGTATATAGCCTACCATTTACCATTAATATAAGTAGGTAGAATATAGCCTACCATTTACTATTAATATAAGTAGGTAGTATATAGCTTACCATTTACCATTAATATAAGTAGGTAGTATATAGCCTACCATTAATATAAGTAGGTAGTATATAGCCTACCATTAACATAAGTAGGTAGTATATAGCCTACCATTTACCATTAATATAAGTAGGTAGTATATAGCCTACCATTAATATAAGTAGGTAGTATATAGCCTACCATTTACCATTAATATAAGTAGGTAGTATATAGCCTACCATTAATATAAGTAGGTAGTATATAGCCTACCATTTACCATTAATATAAGTAGGTAGTATATAGCCTACCATTAATATAAGTAGGTAGTATATAGCCTACCATTTACCATTAATATAAGTAGGTAGTATATAGCCTACCATTAATATAAGTAGGTAGTATATAGCCTACCATTTACCATTAATATAAGTAGGTAGTATATAGCCTACCATTAAAAATAAGTAGGTAGTATATAGCCTACCATTTACCATTAATATAAGTAGGTAGTATATAGCCTACCATTTACCATTAATATAAGTAGGTAGTATATAGCCTACCATTAATATAAGTAGGTAGTATATAGCCTACCATTTACCATTAATATAAGTAGGTAGTATATAGCCTACCATTAATATAAGTAGGTAGTATATAGCCTACCATTTACCATTAATATAAGTAGGTAGTATATAGCCTACCATTAATATAAGTAGGTAGTATATAGCCTACCATTTAACATTAATATAAGTAGGTAGTATATAGCCTACCATTAATATAAGTAGGTAGTATATAGCCTACCGTTTACCATTAATATAAGTAGGTAGTATATAGCCTACCATTTACCATTAATATAAGTAGGTAGTATATAGCCTACCATTTACCATTAATATAAGTAGGTAGTATATAGCCTACCATTAACCTGACAAGCGCGATATAGACCTAGGTGCTAGGGTAGTTATTTGTGCATTTCTAGCCCTGGATTCTGACAGAATTCGTTATATTTACAATATAAACCATTATTTGTTTTCGGTATGCTTTTATTTTACATATATGATGTATATATGAACCTTCAAGAGTGCTAAAATAAGTGGGAAAAGCATTTGGGTGGTGAAAAACGAAGATATTGGCCACCCGGTCATAATCTCAGGCGAGAGAGAGACACAGGCAGCCCTCCCCTCTCGCTGTCTGGGAGTCAACTGAGACGAGCGGGGCGGTGTGTGCCGGTGTCTGGGTGTTGCATAACGATCTTTTATGCAACCCACTTGTGCTACATTATCGCGGGAGAGAAAAATAACCGATAAATGATGATAATAAGTGGATAAATAGGTGATAATTGAGGAGGGGGGGGAGGGGGAATAAGGTGGGGAAGGAGGGGAGGGGGAGGGGTGAGAAACACATGGATGAGTACTAGAGGGGAATTATCTCACCTAGAGACAAAATCCTTTGTTTTGATAGGCCCTTTTTTTTTTTGGAAGGCTTTTTTTATGGTCCTGCTTCCGTGAGGCCTATCGCGTTCCCTATAGGAAGCCTTCCGTGAGGCCTATCGCGCTTGCCGGGTTAATATAAGTAGGTAGTATATAGCCTACCATTTACCATTAATATAAGTAGGTAGTATATAGCCTACCATTTACCATTAATATAAGTAGGTAGTATATAGCCTACCATTTACCATTAATATAAGCAGGTAGAATGTAGCCTACCATTTACCATTAATATAAGTAGGTAGTATATAGCCTACCATTTACCATTAATATAAGTAGGTAGTATATAGCCTACCATTTACCATTAATATAAGTAGGTAGAATATAGCCTACCATTTACCATTAATATAAGTAGGTAGTATATAGCCTACCATTAATATAAGTAGGTAGTATATAGCCTACCATTTACCATTAATATAAGTAGGTAGTATATAGCCTACCATTAATATAAGTAGGGAGTATATAGCCTACCATTTACCATTAATAAGTAGGTAGTATATAGCCTACCATTAATATAAGTAGGTAGTATATAGCCTACCATTTACCATTAATATAAGTAGGTAGTATATAGCCTACCATTTACCATTAATATAAGTAGGTAGTATATAGCCTACCATTTACCATTAATATAAGTAGGTAGTATATAGCCTACCATTTACCATTAATATAAGTAGGTAGTATATAGCCTACCATTTACCATTAATATAAGTAGGTAGAATATAGCCTACCATTTACTATATAAGTAGGTAGTATATAGCTTACCATTTACCATTAATATAAGTAGGTAGTATAGCCTACCATTAATATAAGTAGGTAGTATATAGCCTACCATTAATATAAGTAGGTAGTATATAGCCTACCATTTACCATTAATATAAGTAGGTAGTATATAGCCTACCATTAATATAAGTAGGTAGTATATAGCCTACCATTTACCATTAATATAAGTAGGTAGTATGTAGCCTACCATTAATATAAGTAGGTAGTATATAGCCTACCATTTACCAATAATATAAGTAGGTAGTATATAGCCTACCATTAATATAAGTAGGTAGTAAATAGCCTACCATTTACCATTAATATAAGTAGGTAGTATATAGCCTACCATTAATATAAGTAGGTAGTATATAGCCTACCATTAATATAAGTAGGTAGTATATAGCCTACCATTTACCATTAATATAAGTAGGTAGTATATAGCCTACCATTAATATAAGTAGGTAGTATGTAGCCTACCATTAATATAAGTAGGTAGTATATAGCCTACAATTTACCATTAATATAAGTAGGTAGTATATAGCCTACCATTAATAAATAAGTAGGTAGTATATAGCCTACCATTTACCATTAATATAAGTAGGTAGTATATAGCCTACCATTTACCATTAATATAAGTAGGTAGTATATAGCCTACCATTAATATAAGTAGGTAGTATATAGCCTACCATTTACCATTAATATAAGTAGGTAGTATATAGCCTACCATTAATATAAGTAGGTAGTATATAGCCTACCATTAATATAAGTAGGTAGTATATAGCCTACCATTTACCATTTATATAAGTAGGTAGTATATAGCCTACCATTGATATAAGTAGGTAGTATATAGCCTACCATTAATATAAGTAGGTAGTATATAGCCTACCATTAATATAAGTAGGTAGTATATAGCCTACCATTTACCATTAATATAAGTAGGTAGTATATAGCCTAACATTAATATAAGTAGGTAGTATATAGCCTACCATTTACCATTAATATAAGTAGGTAGTATATAGCCTACCATTTACCATTAATATAAGTAGGTAGTATATAGCCTACCATTAATATAAGTAGGTAGTATATAGCCTACCATTTACCATTTATATAAGTAGGTAGTATATAGCCTACCATTTACCATTAATATAAGTAGGTAGTATATAGCCTACCATTTACCATTAATATAAGTAGGTAGTATATAGCCTACAATTTACCATTAATATAAGTAGGTAGTATATAGCCTACCATTTACCATTAATAAGTAGGTAGTATATAGCCTACCATTTACCATTAATATAAGTAGGTAGTATATAGCCTACCATTTACCATTAATATAAGTAGGTAGAATATAGCCTACCATTTACTATTAATATAAGTAGGTAGTATATAGCTTACCATTTACCATTAATATAAGTAGGTAGTATATAGCCTACCATTAATATAAGTAGGTAGTATATAGCCTACCATTAATATAAGTAGGTAGTATATAGCCTACCATTTACCATTAATATAAGTAGGTAGTATATAGCCTACCATTTACCATTAATATAAGTAGGTAGAATATAGCCTACCATTTACTATTAATATAAGTAGGTAGTATATAGCTTACCATTTACCATTAATATAAGTAGGTAGTATATAGCCTACCATTAATATAAGTAGGTAGTATATAGCCTACCATTAATATAAGTAGGTAGTATATAGCCTACCATTTACCATTAATATAAGTAGGTAGTATATAGCCTACAATTAATATAAGTAGGTAGTATATAGCCTACCATTTACCATTAATATAAGTAGGTAGTATATAGCCTACCATTAATATAAGTAGGTAGTATATAGCCTACCATTTACCATTAATATAAGTAGGTAGTATATAGCCTACCATTAATATAAGTAGGTAGTATATAGCCTACCATTAATATAAGTAGTATATAGCCTACCATTTACCATTAATATAAGTAGGTAGTATATAGCCTACCATTAATATAAGTAGGTAGTATATAGCCTACCATTTACCATTAATATAAGTAGGTAGTATATAGCCTACCATTAATATAAGTAGGTAGTATATAGCCTACCATTAATATAAGTAGGTAGTATATAGCCTACCATTAATATAAGTAAGTAGTATATAGCCTACCATTTACCATTAATATAAGTAGGTAGTATATAGCCTACCATTTACCATTAATATAAGTAGGTAGTATATAGCCTACCATTAATATAAGTAGGTAGTATATAGCCTACCATTTACCATTAATATAAGTAGGTAGTATATAGCCTACCATTTACCATTAATATAAGTAGGTAGTATATAGCCTACCATTAATATAAGTAGGTAGTATATAGCCTACCATTTACCATTAATATAAGTAGGTAGTATATAGCCTACCATTTACCATTAATATAAGTAGGTAGCATATAGCCTACCATTTACCATTAATATAAGTAGGTAGTATATAGCCTACCATTTACCATTAATATAAGTAGGTAGTATATAGCCTACCATTTACCATTAATATAAGTAGGTAGAATATAGCCTACCATTTACTATTAATATAAGTAGGTAGTATATAGCTTACCATTTACCATTAATATAAGTAGGTAGTATATAGCCTACCAATAATATAAGTAGGTAGTATATAGCCTACCATTAATATAAGTAGGTAGTATATAGCCTACCATTTACCATTAATATAAGTTGGTAGTATATAGCCTACCATTTACCATTAATATAAGTAGGTAGTATATAGCCTACCATTTACCATTAATATAAGTAGTATATAGCCTACCATTAATATAAGTAGGTAGTATATAGCCTACCATTTACCATTAATATAAGTAGGTAGTATATAGCCTACCATTTACCATTAATATAAGTAGGTAGTATATAGCCTACCATTTACCATTAATATAAGTAGGTAGTATATAGCCTACCATTTACCATTAATATAAGTAGGTAGAATATAGCCTACCATTTACTATTAATATAAGTAGGTAGTATATAGCTTACCATTTACCATTAATATAAGTAGGTAGTATATAGCCTACCAATAATATAAGTAGGTAGTATATTGCCTACCATTAATATAAGTAGGTAGTATATAGCCTACCATTTACCATTAATATAAGTTGGTAGTATATAGCCTACCATTTACCATTAATATAAGTAGGTAGTATATAGCCTACCATTTACCATTAATATAAGTAGGTAGTATATAGCCTACCATTAATATAAGTAGGTAGTATATAGCCTACCATTTACCATTAATATAAGTAGGTAGTATATAGCCTACCATTTACCATTAATATAAGTAGGTAGTATATAGCCTACCATTTACTATTAATATAAGTAGGTAGTATATAGCCTACCATTTACCATTAATATAAGTAGGTAGTATATAGCCTACCATTTACCATTAATATAAGTAGGTAGTATATAGCCTACCATTTACCATTAATAAGTAGGTAGTATATAGCCTACCATTAATATAAGTAGGTAGTATATAGCCTACCGTTTACCATTAATATAAGTAGGTAGTATATAGCCTACCATTTACCATTAATATAAGTAGGTAGTATATAGCCTACCATTTACCATTAATATAAGTAGGTAGTATATAGCCTACCATTAATATAAGTTGGTAGTATATAGCCTACCATTTACCATTAATATAAGTAGGTAGTATATAGCCTACCATTAATATAAGTAGGTAGTATATAGCCTACCATTTACCATTAATATAAGTAGGTAGTATATAGCCTACCATTTACCATTAATATAAGTAGGTAGTATATAGCCTACCATTAATATATGTTGGTAGTATATAGCCTACCATTTACCATTAATATAAGTAGGTAGTATATAGCCTACCATTAATATAAGTAGGTAGTATATAGCCTACCATTAATATAAGTAGGTAGTATATAGCCTACCATTTACCATTAATATAAGTAGGTAGTATATAGCCTACCATTTACCATTAATATAAGTAGGTAGTATATAGCCTACCATTTACCATTAATATAAGTAGGTAGAATGTAGCCTACCATTTACCATTAATATAAGTAGGTAGTATATAGCCTACCATTAATATAAGTAGGTAGTATATAGCCTACCATTTACCATTAATATAAGTAGGTAGTATATAGCCTACCATTTACCATTAATATAAGTAGGTAGTATATAGCCTACCATTTACCATTAATATAAGTAGGTAGTATATAGCCTACCATTTACCATTAATATAAGTAGGTAGTATATAGCCTACCATTAATATAAGTAGGTAGTATATAGCCTACCATTAATATAAGTAGGTAGTATATAGCCTACCATTTACTACCACAAACAAATAAAAAAATAAAATAAAAAGAAAATAGGCCTAAGTATGTAATTTTCTCTACTACAGACACCCTGCAATATTTTTGCAATATCAAACAAAATATGGTCAACAAATGGTTGCTAAACGTAAGATTGATGGCTATTTTTCTATTACCCTAAATTAATATTCCTACGTACCGTATAAAAACATAAGAAAATGGGATTCTGCAAAAAGGCGATCGGCCCACACAAGGCAGATCCCTGTCACACCCAACCCCAATTACATAACAACATAAGGTCATAAAATCGCGGGAAACTGCATATGGCCATGCGGCCCACATGAAGCAGCTCCCATTCACACCCAGCCCATATCACCCATATGGGAATCCAACTTATGCTTAAAGCTTTCAACTGTTTCTGAGCTAATTACTGTTCTGGGCAGTGCATTCCACATGTTAACAACTCTATTTCCAAACCAGTGCTTTCCTATATCTTTCCTAAATCTAAACTTATCTAACTTGAAACCATCTGAGCGGGTTATGTCGCCGTTCTTTAGCTTTAATACCTCATCTATATCGCCCTTATTTAAACCTTTTATCCATTTAAATACCTCTTATCATGTCTCCCCTACATCTTCGTCTCTCTAGTGAGTGCAGGCCTAAGACTTTCAACCTCTCCTCATACGATAAATTTCTAATATTATGTATCTTTTGGTCATTCTTCTTTGGACTGCCTCTAAAGGGTCGATATCCATTCTATAATAAGGGCACCAAAATTGAACAGCATAGTCTAAATGGGGTCTTACTAGAGCTAAGTATAGTTTTAAGAAAACTTCAGCAGTCCTGTTGCTAACACTCCTAGATATGAATTCTAGAATTCTATTTGCCCTATTCCTAACACTTATACACTGTTTTCTGGGTTTCAGATCATTACTAACGAGCACCCCCAGATCCTTCTCACACTCTGAGTTATCCAATTCTACATTGTCTAGTTTGTATTTTGCAGCTAAATTACGATTTCCAATCCTTAATACCTTACATTTGTCTACATTGAAACTCATCTGCCAATTTATGGACCACTCGTGCAAGTGATCGAGATCATTTTGAAGACATTCCCTGTCGCTAGCTGACTCTATTATCCTACCTATTTTAGTATCATCAGCAAATTTACTGATCCTACTCTTTATGCCTGAGTCAAGATCATTTATGTAGATAATGAACAGAAGGGGCCCCAAAACCGACCCTTGGGGGACCCCACATTTAACTAATCCCCAGTCCGATTTTACACCATTTATACTAACTCTCTGTTTCCTACCAGTCAGCCATGACTTAATCCACTTGAGTAGCATCCCCCCAATACCATGTCCTTCTATCTTCCTTAACCCGGGAACTGAGGGAAGACTCTTAAGAGTTGTCCCGGCGGACTGCGGGAAGACTCTTAAGAGTCAGGGAAAAAAAAATCAATTTAAAACACCGAAAAAAAAAAAAAAAAAAAATTGCCCCAGGGCCATGCAAAATATCACTCCTCTACCTCCCCTCCTTCCCCACTTTCCTCCCCTCCTTCAGTTATCACCTATTTTCCCTGTTATTCCCTTATTCTGTGGTATATTTTCGTGCTAACATTAGCGAGTTGCAAGCAGGGCGTTGTCATCACTGTTAGCAAGCGAGTGCAAGAGAGAGAGAGAGAGAGTATCGATCGACAGTATCTCTCCAGACTTGGGGAAAAGTGGCGGGAAAGGAGATTGCCTCAGCCATACATTATGTAACTCCCGGCCTGTATCGCCGATTTTGACCATCCAAACGCTGTTTCCACTTGTTTTATTGTTGTAACAGGTTAATACCTTTATAATCAACCTATAATAGGCGCATATGGATAAGTATTAATGCTATTTATGGTAAAATAAATATTTTAGTGATGGAAACAGCTCAAATACGTGCACACAGGCAGAGGTGTCTCATACCCCCCACGCACACTTCAGAGGTTAACAGCCTTTCATGTGGAACTTTATCAAAGGCCTTACTGAAGTCTAAGTAAACTATATCATATGACTTGTCGTTATCTACCGCTTCATAAACCTCGGAGAAAAAACTGAGTAAATTTGTTACTCAGGATCGTCCTGGAGTGAAACCATGTTGAGAGGGTTTTTGTTATGCCCTGTTTTTCTACAGGATTAACTTGGGTAATGTGAGTTCTAACTGACTGGGTATATAAGGCTGCATGCACAATACAAGGTATGAGGAATAGAGAACACAAAATAAACACACGGTAACAAGACACACGATCACGTTTATTTAAGAAGGTTAATAAGGAGCATAAGAAAGTAGGAATACTCGTACAAGACAAATGATAGAAATGAACCGCTAGCATTAGTGGATCTGGATGGAGCCTAGTCTCCCACTTCCAACGTTCAGGTATACTCTTCTGATCACTGGGTTGGTTCGCAAGTTTATATACTGGAAGACCTCAAAGTTACTTATAGATTCAATTTCACTAATTAGATTTATTACTGGCAGGTCTGGTGCACAAGTAGTAGTTCACAGACTAGAATTAGAGACGCGTATGTTTTAGAGCACGGAAATTCTAGTAACCTCAGGGGGGGGGGTACTGATCTAAGTTTTATATTCTTATGGCAGAAATACGTAGAACACAAATCAGTGGGCGAACGTTAGATATCACTAGGGTTTTACTTCTAGGCAATAATATCTGGACAAAGGTAATTACGAGAGTTAATGTCGCCTGTTAATTAATAAACACTGATACGCTTAGCACTTCCCAAATGGAATGGTCATATATGAATTACACTGGGCAAAGATATAGCCACTTCATAGAAAGATTAATAAGTGAATTTCTACTTAGTACTGTAACACGTTAGTACTAATAAAGTGAATCTTGGGTAGTATTTGGTTGGTCTGGTCCTGGTTATCTTGCGTCCGTGATGTTGGGGGCTAATGACTGGTTCCGCGGCCGTCCAGGTGGTCCATATGTAGGAAGTTCTCAAGTCGGATCTCTTGGCGATCGTTGCTGGCTACACGCTTATATACCCACTGGTGTGTGTGAAGGTTATAAGGTGCACGTAGATTTCTTGTACGTGGACAGATGCTTCTATCTCAAATCTGCCACGGAGTCTGCCGGCTCTAGAATCTCAAATCTCAGGAACAACACAAGGGCAGAGCTAGAGGTCAACTTAAGGGGGCCAGCCACTGGTTGGTGTCTATCTTTCAACTGATTTTACTGGGGGCGGGGGCTGGGTTTATAGGCTCGGTTTTGGACCCTGTAGGCCATAGGGATCTCGAGTCTTATGGACTTATTTGAGCTCTCAATAGATACGGGGACTCGGTAAGGTGGTGAGTACTGGTGTGGCACATGGCTATACGGAGCCTTCATAATGTGATATAACTGAGCCTTAGTAAGAGGTACTATTTTGGCTATACTGGAAGTATTTAGGGGAGGAAGACTGGATCTACTTTGCGAGGAGGACTGGGCCAGCTGTGATAGGGGTGGCTCTCTTATATTACTCAGTCTTCATTCTATGGTATAGCTGAGGTGCTAATTTGATTATCCGAGTATGCAAAAAAGGTGAATGGGTTATTGTGGGTTAATAGAGGTTAGTAAAGGTGTTAGTCATGCATGGTTAGTTCATTGATAGGAAGAATTCCTGTGCTACCTGGCAATGACCCGGAAGTCAAAACAGGGGTCAGGTATACCTCCGCAGGGGTGGGGGTCTCCCTCCTCGGGTGGGTAAAAAGGGGTAGCTGGGCGCCCTCTCTCTGGGATGGTCGTCCGGCGGCTGTGGCTAGGGGCTTGCCATATCACAAGTGTTTGTAATAACCCTCTGTTTATGAGACAGATGTGGGTGTTCTTAATACCAAAACCGAAGGTGCCTTGGCTAGCTGGTTTTAATCGGTTGGTTGTTAACCCGTTGAGACCCAGCGTCGCACGTGTTGCGTCGGCAGTCTTTGATCACCAATTCCCAGCGACGCATCACGTGCGTCCGACATATAAAAAACACTTACGGTGCTCGTAAGGTAGGAAATGGCGGGAGAATAGGAGGGGGAGGTACCGTAGTGTGTGTGGGAGCCGGGCCAGTAGGTGTGAGCGGGCCGAGACAGCTGCGCGGCTGGTGGTGGTGGGCTTAGTGGGGATAGTTTACACCCCTAGTTCACCGCCACTTTGAACCTTCATTACTCCGGTCGTATGGGAGCTAGAGGCTTGAGATTTATGTGAGATACTCCTTAGGATGTATGTCGTACAATGCCATACTCAGTTTTTACCCTAGTGCTCCCGGGCGGGTGGTCATGCGGGGGAGACGAACTATTGAAACCCCCCCCCCCGCCCCCCAAATAACCGAAATGAGTTTTTTTTTATTTTTCTGTTCATTTCTCACCATTCTCTTCCATTTTGGCTCAACACATTTTTTTGAGGCTCCCCCCCCCCAACCCCCCACCGGCCCCCCCCCAAAAAAAAAATGTCAGAGGTGATTTTTTTTTTTTTTTTTTTCATTTCTCATCCTTGTCTTCCATTTTAGCAAACAAAAAAAATAAGTGAAAATGGCTTGGGACTGGGGTGAACAAAATATTATAACTAGCCGGGGCTCAACGGGTTAATTGTATGGTTTGCTGGATGTGGTGGAGACTGGGTTGCTAACTCTGCCACATTTATCTGGAAGTATGGCAATAGAAGTTAGTCACTGGCGAGACGGCTAGCCTCGCACTGACGATCATTGGGTGCAGGGTTGTGAATGGGTTGTGAGAGAATAGATGGCATGCAAGGGGTTAGTAAAGTTCTAATGTTGTTCCGGCCTACTAAGGGAAGGTAGGCTGGATAGGAGTATATATATAAAAGGTTGGAGAACGTTAGCAACGGAAAAATCAAGGATCTTCAAGAGGTATGAGGGAGAGGCTAGGTCGGAAAAGAGTCGAGGAGCGCGGAGTGTTAATGAGAGGGAGAGAGTTCAGGGGGCTACGTGGAAGTTTGACCCTAAGGTCTCCGGGCGTGGGGGTGGCATTAGGCTACAGTTGATATTGGAGTTTGGGGGGAAATGACAGTGAAAGTAGTTAGCCAAATGCTACCGGGGGATGCAAATACGGGGTGGTATATGAGTCTGGAAAAGATAGAATCATGTGGACTGTGGGGCTGTGGGGGAAAAGGAGGTTAACTGTAGGTGTGTGCATGACTGTGGATAAAGTAGGGAAAAACATGGTGTATTATTACTCGTCAATACGAGGGGTTATGGACACTATTATTTGACACGATTTCTTGTACGTCTAGTTGTCCCTGGGAACTGCGTTTTCTATGAAATATAGACCAAAGAAAAGCGGCAGTTCGTAGGGGTACTTCGTTATTGTTTCGTGGTACTATGATAGACAATGGTAAAAAAAGGTTATCTATACAATCTCTGGTTGGGGTAAGAATTAGAGTTACTGCATGGTGGCTAACATCTTCAGTCATTTTCTCTGTCTAGGTCTTACAGGAACAATGGTTATATATACAATGGTGTACCCATGGGTATCATAGTTTCTTATCAATTAGGACATGGGGTTTTAACATACTACTTCTCGGATGGAAGAACATACATAGATTTATGGCTGTCTGACTGGTTGGCATTGGCTCAACCTAGGGACAGGGCATGGGTGTTTTAATATGAATGTGTATTCCTGTTCATCATCATGTAGGTAGAGTCTGGTGGGTAATAGGTGTAGGACACGAAGCAAAATGGAGTAGTGTGGACTGTGGATACGAAGGAGGTGATTGGAAGACGTATAACAATTGTGGAAAAGTAAATGGAAAAGATGAACACAATGGCGGATAAAGATAACTAACCTAAGGATTGAATACATAGATTTATGGGGGCAATTGGTCTTCAGAAACTTTGTCTGGCAAGACAAGATATTTTAGGGTATGTTGATATTAATATCCTAAACTTAGGGACAGAGCATGGGTGTATTAACTTAAGGTGTATTTATGTTCATTTTCATGTAGGTAGATGTGTAGGACACGAGGGTAGTGTATACGTGAGGTGTGGGAAAGGTCAGTGTTTTTAGAAGGGGTAGGCAGGTGTGGTTTGGAGCTGCTTAGCCCTGCAGGCTTAGGCCTGTCTGAACTGGTTGGCCCGGTCACCTGGTCCTTTCGTTCTGTGGGCCTTTCTTTCGGGTGTTTCTGTGTGGAGTTCGCTCGTGGCTTCTGTGGTGGGCCTCTCGTTCTGGGGCATTTTAGTTTTATTAACTTGAACATATCTAAGTGATTTCTAATTTTCCTGGCAATAATTGATTCTAGCAATTTCCCTATAATTGATGCGAGACTAATAGGACGGTAATTTGATGCTATGGACTTATTACCTTTTTTAAATATCGGAATTATATTTGCGAGCTTCCATGAATCAAGAACTAAGCCTAAAGCTAGTGAATTATTAAATAGGTGAGTTAATGGGTAACTTAATTCATCCTTGCATTCTTTTAATACTCAAGCATACACCTCATCTGGACCTGGAGATTTCTGGGGTTTTAGTCTATCTACAGTATTTCCTTAATTACTTTGTCACTGGTGACCTGAACTGTGCTTAATATTTCGTCTATACTACCGTTAAAAACTTGGTTGACTACTGGAACTTGATCTAAATTTTCGTTTGTAAAAACAGAAAGGAAATGACTATTTAGAGTATTGCACATTTCTAACTCATCATCTGTAATCTCACCTATCACATTCTTAAGGGGCCCTACTGTATCCTTTACCTTAGATTTATACAATTGATAAAATGCTTTACGGTTGTTTTTGGATTCATTTGCTACCTTGATTTCGTAGTTTCTTTTTTCCTTCCTAATTTCCTTCTTTACCTGCCTCGACAAGTTATGGTGATATCCTATTAGGTGGATTTCGCCTTTCTGTATTTTTCTGTACACACCTCTCTTTCTACCTATAAGATCTACTAATTTATTTGTCATCCATTTTGGTTGGTTTGTTTGTGATATAAATTTTCTTTTTGGTATATATTTATCTTGTTCGCTCTGTAAGGCAGAGATGAACTGATTATACACACTATTTAAATTTTCAGTTGGTTGTCTAACTATCTCAGCTGTGTGACCCACCTGGCCCTGACCTCTCTGTTCTTATGGAACTAATCGGCTTACTTGACCTAAATCTCCTGCCTCACCTTTAATTCTGAGTGATTGTTTTAATCCCCTAAAATTGGCTTTTCTAATGTCAGGGATAAGAACCTTATTTTCCTTTGGTTTATGATTTAATTCTATAGATAAATATATTGATTTATGGTCACTGTTCCCTAGCTGGTCGCCCACTTCTAAATTTGTAATCCAATTTTCTCTGTTGCTAAGAACTAGGTTAAGAATATTATATCCTCTAGTTGGCGAATTTACAAATTGAAAGAGAAAGTTGTCTAGTACTACTTCAAGAAAATCTTCGGATTCGTTATTGTTAGTTTGATTAACCCAGTTAGTTTGATTAACCTGGAAGATTAAAGTCACCTAAAATACAAACATTATTATTAGTTAGATGGTTCAGTGGACTGTATAATAATATCATATAATAGTTTATAATACTTTATATCACCTGAAGACTGGAACTAGTGCTGTAGAACTTAGTTGACCTGTTGAGCCGTGATGATGTTACAAGATGGTGTGTTAAACGGGTGATAGGACAGAGTTGATGAATAAAGAAGGGGGCCACTATACTTAATGATTGATGGGAATGATGATTAATGATCTATGGATTAGTATGGATAGATGGAGAATTGATGAGATAAGTACTATCACTAATGGGGCGAAATATGAGGTGAAACACGAGAGTGTAAGCAGACGGTCTGGTTGTGGTGGCGGCTAGGTAGAGAGTGCAGGACCCTCACAATATTCGCGAGAGGTCCGCCAATATCACGCATGCGCAAATGGGTAGGTATATTTTTCCCACCCAACTATAATTACCTAAGTTCATAGGAATGATAGACTACCCAATATCCAATATAGAACATAATTATTAACTTCTTAATTATTCTATATAACCATTGATCCCACAAACTTAATACTAAATACTTAATGTAATACTTAAAGTAAGACTGTCCATATCAGAGTTTGGACACATTCCCGCCACCAGGTATATATATTACAGTATCTACAAAAGCCCGGAGGCTATTTTATTCCGCCATGATTGGGAGGAGGCTTGAGCCGCCTGTCGACTAGGACGTCCACTGGGTACGTTGACCGGTTGATCGGTCGAGGTAGCCCCTGTGGGAATGTCTCCAGGCGTCTCCGAGGAGTCCTCTTTGCACTCAATGTCCCCCTCAAGAGGGTACAGTTGGACAGTCGGCTGCGTATATGTTCCCGTCTTCGTCCGGACTCTAGCCACTCTGACTTCTCTGTCCTGACCGGGTAATAACTCGACAATACGGCCCAATTTCCAAAAAGCGCGCGGACCCTCATCATGGATGATGACGACATCACCGATACCCGGCCACCGACCATTTATTGGTCTCAGCTTACACTTATGCGCCTCTCTGAGGGTCACCAGATACTCGTTAGACCAGCGTCGCCAGATATCTTTTGACAGTTTGCGAATATATTGATATCTGGCTGAAATGACACCTTTACTTATGTAGTCTGGATCTTCCAACCCATCCTCTACTTCATTATCATCAGGAAGATCCCACAACCAATGACCCCGCACCAACACAGAGGGTGTTATTGGGGAAAGATCCCCTAGGTCGCCGGAAGCATAATACAAGGGACGATCATTGATAGTGGCCTCAATTTCCAACAGTAGAGTAGTCAATTCCTCCAAGGAAATTAAGGCACGTCCCAACACCTTCTTCAACCCCGCCTTGACAATGCCGATGGCCCTTTCCCATATAGCGCCGAACCACGGCGCCCTAGCCGGGATAAACCGCCACTCACATTGAACACTGCCAAGGTGGGACTGAACTTAGGGTGATTACAAATGTCCGATAAGTACCCAGAGGCCCCAACAAAAGTGCTGGCATTGTCACTTAAAATGATCCGGGGAAATCCTTGTCGACTACAGAACCTCCTGAATGCGTGGAGGAAACTGTCACAAGTGAGGTTGGTGACTATTTCGATGTGAATCGCTCTGGTGACCGCGCAAGTAAATAAAAGCATGTAAGCCTTTATGGTCGGCGAGTCCTTGATCGGGATTGCTCCGCTATAGTCCACCCCAGTGACCTTATACGGGTCTCCAGGGGTGGTTCGCAGGGCTGGTAAAGGTGGCAGTCCTGCATAGTCGTAGGGCTTACCTTTTACCCGACGACATTTCAGACATTTACCCAGTACGCTTTTCACCACCTGCCTGAGTTTAGGCACCCACCATTTTTGATGAACGTAGGTAACCACGTGACCGACCCCGTAATGGCAACAGAGCCGATGGCACCGATCAATTATCAGGTGGGTCAAGGGATGTTTGGAGGGCAGAAGTTTAGGATAGTTGCATGATTCCGAGATATATAATAGCCGCTAACCTCAATCTGCCTCCACAATGAATTATACCTCCCTTCAGGTGTAGTCCTAACTGGTTGATTAAGTTATTTCTGGACTGTTTACCCTTCACCATTATTTTAAGTTCCTGCGAATAGGTCTCTTTTTGGCATAATTTTAGTAAAACATTATCTGCAGCTCTAACTTCATTTATGTTGAGATGAGCACTACCTGTGGGGGTCAGGCTATTTCTTTTTGCCTTCAAATTTTTACGAAACGTATCACCCATGCTGTGACACGCTGCAATCTTTCATAGCTGCTATATTTGTGCCAGTCCCATAACTGTGTGTCATCTTGGGGCACCGTGCCTACAATTTGCGTCATGATGCCAGCGGGTTGCTGTTGGAGATCTATATTCTCTGGCCATCCATCGGGTTTCGGGAGCCAAGGAGGCCATTCCACCACAACGCAGAAGAACTCAAACATTTAGCAGACACGCCTCGAGATACCATATCACTTGGGTTCTCTTTCGTCGACACATACCGGAAATAAGCAGTCGGGACTAGGGCATGTATCTCGTCGATGCGGTTAGTGACATACACTGGCAGTTTCTTTTGACTTTAAATCCAGTGTAGCGTAATTTGACTGTCACTCCACACATAGGTTTCAGAGATATGAAGTTTATCTTTATAGGCATTCTCAACGAAGTTAATCATTCTGGCGGCTAGCAGAACTGCAGTCAATTCCATTTTAGGGATGGAAAGGGACTTGATGGGGGCCACCTTAGCCTTTGCCATGACCAAGTGGCTACCCTCTGGACTGACTAGATATATAGCAGTCCCGTAAGCGACACTGCTTGCGTCAGCAAATGCATGCAGGGAAATAGTCTTTCTGAAACAGATCCTCCTAGAGAACTCAATACAACTACAGAGAACCATTTCATCCACTATCCCCCGCCATTCCGCTTGCAGGTCCACAGAGAAAACATCGTCCCAACTCAATTTCAGTCTCCACAATTGTTGGAGAAAGATTCGAGACCTTATTGATACTGGCAACACAACACCCAAAGGATCAAAGAGTTTGGCAGCAAACCTTAAACACTCACGCTTTGTAACCTGGTCAAAAGGAGCATACTGAACTCCAAAGGAAAGAGAATCAGAGTCAGTTTTCCACACCAGGCCAAGTACTCTCGCCAAATCCTGTTGTTCCGCAGCAACACCATCCTTCTGCAACACCCTTCTCAAGACGGGACTATTTGTGGCCCATTGGCGCAGGAATAAATGGGCATTATCCATTACTTCACAAGCCATATCGTAAGCATGGACGAGGGAACTTTCATTATCCCCCGTACCTTGGAGGTTATCGATATATAGCCCGGCCCTAATTTCCTGCACCAACTCCGGGTCCGCATCAACAAGAGAAAGATGCTTAAGGATGGTCGCGTTAAGCAGAAACTGGGAGCAGGTAGCGCCAAACAATACAACCTGGAACCGATAGCATTGTAGAGGCGAATCTAGTCGAAGAGGATCCTTTGGCCACATGAACCTGGTGTAATCTCTGTCGTCCTCATGTAGTTTTAACATCAAGAAGGCTTTCTCAATGTCACTGACCCACGCATACTGATGTAAACGGAATCTCAACAAGACTTGAGCTAACTCCGGTACTAAAGATGGTCCCGTGTACAGACAGTCGTTCAGACTAGGCATGTACTGGTTAACCTTAGCGGAACAATCAAATACAATACGAACCGGAGTAGTCTTGCTTTCCTTTAAGATCCCATGATGCGTCAGATAGTGACATGACCCAGGGTCATCGAATGAAACCTCCTCAATGAAACCACGCGACAACTGATCAGAAATTACCTGCGAATATTGTTGACAAAAACCAGGGTCAGCAATGAACCTCTTCTGGAGTCCTCGTAACCTACCCACAGCCAAACCTTTGTTGGTGGGCAACCGTCCCTTTTCTTCGGTCCAGGGAAGACGTACCTGATACTGTAGACTTTCTGGATCATACGTGACTGTCTCCTCATAACTGATCAAAGCTTGCCGTTTGGCTTGCGAATGTTCTTTGGGTGTGTTATGCCCTGATTTTATACAGGATTAACTTGGTATAGGTGAGTTCTGCAAGACTGGGTTATTGGATTTCTTGCAAAATACATAAAGAGAATCAACAGAGGACATAGATAATCTCGGATAAATGGTTTGTAATACATCTTTATTATCAATAGCACTCAGGTAGAAGGTACGTAATAGAATTTCACGAACATTAGATGTTGGAGCCCTCAGGTAGGTTATTGGACTTATTACAATCTCCCAGCACTTATCGCGGATTTGGATAGAGACATACTTCCCACTTCCAACGTTCAGGCAATATTCTTCTGATCACATTGCTTTAGGATACGTAGGGTACATGAATCACACAGGTTAGGTATTTCGCTTTGTTAACTCTCTCTGGTAATATGACTCTTAATCAAGGATGAAAGTATAAGTAATGTGGTTATTGCCCAAGAATTAATCGTAAAGGGATAACTGTAACTAGTTGCACTGGTCTAGGATGTTCACTTGTCTAGGTGATACTTCGGACCGAAAAATATCAGTGAGGGCGAATCAAGTTAAACCTGATGGCAAGAATAATTACGGGAGTCAGTTCGCCTAAGATAAATTTCACTGATATATATTAATGCATACTAGCATAATCACTTGTTATAACATCAGAGAAAGTTGAGACACAATCGAATACACTGGATGGTTGATAGTTAATAGCACCGTAACACTGGTACTCTGTGAAGTAACACTGTGATGGAGTTTTCCTGGTTATCTTGCGTTAGTGATGTTGGGGGTTAACAGTAGCTCTGGGGCCGTCCAAGCTGTCCGGCAGTGTAGAGAAGGTGTGCAGATGGGCTTCTTGCGGGCGGTTGTGCACCTTTTTGGCAACAATTGCTGATGGGTTAAGACAGTCGATTGTTGCCAAGGAGTTATTCTTGCAGAGTCCTCACTCAAGAGTTTCTCACATAATCCCTTCTAACATAACAAGATCTTTCTGCCTTAGATCAGTTATGAGTTATGATCGTTCGTAGCTCAAGTAGCGTATGGTGCACTATCAGAAGTTAATGAAACAATCAATAATTTGTGAATTTGTTGTCTACAAATATAATATTACTACCGGTAGTCCCGATCGCAATAAAACATTCGTAAAGGGTTAAAACACTTCCTCACCGAGTTGAACAGATTACGGAACGCCGAACTATCGTGAATCTTGAGGGGGGGAGGGGGTATTAGAAAGCCACCGCAGTCTGGACAACCGTTGCTTTGGGCTCTAATATTCAACTGCCCGACTGCTGTCTCTGGGTCTTATATTTATTAGTGGCCCTTCCATCATTGACGAACATGCCTATTACATAAGGTATCCTCTTCAAACACTAATCCGCCGTAGTTTGAATCTACCGCGCAAAGCATTTAAAATCTGAGGAGCCTTCATCATGAGCGCACGCGACCTCAATCATGGCTTCAGTCATTATGAATTGGGTTCTCACTACGAAAAAACTTCGTAAAAAAAATTAAAACAAAAAGAAAATAAGAATAACTATCCAATAAGCTTTCCATCATATCGTGGATGAACTTGTGTGGATCTTTGACCAGACGCTGATTCAGGTGTCATTCTTCCTTCTCTGCTCTGCGATCAGCCGGCCCGGACGTGTCTCTCCACGCTCCGCTGGTTCCGCATTTGCAGCGTCCCTAGTGAGTTTTTTCTCATTTGTTTACTCCGGGATGTATCGAGTGAGGTTAGGATATGCGTAGCAGGAGTGTCCTGGGCTGGTTGTCCGCAGTGCAGTGTATTTTGGGTCGTGTGTTTGGGGCTATTTCGGATGTACCCTCGTGGTCCGGTTGTGGACAGGTGAACTTTTTCACAGTTAGCTAGCTTTGTGATGCAGGCGGCTTTCATTACGCGTTATTGCTTCCTTTTATCTTTCTGATGAGGTAGCGTATTTTTGCTGACGTTCCCAGCGTATTTTTCTTCACTTAGTGAAGTTTTTTCTGGGTCCCGAGTCAGTTCTTCCCTTTGCCGGCAGTATTTGCTACAGTGGTGTGTTGGCGGTGGTTCCTGTTGTGATATAATTCAGTGCTTTTTGTTTATATTCCGACTTGTTACTGTTATCCGTCTGCCTAGGCCTAGCCAGCCTCTCGTAGCTTTACCACATATACAAGTGTTATTGATTTATTTTCTAAATATGTACTACTGTGTCATGTGTGTCCTGGTTTAGTTGTGTATTGGCTAATTCCACGGACTATTTATGTGTCCTGGGTTAGTTGTGTATTGGCTAATTCCACGGACTATGTTGGGCCCGGCGTAAGTTGTGTTTTGGCTACGCCTCGGTCCGGTGGTGCGTTCAGATGGTATCTGGACGGGGTGGGTTTTTTCCGGCGGGTTTTTCTCGGTTTCACCTTGATAACCCCGGCTGGCTGCCGAGTTTTGGCCACGCGTGGTTTAAAAACAGGCTTGTTTCCCCAGCGAGTGGGTGTCTGTGGCTCCCCAGGACTGCGTCTCTGGGGGGCCTGTTTCAGGCTCCTTATGATTCCCGGCGGGTTGGCTGTACCCATCTAACAGTGTTCATACGGACACGTGTTGTTTGTAGTTTTTTCGGTTTTGCAAAGCCAATATAAAACTATGCTGTTGGTGTATTTCCTCCCCGGCGATCTTTTACAAAGAAGTGGGGATAGGAACAATTGGGGTTAACTTTTAAACTTTAAATCACCCGGCGGGTGCAACCTGGAAGGGTGGGATGACCGAATTTGCAAAATTCAGTTTAGTTGACCCGACAATTGAGGGATGCATTGTGTATCGCCTCCTTCAACATACGGCGCTTTAGGGCACAATTGGGGTTAACGTTTTTTAAACTAATATTCACACCCGGCGGGTGCTCCTTGGAAGGGTGGGAATAACGAATTTACAATTCAGTTAGTTAACCAGACAATTGAGGGATACGTTTTGTATCGCCGCCTTCAACATACGGCGATCTAAAAAGATACTTCGGGAGAAGTTAGATCTCGTATATTTGTCAGGCTTCCCAGTTTTTTATCTACGAGATCATTCGGGGGCCGGCGTCTTTTTTAGTTTTTTTTTTCTCCAAAATTGAATCTTAAAACAAACACCACCGGAAAGACTTAATAACTTATAAACGCCATGCTGGTCTTTATATATTATGTCAGAGGGTATTCATGAATCTTTTGGACAAATTAAGATATTCTGAAATCTTTTACTTAGGAAACCCCACCGCATAGCGAGCTGTAGTCGTTGAGTATTACGTCTCGTTACCCGGCGGGTTATTTAACACTTGTGTGCGAACATGATTGGGTTAACCTTATGAGCATTAATTCCTGGAAATTTTCTTTTTTTCCTGAGCTGGGTCCCGGCGGGTCTATGCAGAACCTGGAGTAAGTATCCCACCAGTCTCTGTCATGGCTACCTTTGCCCCGGTTTTTGCTTTATGCATTACGCCCTCCTGTTCAAGTATCCCTATTTTTGCGCACACCCTTTGTATAAAATGTGTTAAAATGTCTCGTTTGGTGTGGGTTACCTTTCCGGCGTTTTTTCTCGTTGCTCCGAGAACACCGTTTTTGTTTACCGAGTTTTAGTCAGGATGGCTAAAAATAGGTAAGTTACCCCGACGAGTTTGGTCGCTTGAGGGCTCATAAGAAACTGCGTTTTCTGTGGTCGAGCCTGGGATCAGGCTTCCTGTGTTCATTGCTTTATGCATTACGCCCTCCTGTAATGTATAGTTTAGTGTGGGTTACCTTTCCGGCGTTTTTCTCGTTGCTCCGAGAACACCGTTTTTGTTTACCGAGTTTTAGTCAGGATGGCTAAAATAGATAAGTTACCCCGACGAGTTTGGTCGCTTGAGGGCTCATCAGAAACTGCGTTTTCTATGGTCGAGCCTGGGATCAGGCTTCCTGGGTTATTCCCGTCGAGGGGGGCTCCACACAGTTTTCTAGGTGATCAGGCTGACACCTGTTGGACTTGGTTTTCTCTGCTTTTCAAAGACATTGATACAATGCTGTCTGTTTGTTTGGTCTTTACCTCCCGGCGACCTTTTTACAAAGAGGTCTGGGGCAGGTATAATTGGTTTGACATTGCATATAAAACCCGGCGGTGGTACCTTCGGGTGGTTATATTAACGGATTTGCGATTCGAGATAATTTGCCAAACAATTGATTGATACAATAGGGTATCACGGCCTTCAAGACGGCGATCTATGATGGCTTCTGGGAGAAGCCGGATTAGAGATTAAAATAGGCTTAGACTTTTTATGGGATAAAAAGATGCCTGAATCTTACTAGTGTTTCAAGTGTAAAGGGATGCTTGAAAGACTTCATCTTTAATAAAGATATGCTTCATCTTTATGAGGATTAAGAAGTTATGCTTAATTCTTTTGGACAGGTAAAAGATATGCTGAAATCTTTAATAAGCCATTGAAACAATGCTGTTTGTTTGTTTAGTCTTTCCCTCCCGGCGACCTTTTTACAAAGAGGTCTATGGCAGGTACAATTGGTTTGACATTGCATATAAAACCCGGCGGTTGTACCTTTGGGTGGTTATATTAATTGATTTGCATTTCGCGATAATTTGCCAATCAATTGATTGATACAATAGGGTATCACGGCTTTCAAGACGGCGATCTATGAGGGCTTCTGGGAGAAGCCAGATTAGAGATTAAGATAGGCTTAGACTTTTTATGGGATAAAAAGATGCCGGAATCTTACTAGTGTTTCAAGTGTAAAGGGATACTTGAAAGACTTCATCTTTAATAAAGATATGCTTCATCTTTATGAGGATTCAGAAGATATGCTTAAATCTTCTGGACAGGTAAAGATATGCTGAAATCTTTAATATGAAACTAAAGGAAAACGAAAAGTAGTGTTGGAGTGCTACGGTTCGTTGACCGGCGGTTTTGTGGCACATATTTTGTACCATTTTTTGGGTGTAACCCTATGGGCATTAATCCCCGGAAATTTCTCTTTCCAGGGCGGAGTACCGGTGTTGCACCAGGTGACCAGGTAGTTCCCGGGGGCGGGGTAGTTTTCCCCCAGTCTCTGTCGTGTCGGCACTTGAACCTCTCATTGCTGTATGTTCAACGCCGTTAAGCTCAGGTATCCCTATCTTATTTTTATTTGTTAATGAAATAATTTAATATCTGAATCATAATAAACATATATATTTTCTATGATTATATTATGATAATGTTGTGTTTATTTATAGTAATTTATTTTAATACAATTAAATATAAATTAAATTAATTAGTATACTTTATGATTATGCTCACCAGCTCTGCTTTCAATGTGTTAATGAGCTATGGGAGCTTTTAATTATCATAAACCTTTACGGGACTCGGACGAGGGCTCCCATTCAGAGAGTATACCGAGCTCGCAAGCGAGGGACAGCCACAGCCAAGGTGTATGGCGATACTCACAGTCCTGGCAGGACAGAACACATCCCTTTGTGACTCAACTAGTGCTGACGTCCACCGGGATGCCGATGTACCATCTTCTATCACAGTTTTAACATGGCAACATGTGGAGGTCCCGGCTTCGGCGGGATCTTCCCATGATAAGCCAGACTTAACGGATGAAGAACAACGATCTCTGGTCTCAGAGATGGAGGTTGAAGAGTCCAGTCACCTTCTAGGCGACTCTCAGGGTACTGTCGAATCTCCACGGAGTTCGTCATCGGCTAGGTATGTACCGGCGGAAGAGATTGATGGACTACTTTTGAATGCACTTAATAGGTTCTTTGGCCCTACGCCGGAAACTCCTTTTGATACGGGAGATCCCGCGATGTCGACGAATGTGCGACCTCTGGCTACATCCTTGGCTTTAGCTAAAATACCTAACCATCCTCTTGTGTCAGATCCAATTTCCAATGTGCCAGGCACAGCGGCTCTCACTACTTCCACTGTGCGAGTCATATCAGACATATCTCCCCCTCCTTTAGACAAGGCGCCAGTAAAAAAACAGGAGCTATGCCTCTTTTATACGGGCCGGATGAGTCAGGGGTAGCAATGTTACGGAAATGTTTTGGATGTTCATATTAAGGACATTCCAAGTTATTATAACCATGACTTATTCTTCCCACCAAATCCCTCCAGTACGCCATTCTTGGTTCTCTCTTCCGGGTTTTGGTGCCGGCGGAGTCCCCTCTGCTTGGCTGCCACCCCCCAAATAATCAATTTGTGCGAATTATAAGCTCCCTTTAGCACGCCTTCCCCAGCTTACCTAGACCGCGAGCTTAGGATAAGAGGAAATGCGTTTCAACTGTTTTCGCTATATATGGTTCCCAGCAAGTAACAAAGTCTCTGTTACGCTCTTCTCAGGCAATAGAAGCCGCGGAAGTCAGGAAAGCCATTGAACTTTCCCGGCGCTTGCTTCTCCAGACTTCCTTCCAAGTCTTTAGGAGATATTCGGACGGCCTTATTAGAGGCAGTTCGAGCAAGGCAGGATCTGAGGATGTTCTTAGTGAAGAAACTTCTTGACCGTATTGCAAGCCAAGTAGTTCTGTCTCCAGTTCTAATTCTTTCTTTGATTTCACCAGCAGTTTGGAAGACTGTTTTCAATTTGGCACAAGCATTCAAGCAAGGTCCCCGCAAGCCCTGATGCCCTTGTTAGAACAAGGGATCAGGGTATGGTGGTATCAGGGCGACTACCTGGTGGTGGAGAAACAGAATAGTTACGCATCATTCATGTCTAAGTTACGTTAAACCATCTCAAATCTCTAGGATTCAAGGTCAACTTAGTAAAAGTCAAACCCTTGTTCCCCCACGAGTATTTCAGGGGATAGGGCTGGTCGAGGACACAGCTTCTCTCACTCTGAGTCAGAGTGTGGACACTCGAAACAGATTTCGCAAAAACTGTTTATGTTTCTCCACAGTCTGACTACGACACAGAGACTTTGGGAATCTCTAGTCGGTTCTCTCAACTGGGTTCAGCTAACTGTGAAGTTGGGCCGGTTGTAAATCTAACGTTTAATCTGGGAGGGCAAAACAAAATTCCCACTATTACCGGCGGGGATAGTATGGCCTATCCCAACGTTATTACACAACTTACTAGCGGTTTGGGCGACGAGAGAAATGTTTCACGCAGTCCTGTCATGAACCTCTCCTCCGCCGTCGGTATGGGTGGACATGGATGCGTCAGGAACGATAGGTTGGGGCTTTTAGTCAAACCTCGGGCATCAGGGTCAAAGGTTTTGGTCCTATTTAGAAATCTTCCACATCAATGTCAAAGACTTACGAGTCCCCTTATCTGTCCTTCAGGCTCACGGCTCTGCTTTATGGGGCAAGTCGGTGGCCTTCAGAATGGACAATCTGAATGCGGTTCACTGTATTCAGAAACAAGGGTCAATGAGATCTCGGAAGTGGCTAAACGTGTCAGAAAAGATTTTTATACTAGCCAACAGGCTGGACATTCATCTTCACGCATCTTATCTCCCAGGCGTAGCAAACGTCTGGGCAGACGCTCTGTCTCAGCGACAAAGCACAACAGTAGAATGGGCGCTCTTGCGTGTGCGGAGCATTACCATCCACAAGTGGATTTGTTTGCATCTGAGAAGACTCACAAACTCCCACTGTACCTCACCCGCCGGACGATAACGCCGGCGGGCGGACCTGACGCTCTGATGACGGACGAGAACAGGTTGAGTTCCATTTATCTATTTTCCGCCGCCAGACGCGTCTCTAATGTGCCACGTAGTCAACAAACTACAGGATTAGCGAGGCGTAGTCTCGCTAATCGCGCCCCTGTGGCCGGCGCAGTGTGGTACCAGCATTTGAACATGTGGTGCCCGCACCCAGTGTCACTCCTGGTCGGGTTGTTCCTCTTAGAACACAATTGGCAACCTAGAAACCTCACAGACTTGTTCATTTTGGACATTCAGGAGGCCAAGTGGCTAGCACCATATGGTAGCGACGTGACCAAGATATTCACGAATCAATATACCCAGTCTACAAAGCGACAGTTTCAATCGCATTGGCAAGCTTTTACGTCTCGGATTCTTAGAACAAAACAAACTGTGCCCTCGGTGGCGTTGGTTGTTTATTATTTAATTTATCTGTTCATGCAGAAACATTTATCTGAAAGTGATTTATGTGGGCAGGTTTTAAACTCCGCCCACCTCCCCGTCAGCTCAGGCCTACATGGTCTCTGGACAAAGCATCGTCGTTATTCTCGTTCCCGTATGTACCAAAGACTGCAGATTTTACAAAAGGGCAGTATTCCTTATGGCTTTGGCTACCGGGAACAGAGTATCTGAGCTGGCGGCGATGAGCAACGCACCTAATTGCCTCAGGTTTGATAGGCTTCATGAGTGTATTCACATTGCACCTTCCCCAGGATTCATAGCCAAGATTGAGCACAGTGAACACGTGTTTTCAGAGTTCACGGTGCCGGCGTTAAAAAGGGGAAAGGTGCACCATCTTTTTTGCCCAGTGCAAGCTCTAACCAAATATTTAAGAGTGGCACCTCTAAATCACCAGGGTGCTTTATGGGTCGCAAGTCCGGGTGAATGCTTGATGGAGCGTACACTGGCTTCTCTCTTGGTCGAGGACTTTAAAGAGAAGAATCCCGGCGTTGTGGGTAAGACCCACGATTTACGCAAGGGGACAGCCTCTTTACGTTTCCTTAATAATCTTTCGGTGGAAGTTATTACGTCCACACAGTTGTGGGCCTCTAATCAGGAGTTTTTGCCTCGATACCTTTCAGTAGCTCTGGACAAACCTTCCTTGCCATGTATAGCTTTACGGCAGAGGGTCTAGGTGGCCCTTTTAGTCACGTTTTGTTTAATTTCAAGAAAAAGGGGTGGGGGGGGGAGGGTGCAGTCAGTGTGACATAGGACACCCTAGACCCCTCCGGAGTATGCGTTCGGAACATACGAGCTGTGATACTGGTTGTAGGCATTGTATTATAAAATTTCTCTGTAGTATTCATTGCAGGAAATTGTGCTAAAGCCCAATAGTAGTGTTACGACAATTCTTGTTGTAAGTAGCTTTGGCTGTGAAGCAATAGATTTTTGAGAAATCTCGGTAGTTGCAACTACGACTTTTACTTTTGAAGTAATTACTTCTGCATTAGTACACGAGTTCAGTACTTCTACGAATGTACAAGAATTCATTTATGTTTGGTTATATTTTTAGGAATATATCCGCTAGTTAATGGGGTTTATATGTGCACATGTAAACTTATAAGTTTTTAGTTTTCACCACTTACTTTAAGTGGGGTGCCTTCTTAACTAGCAGATCTGTGCACAGAGTCTCAGAGTTAACCCTTTTTCAAGCAGGCTTCTTTGAAGCACGCTCCTGCTTGTACCCCTTTTTGAAGATTTAGGCTGTATAAAGTTTATGCACCCGAATATCTCTTTTTTACAAAAGTAAGAATACTATGTGGTTGTTTGATTATCTGCTTTTCTAGAGTTATGATATGATTACGAATGTCCCCCTCCAGTCTTAGAAATCAGGCATGTTCGTCAATGATGGAGGGGCCACTAATAAATTATAGGTTTGACTCCTGTAAGGAGATAAAGAAAACCTAATATTTAGTAGTGGCCCTGTAATCATTGACGACTGGGGCCCTCCCGACCATCCCCTTCCCCTTCGTTGATGTATTAAGGATTTTGGTTTACTTGATATGTCAGTGAAGGAAGAATGATGCCTGAATCAGCGTCTGGTCAAAGATCCACACAAGTACATCCACGATATGATGGAAAGCTTATTGGATAGTTATTCTTATTTTCTTTTTGTTTTTATTTTTTTTACAAAGTTTTTTCGTAGTGAGAACCCAATTCATAATGACTGAAGCCATGAGTGAGGTCGCGTGCGCTCATGATGAAGGCTCCTCAGATTTTAAATGCTCTGCGCGGTAGATTCAAACTACGGCGGATTAGTGTTTGAAGAGGATGCCTTATGTAATAGGCATGTTCGTCAATGATTACGGGGCTACTACTAAATATTAGGTTTTCTTTATCTCCTTACAGGAGTCAAACCTATATTATAGGCAGGTCAAGAAAGCTTCAGGAATGTTCTAGAAGTATTGGATGTCAATGCTATGAAGTAGTTAATTTATTCTGGTGAACTTAGGGGGTTAGGGAGGGGGGTTTTTAATGTGGCGGTAAGTAACTTGTTATCTGATTTATGATCGTGGATATCTTAACTCTAGTATGAGGTACTAGTAGAGTTATTTAGGCGGATTTGGTGAAGGTTCATAGGGACTACTTTACTGGCGCACTACGTGAATAGGCTGGGAGGTATTATTCATCAATTCACCTAAATATCCTTCTCTGGTCTAGCTGACATGCTATTCGTAATCTAGGATGGGATAAGGAAGATTTTGGTTTTGGTTAAGGATGGTATTTGGATAGGTATTTAGATTTGTAGGTCATAACCTGTTGGAAACTCACCTGTTGTCTGGCAAGAATTTGCTGGCTTGCGGGTCAGGGTAATTCTCCGCGGGCGTCGGTGGGATCCCCGTGGGGTCGGGGGGACAGGCCGCTCCCTGAATATGGTTATCGAGAGTTCTTACGTTAATTGGTTTGAGATATGAGTTCAGGTTGTCAGGAGGTATCTTCCTAGTTAGGGTTGATCACTGCATCTAGTTTTCATGTACGAGGATCACTCGTGGGTGTTAAGAATAGTGGTTTTGTGAAAATGCAAGTCATGGGGAATTTACATTTTTAAGGGGGGACGAGAGGGGGTATTCCTAGTCTCGCGCCGGCTATTGTTCTGGTTCAGCTTGTGAGTGTGGCTAGGGAGTTAGAGGATAGTTAAGGGGGGGTACAAGGATAGATCTTTCCCTTCCATTTGTTGAGGTTAGTGAACGAACTGAGTCGGCATGTTATAACGTTCTTATGGCGTCTTTACAGGGGGAGGGTTGTGAATTGTAAAGGGGGTGGTTTGAGGCTAGGCGCCGCGCCGCTCATGACCTAGGGTAGTGACCCTTAATGCGCTGGACATAGGGGTGGCATTTCCCTACGATCGAACAGGTAGGGTGGTGTGTGCAGCGGGGCGTGAAGGATAAGAGGACAGGATGACCCAAAACAGGGTACCACTGAGCATAGGGTCACGAAGCAAAACAGAGTAGTGTGGATTGTGGATACGAAGGAGGTGATTGGAAGACGTATAACAATTGTGGAAAAGTAAATGGAAGAGAGGAACACAATGGCGGATAAAAGATAATTAACCTAAGGATTGAATACATGCATGAATGACGACATTATAGCCGTCGTCCTAATAAGATGATGAAACCGGATTGGTATGCACGTGGCACAATACGACACAAGGACAGTGCCGCTATGTCGTATCAATACTGGTGGCATACTCCGGTTAATATTATATATACACTTAGTTACTAGAACAAGGCAAGGGGTAACTGAGCACAGGGGTACATATATCTATACTCGTCATGGAGAGAGAGATACGAGGTAGCTTTCCTGCATCTCTCCTGATAATCGTCTGTAGATCGGTCATAGTGAGTTTATCCGAATTAACAGGCCTAAATCAATACAATAACTGCCATAGGGTTATCGGGTGTATAGAGTCGTGGTTAAAGGTTGTTACATAACTCGTAACTAACTTATCTAAATCAACAGGCATAAATCAATACAAGAACTGACAAGGGACACAAATTGACAGACGAACAATGCAACGTGAGGTTATGTATAGCTAACTGCTAAAAATGGGGGAACGAAGATACAGTAGGTGTCTTCTCTTTTTACAAGTTCCCTAAATTATGTTAACATTATGGAGTTGGTACATTAATAAAATAGCAATGTGGATCTCAGTGAGTTATGGGGCTGTCTAGTGTAATTTTCATAATTAATCTCGGAATTACTCCTAGGTATTTTGTCTAGTGAAATGGAGGTGGTATTAGGAAGGTTGGGAATATATAGTTAGTGGATAAAACAACGGGAGGTTAGAGACATAGAATTGCTAGAATTGGGGGGGACTATGATTGTTATATAACTAAATACAGGGCTGACGTAATCACGATCTGATTTGGTGTGAAATAGAAGCTAAGGTGTCTTAGATCGCCTCGAACCTACACAATGAAAGTATTATAGCCTGTATGGTGGTTACATAATTAAATACATACTTAGGTGGTATATCAAGAATATCAGTGAGTAAAGTATTGTGGTTTGCCTTCGCACCTACACAAATGAAAGTACTATAACCCACAAGGTGGTTATCTAATGACATACATACTTAGTTGGTACATCAAGAATGTCTAGGAGGAAAGTCATGTGGTTTGTATATTAGAAGACTGTGATTGAGAGACGTATAATATGTGGAATGAATTGGGAGAGAGAGAGAGAGAGAGACCAAATCGGGAATGGAAAAGGGGCCTGGGATCTCGTTGGGGATGGGGGTTTCGCTTTCAGGATTTTCGTTCCTGTGGCTCGTTAGGGGTGGGGGTTTCACTCTCAGGTTTTTCGTTCCTGTGGTATTTTAGGGTGATATGCCAATGTGGTCTAAATCCCACAAAGCATTCAGTTCTTCTTTGCACGGGAACTGTCCAGTAGACATATATTGGTCCACTGGAGTTACTGCCACTTTTAGAATTGTTACAACCTCAGTATTGGAACTGGATGTGGATGCCACATAAGAACCACTCAGTGCATATCCGAACTTGGTTGGAAGTAAAACCAAATTACCTACCCGTTTATAACCAGGTCGCACTATGTTGTAGTAATAGTCGGCACCAATTAGTACCTCCAGCTGTGCTGTTTCTGTGATGCATGAATTGGCCAGTTTAATGCCATGGTGCTTTAAACTAATCATTTCAGCATTAAGACTAGACTCACCTTTATGTTCGGGAAGATCCTCGACCACAATTGCTTCGAGACGATGGAACTTACCCCGATGTAAATATTTCAGTGCTACAATAGTACACTCACGAGGGTTTTGAGTTCCGGTGAAACCATGAAGCCGTAATTCTTCCGTCCCCACGGTTTCGTGTGAAAGGGACGGTAGTACGGATTTCTTCACGAAGGTCGTCTGTGAGCATTGGTCTAATAGCGATCTGACTTTTATACTTTTCCTGTGTCTACCCTTTACAGGCAGCTGAACTGTGGGTATGATCACAGTTTGCTTATTCATACTTACAGACATTGTTGTTGAGGTTGTAGGTGTTGACTCTTCCCTAGGTAGTACCTCCACTTACCGGTCTTGCCTCTCTCTGTTTTGGGCACAGGGAGTGAAAGTGCTTACCCTGGCAATACCTACAATTTTTGATGTTAGGGTTAGTGCACCCATTACTACCATGATCACTGGAGAGACATCCCGCACAGAGTCGTAGTTGCCGAGCTCTTTTAATTTTGAGCAGTCCCGTTTTATGTTTAAAGCATTTATACCAGGGATGGTTCTTCCCACCGCACAGTTTACATGGGAACCGGCTACTACCACTCTGTGTTGCGAATGCAGCCATAGCCACAGGCATATTCTTTCCTGGGGAGTCCTGACCAACCATGTTATATAATTCTGCCAGAAAACACTGTGTGAAAGTCTTGTAATCTAGGCTTTGCTCACCCATCTCCCTCCTAATGGTCTCCTTAACTGGTGATGGCAATTTATTCAGCAATGTAACCACACAGAACTCTGTCAGACTCACCTGTTGACTGGTCATAGATTTCATGGCACTTTCCATGGTGGCGTAGAAAGCCTTCAGTTCTACGGCCTGACATTTAGGAGCGACAAGATTATGGAAATGCATGATGTGTGCCGCCTTTACCCTGTCGGGGTGCCCGAATGATTCTTGAAGTAAGTCTAAGGCGGGGACGTAGCTTGCACCCTCCACCGAGAAACCTTCTATCAGCTTATAGGCATCCCCCTTTAACTGACCCTTTAAGTATGTTAACTTTTGAATTGAACTTAAGTCAGTCCTTTGATGCACCACACATCGAAACATGTCCCAAAACCCAGTCCATAATGTGGAGTCGCCAGCAAAGGTGGGTAGGATCAGGTGCGGCAATTTAACTCCCGATCCATTTTTGTTGTCGGATCGAGTTTGCCCTTCTTGACTACCCAACTCCGCCTTTAGGCGGGCGACTATCCCATAGATGTCAAATAAGTAGATGGTATCCGCTTGGTTCTCTTTGAAATATTCATCGTCTGAGGTGTATAGCGGCAACAAGACCTCTTGATTGGCCTCAAATTTGGCCACCTGGGTTTGCACGCTATGAAGTTTTGCCTCGATTTCTACCCGAGTTGCGGACTCCAAAAACTCATCCAAACCTGCTGCTAGGACAGTCAAGGAACCTTTAATACCTGCCCTACGGCATTTGCCTTGGGCTAGAGCTTCCATATTGTCACATTGTCATATTGTTTTGTCCAAAACAAAACCCAGACCTTTATGACAGTTTATTTGAAACAGGAAATCTTCTGCCGATCAAACTCGGGTTCTAGTGCTAAACGCGAGCGACCAATGACAGATAATCAAAGAGCGAGAACAAATGCGAGTAACATCAAATGCGAGAGGGAAAACAAATTGCAATACTTATCATGCCGATCAAACTCGGGTTCTAACACAAATCGCGAGCAACGGCAAGAAATAAAAAGGGAAAAAACAAAGGATATACTAACAAGACATGGTGATAAATAGCCGATCAAACTCGGGTTCGGACCTAACACTAAACGCGAGCGACGGGATAAATGGCAAATTATCAGAACATGAGTGGCATTAGAACTTGTAGAATTAGCACCTGCCGAGTGCCAAAATCATCAAAGTTAAAACCCAAATTATAACCCTTCAAATTTTAGTACTAGAAATTTAGATGACACAATAATCAGAAAAGTTATAGGCTATCACAGAAATTCTGAAAAGTTAGGCTATCTCAGAAATTTTTGAAAAGGTTTAACTAGATGCATCGTGATAAAAATGCATTATAGGCCTATGGCTTAAGCGTCTGCACCAAAGAAGACCCGAGCCGATTCAATTACCTCCCGGAACAGCCGATCCGAGGCGGGCGGTGTAAGATGGATACCATCCCACCCAAAATCAGCTGTTGAGGTGTTCATGGACTGGTACCGGCTCCGAGTCCATGGCAGGTTGCGCTTGAGCCACTGGTTAACCGAATTGCGAATTTTGTTGAACTCGGCGGGTTCGACTCCTCTAGGGTTCTGGCGCTTCTCTATTCCTATTATGAAGCAATGGCCTCCTGTCCTATTCTCTATCTCCCTAACCAACTCCTGGATCTCGTTGGCTAAATCCTTTGGTGCAACGCCTGACTTCACGTAGTTGCCACCGATGACAAGGTATGTCAAATTAGGACGCCAGCTAAGTATTTGCTCCCAGGCCTCAGTACTCCTTAAAGTGCTTACTTTAGCCCCTGGGGCGGCAAGAGGTTTGACAGTGTAGTGGGGATGGTAAACTGGCTTATCTACATACAGATCCCGCACATATGAATGGCCTATAATGGCCACCTTTCTTATAAGGCCAGGGTAAATAGCCCTCTCTGGCTCAAAACTTTCGCCTATGCCCCCCCTCCCCCCCTCCCCTGCCGCGCCGTGCTTAAAGAAGCCTTGCGCCATGTTGGCAATAAACAAAAACCCTCGCGGCCGAAACAGACGAAAAAAATAGCGAGAGGGTAGCCATGCAAAAGCTCACGGACCAGCAAAAAAAGGGAGCACGCCGGCCAGGCGCCACAACACGAGGACGGGCGAAGGACCATATATTATATATATATTCGTTAGTTAGATGGTTCAGTGGACTGTATAATAATATCATATAATAGTTTATATCAACTGAAGACTGGAACTAGTGCTGTAGAACTTAGTTGACCTGTTGAGCCGTGATGTTACAAGATGGTGTGTGAAACGGGTGATAGGACAGAGTTGATGAATAAAGAAGGGGGCCACTATACTTAATGATTGATGGGAATGATGATTAATGATCTATGGATTAGTATGGATAGATGGAGAATTGATGAGATAAGTACTATCACTAATGGGGCGAAATATGAGGTGAAACACGAGAGTGTAAGCAGACGGTCTGGTTGTGGTGGCGGCTAGGTAGAGAGTGCAGGACCCTCACAATATTCGCGAGAGGTCCGCCAATATCACGCATGCGCAAATGGGTAGGTATATTTTTCCCACCCAACTATAATTACCTAAGTTCATAGGAATGATATACTACCCAATATCCAATATAGAACATAATTATTAACTTCTTAATTATTCTATATAACCATTGATCCCACAAACTTAATACTAAATACTTAATGTAATACTTAAAGTAAGACTGTCCATATCAGAGTTTGGACAGATGCCTTACTGATTTCTTCCCATAATAATTTGCCTAAATTTCGACAAAGACAGGGTGCCCTATATAATTATGGTTCCCAAAAGACAAAGACAGGGTGCCCTATATAATTATGGTTCCCAAAAGACAAAGACAGGGTGCCCTATATAATTATGGTTCCCAAAAGACAAAGACAGGGTGCCCTATATAATTATGGTTCCCAAAAGACAAAGACAGGGTGCCCTATATAATTATGGTTCCCAAAAGACAAAGACAGGGTGCCCTATATAATTATGGTTCCCAAAATAATTGTCTCACCTTCCCCACTAATCTCTACCCACACACTTTCATTTTCGCTATTTGTTTTAATATCTGATCTAAGGCAACATTTTAAAGTATCCCTGACATAAATTGCAACTCCACCTCCCCTTCTGTCTGTTCTGTCATATTTAAATAAATTGTATCCTGGCATATGAAATTCTGCTAATAGATGTCTAGAGTCAGTATTTATCCAGGTTTCTGTAATCGCTACAATGTCTATATTTTCCTTGCTAACAATTGCCCTAAGCTGATCCATTTTGTTGCATAAACTTCTACAATTTGTATAATATACCCTCAACTTATTACTATTGTTTGTAACTAATTGTCTATCGTTTTTAACTAACTTATTATTTTCTTCGATTTCACTGCAGTCAACGCTATCATAATAGCATTGTTTAACGACATTTCCACCTTCCGTTGCACCATCACTACTATCATTAGCAATATAGTCATCATTTTTAGCATGAGACTGAATATCCTTATCGCTTTCACCTGACGCTAAAATTGTTCCATTTAACCTCTCAATATTTCTGTTCAAAACCCCACAACCACCCTATCTAAAGAACTCAGTGGTGGGCGTGGCCGCGCCGATTTGGCGCTCTGCGCTCTGCGATCCGGTGCGCACTACCAATATAGAGGAGCGCGGAGTGAGGAGCGGCAAAAATCTGAACTCGGAGTGCAGGCGGGGAGCGCAGCTTGAATTTTGCGCTCCTTTCTGGCGCTCCGGAAGCGATTTTTCCTGTCAACAACAGGTTCAAGAACGTCATTATCGTGTACAGTCATCGTACGGTGTTACTCACGGTGTTAGTGAACTGTGATACAGTGATACTATGATAGTGACAGACTGACAGTGCCACCTTCAAACCCTGGAAAGGTAAGAACCTGGCCAGTGCCAGATTTGTGTTTTTTTTTTTTTTTGGCTAAATCAATCAAGTTGGGTGAGAAAGGAAGGATAATGGTAAAAAAAACACCCCCCTTGTCCATTTTCGCCAGAAATCAGGTCCCCGATAGTCGCGAAAGTAGCTGAAACGAGTCAAAAGACACTATAAACTTCAGAGACTTTTATCATTTTATGGTATCGATACCATCGGAATGTTACTTGAATGTATGGGTGGGAGGGTGGTTTGGGGGATGGTGGGGGGAAGATAGAAGCGTAATTGACTCGTGTTACAAATATGAAGCTGATTGGTGAGGTAGTTTCGCCACCACAGATTTTTCTTTTTTTCCTTTTCTTCGTACGGATACGCTGGAAGTTGGTTGTGGGAGGCAGTTGGGGGTGTGGTGGAGGGAAGACAGAAGGGTAAGGCACTTGTCGCACACATGTGGAACCGATTGGTGCAATCGTTTCGCCGCCACAGATTTTCCTTTTTTTTCCTTGTGAGGCGACCGATAGTCAGCGAGTGGGTGGGAGGAGGGGTTTGTGGTAGTGGTGGTGGGTATGCAGAAGGGTAAGATACATGTGGTAAAAAACTAAAAATATGAAAGCCATAGGTGCAGTCGTTTCGCTGCTACGATTTTTTTTCGGCGAGTCAGTATATAATTATATACAGACCTGGCACTGGGCGTGACAACTGACAAGACCCTAGTCCCGGCCGTATAATTATATACCGTCGGAGACTGGTCAGCGGGTCATCCATGATATGATATCAATCATATCATTGATATGACATAAAGAATTACAGAAACTGAGAAAGTGAGAAACTTAAATGTTATGCCCTGTTTTTCTATAGGTTTAACTTGGGTAATGTGAGTTCTAAATGACTGGATATATAAGGCTGCATGCACAATACAAGGTATGAGGAATAGAGAACACAAAATAAACACACGGTAACACGACACAAGTTCAAGTTTATTGAAGTAAGTAAATAAAGAGCATGGAAAGATAGTAATTCTCGTACAAAACAAATAATAGAAGGGAACTGCTAGCATTAGCGGATCTGGATGGAGCCTAGTCTCCCACTTCCAACGTTCAGGTATACTCTTCTGATCACGGGTTTAATTAGCAAGTTTTATTTTACTGGAAGACCTCAATATATTCATGTAATTCAATTTCACTGATTTGATCTCTTACTGGCTGGTCGCGTGCCCAAGTAGCAGCTCACAGTTAGGATTAGACACGCGTATATTGTAGAACACGGAATCTCTAGTAACCTCATGGGGGTACTGATCTAAGTTTTATATTCTTATGGCAGAAATACGTAGAACACAAATCAGTGGGCGAACGTTAGATATCACTAGAGTTTTAATATCTGAATAAGGTAATTACGAGAGTCAATGTCGCCTGTTAATTAATGAGCACTGATACGCTTAGTACGTCCCAAATAGAATGGTTAAATATGAGTTACACTGGGCAAGGTTATAGCCACTTTATAGAAAGTTAATAAGTGAGTGTCAAACTGGTACTATAACACTTAGTACTAGCAACATGAATCTTGAATAGTATTTGTAGATCTGGTCCTGGTTATCTTGCTTCCGGTGATGTTGGGGGCTAACGACTGGTTCCTCGGCCATCCAGGTGGTCCAAAATGTAGGAAGTTCTCAAGTCGGATCTCTTGACGATCGTTGCTGGCTACACACTTATATACCCACGAATTTGTGTGAAGGTTATAAGGTGCACGTTAGGATTTGTACATGGACAGATCTTCTATTTAACTTCTGCCATGGAGTCTGCCGGCTCGGGAATCTCTCAACTCTGGAACAACACAAGGGCAGAGCTAGAGGTTAACTTCAGGGTAGTGACCACTGGTTGGTGTCTAACTTTCAACTGATTTGACTGGGGGCGGGAGCTAGGTTTATAGGTTCGGTTCTGGACCCTGTAGACAATAGGGATCTCGAGTCTTATGGACTTATTTGAGCTCTCAATAGATATGGGGACTGGGTAAGATGGTAATTACTGTTGTGGCACATGGCTATAGGAAGCCTTCAATTTGTGATATAACTGAGCCTTAGTAAAAGGTACTATTTTGGCTATACTGGAAGTATTTATGGAAGGGAGACTGGATCTACTTTGCGGGGAGGACTGGGACAGCTGTGATAGGGGCGTCTCTCTTATATTGCTCAGTCTTTGTTCTATTGCATAGTTGAGGTGCTAATTTGACTATCCGAGTATGCAAAACAGGTGGATGGGTTATTGTGGGTATAGAGAAGTGAGTAAGGGGGTTAGACATGCATGGTTAGTTCATTGATAGGAAGAATTCCTAGGCTACCTGGCAATGACCCGGAAGTCAAAACAGGGGTCAGGTATACCTCCGCGGGGGTGGGGGTCTCCCTCCTCGGGTGGGTAAAAAGGGGTAGCCGGGCGCTCTCCCTCTGGGATGGTTGTCCGGCGGCTTTGGCTAGAGGCTTGCCATATCACCAGTGTTTGTAATAACCTTCTGTTTATGAGACAGATGTGGGTGTTCTTAATATCAAAACCGAAGGTGCCTTGGCTAGCTGGGTGTACTCGGTTGGCTGTTAATTGCATGGCTTACTGGATGTGGTGGAGACTGGTTGTTAACTCTGCCACATTTATCTGGAAGTATGGCAATAAAAATTAGTTACTGGCGAGGTGGCGAGCCTCGCACCGACGACCATGGGGTGCAGGGATGTGAATGGGTTGTAAGAGAATAGATGGCATGCAAGGGGTTAGTAAAGTGCTAATGTTGTTCTGGCCTACTAAGTGAAGGTAGGCTGGATAGGAGTATATATATAAAAGGTTGGAGAGCGTTAGCAACGGAAAATTCAAGGATCTTCAAGAGGTATGAGAGAGAGGCTAGGTCGGCCAAGAGTCGAGAAGCGCGGGTGTCTTAATGAGAGGGGGGGAAGCTCAGGGGCTACAGGGAAGTTTGCCCCTAAGGTCCCTGGGCGTGGGGGTGGCATTAGGCTACAATTGATATTGGAGTTTGAAAAGACAGTGAAAGTATGTTAGTCAAATGCTACCGGGGGATGCAAATACGGGGTGGTATATGAGTCTGGAAAAGATAGAATCATGTGGACTGTGGGGCGGTGGGGGAGAAGGAGGTTAACTGTAGGTGTGTGCGTGACGTGTGGATAAAGTAAGGAAAAACATGGTGTATTATTTCTCGTACATACGAGGGGTTATGGACCTATTATTTGACACGCTTTTTGTGTACGTCTATGTGTCCCTGGGAACTGCGTTTTCTATGAAATATAGACCCAAGGAGCTTTGCAGTTCGTAGGGGTACTGCGTTATTGTTTCGAGATACTATGATAGATACTGGTAACAAAGGTCATCTATACAATCTCTGGTTGGGGTAAAGATTACATTACAGCATGGGTGTATTAACTTCTAAGGTATATAACATCTACTTCTCGGATGCAAGAACATACATAGATATAATTATGGCTGTCTGATGTGTTGGCATTGGCTCAACGTAGGGACAGGGCATGGGTGTTTTTAATATGAATGTATATTCTTGTTCATCATCGTATAGGTAGAATCGGGCGGGTAAGGGGTGTAGGACACGAAGTAATATGGCGTAGTGTGGACTGTGGACACGAAGGAGGTAAGCTGAAGACGTATGACAATTATGGAAAAGTAAATGGAAAACGGTGAACACAATGGCGGATAAAGATACTTAACCTAAGGATTGAATACATAAATTTTATGGGTGATGAGTCTTCAGAAACTTAGTCTGGCAAGACAAGATATGTTAGGGGATGTTTACATTAATACTTAAACTAAGGATTAAATACATAGATTTTATGGGGGGGATGGGTCTTCAGAAACTTAGTCTGGCAAGACAAGATATGTTAGGGGATGTGAACATTAATACTTAAACTAAGGATTAAATACATAGATTTTATGGGGGGATGGGTCTTCAGAAACTTAGTCTGGCAAGACAAGATATGTTAGGGTATGTTAATATGAATATCTTAAACCTAGGGACAGCATGGGTGTATTAACTTCTAAGGTATATAACATCTACTTCTCGGATGTAAGAACATACATAGATATAATTATGGCTGTCTGATGTGTTGGCATTGGCTGAACGTAGGGACAGGGCATGGGTGTTTTTAATATGAATGTATATTCCTGTTCATCATCTTTGTAGCTAGAAGTGTAGGCCACGAGGGGGCAGTGTACGTGAGGTGTGGAAAATGGTCAGTTTAGAAGGGGTATGTGGGTGCGGCCTGGAGCTGCTTAGCCCTGCGGGCTTGGGCCTGTCTGAATTGGCTGGCTCGGTCAGCTGGTCCTTTCGTTCTGTGGACCTTTCTTTCGGGTGTTTCTGTGTGGTGTTCGCTCGTGGCTTCTGTGGTGGGCTTCTTGTTCTGGAGCATTTGACTTCCCTCTCCTTCATTATAGGCTCGTCCTCGAGCCTCAAGGGTGAAGTAAAAAGAAGCATAGTCATGGTGGGTCATTTTAAGGGTATTTAGAAGGTTCCACCAAGCAAGAGAGTGACGGTCAGGTTTCTTTTGCAGGTCAATGTATACCTGTAAGAATGTGTCCTCTGTGTTGTGGCGGGCGGCTGCCCGGGCTTGATGTTGGCGTGGTACACGGTCCAAGTGTCCAGTGGGTTTTTTTACTTTAACCTTCCGTATGAACGGTTTATAGCTTTCCCCCGTGGAGGTCGGAGTGAGGTGTGTTGGATTGACAGGAGGTCTGTTTAGTGTGGTGAAAGGGTTACTAACCGAAGGGGGATTCACGCGTGACAACAGAGCTGGGGATGAAGGGGGAATGTGAGTCTGGGTTTTGTTTGGTTTTCTGGGGCGGTGTTGTAGGTTGGGAAAATGTAGTGAGGCAATGCGCAAGATCGGTTTTGGTAAGGTGGGTGAAGGAGGTGTGCGGGAAGGAGGGGGTGTGTGTGTTGTGTGGCTTGGGTCCTGAGTGTCAGAACGGGGTGTTATTTTTGTATCGCTGTCTCTAAATCTGATGGGTCTGTTGATTATTCTACCTCTGGCGGTCCTAGTGGGAAGGTAGATGTTTGTCGTGGGACTTGAGTCGCTCGACGATGTTTTATATTGAGGGGAAGAACGTTTTATAGGTAAAGGACATGTGGGGGTTCTCTCAGGGGTGACTTTGGGGGGGGATTCCTTAGGGGGGGGTTGGTTGGAGGTTCGGTGAGATGAGGAGGTTGGTCGATGTGTGGGTGGGGTGGTGGGGATCGTGGAGGGGAAAGGGGCGGATGCGGGGGGGGCTAGACGGGTGGGTAAGGAGTGTAGATTTAAGTTGGAGGGTTGGGGGTAGGGACGTGTGTGGGGTGTGTCGATTGATGAGGTTGGTGATTTGCTGGTGGTGGCAGTGGGCGGTTTTATGGGTGTGTGGTGGAGGTTGAGAGGGGATGAGGTTGAAGAGGAAGGCATGTGTTTTGTTGCGGGGGTGGGGCTGGTTACTTCTGGGCTATAGTTAGAGGGTTTATGGTGTTTAAGGGTGATTATTCGTCTTCTTTCCCTTTGTGGAGGAGAAGTCGACGAAGAAGAAGAGGAGGAGGTTAGTGGTCTGGCACCCCTACGGAATTTGGTTAGCAGGGTGTGTTTCCTGGAGGTTTTAAACAGTTGTTGTCGTGGGCGTAGGTTGTAGCGTGAGGTTACTGAGGTAGATTGTGTGGTGTGTTTGGGTGTGTACTTGGTTTTGGGTGGGGTGTGTGGTTTTCTTAGTGTGGTGCTTGGGGAAGGTATGTCAGGGCTAGACGGCAGAGTCTCAGTTGTGGTCGGGGTTGTGGGGGGAGGCTTTCGTATTTGGATAAGCGGGGGAGGTACTTGATTATCAGAAGTGAACGAAGGTGTCATGGTGGAGGAGGGTGTGATAGTGGGGGCTTGGGGTTTGTGGAGGTTAGTTCGGGGGGTATGTTGAGGAATGGTCTGTCTGTTCGGTGTCGGAGGGCTTAGTTCTTTCGGGGTTTGTGTGGGGATTTTCATAGCTGGAGTGTATGGTGTAATAGGGGTGTTTAATTTTGGTTCAGCCGTGTGGGGTGGGGGATTGTCTTGTGGTTGGAGTGGTTTAAACGCTCGGACGAATCTAGTTCGGAACGTGCGAGTCACGCCGTGATAGTCGATGGTGACTTGATAGGCGTTTGGGACTTGTGTGATGGTGTAGGGCCCGACATAGCGAGGGCCTAACTTGTTGGTGATAGGGAGGTTGGCTACCATTACGGTATCATGGATGGCGAAAGGGTTTTTGTCATCGATGTTATCAGTTTTGGTGTCCTGACAGATCTGGGCGGTATGGAGGGTGTTTTGCAGATGTTGCAGTGAGTCAATTGTGGAGGTGGTGGAGGGAAGATGAGCGTGGTGGTGGAATGGCAGTAACAGCGGGGGTACGCCGTAAATACGTTCATGAGGGGAAATACCGTCTTCTCGGGGACAGGTGTTCATGCCCCATTGTATCATTTTTAGTTGTGATGGCCAGTCTGTGGTGTTAAACGCAATCATTTTTGTTCGCAACTGATTGTTGATGGTGCGATGGCTGCGTTCGCATATAGCATTTCCTTGAGGCCAGTATGGGGATGAGTGTTTAATCTTAATGCCGCATTGTTGGGTGAACTGTTGCCAAACGTGTCCACTAAACTCGGGAGCATTGTCGGATAGAAGAGCAAGGGGCAGACCGAATATAGGGAATACTTCTGTGGCAAGCAGTGTGGCGACTGTGGTGGCTGTGTGGTCTTTAGCTGGACAGGCGATTACAAATTTGGAATAGATGTCCACAAATGTGACGATATAGCGCTTGCCAGCGTAAGGAGGAAACGGGCCCATGATGTCGAGGGATAGGACTTGGAATGGTTTGGTAGCCGACAAGGTACCAGCTGGGCCTGGGGTGCGTGATCTATCCTTTCCCAATAAACACGGTTTGCAGGATTCTGTCACTCGTGCAATTTTGGAGGGGTTGGGGTTCCAGTATTGGTCTGTGAAGATTTTTAACATCTTCTTTTGTCCCAGGTGTATGCCGTTTCCATCGTGGATGGCAATCATGTAGTCATGGGCAATGGTGGGGTCCAAGATTATGTGACCAGTGTCTGTGGCAAGTTGATCTCCCCAGCGAGTCAGTCCACGGAAGATATTTAACGGTATCCAGGGGGGTCTGATTCTTGCTTCCCAAGATTGAATTAGGGAGGGGGCTGGGGGGGGGCATTCTGTCGGGGTTTGGGGGTAGATACCAACTGAGTGTTTTGTAAGGCGGCTAGGTTGGTGGGGGGGTCTTTTGGTACTGGCAAACGTGACAGGGCGTCTGCATTAGTATGGAGTTTGCCGGGACGATATTGTATGGTAAAGTCGTAGTCCTCTAGTGTCTCCCTCCAACGTACCAAAATGGCTGAGTTGGTTTCGCACCTACGCAGCCATTGTAAAGATTGATGGTCGGTAATTATTTCGAGTTTTGCGCCCAACACAAATGACCGGAAGTGGCTGAGTGCCCAAATGATCCCTAAGCACTCTCTCTTGGTGGCTGCGTAATTCTGTTGTGGTTGGGTGAGGGTGGAGCTGGCATACGCTATCACATGTTCCTCTCCGTCTCTGACTTGAGCTAAAACTGCACCCATGGCGTACAGAGATACGTCGGTATAAAGACGGAAAGGTTTTTGGTAGTCAGGGAAAGCGACAATAGGGGCTTGGATTAGCTTTTGCTTCAAAGTGTTAAACGCGAGGTCTCTTTCAGGTGTCCAGGTGAACGGGGTGTCTTTGTGGGTAAGTTGGTGGAGGGGTCTGGCTATGGTGGCAAAGTGGGGGACGAAACGTCTGTAGTATGTGGCTAAACCTAGAAATGAACGTATTCCTTTAACAGTGGTGGGTGGGGTTTGGTTTTGTATGGCTTGAAGTTTCTTTGGGTCTGGCGCAATACCATGTTCAGATATCACGTGTCCGAGGAAATCTACCTTATTCCGGGCAATCACGCACTTTGAGGGTTTTAATTTCAACCCGGCGGCTCGGATTCTTTGAAGGACTTGTCTCAACCTGAGGAGGTGTTCTTCCCAGGTTGGAGAGTACACAATAATATCGTCCAGATAGGCTAGGCAGGTTTCCCAGGTTAGGCCATGTAATACCGCTTCCATCAAACGGGAGAAAGTGGCGGGTCCGTTACAGAGGCCAAAAGGTAGGACGTTAAATTCATAGTGATGGCCACCACTAGTGGAAAATGCTGTTTTCTTTTGGTCCTCGGCCTTGATAGGTACTTGCCAATACCCGGCTTGCAAGTCGAGGGTAGTGAACCATTTGGATCCGTGTAGGGAGTCAAGGGAATCGTCTATTCGGGGTAAGGGCGTAGCTTCTTTAATGGTTACGTCATTTAACCTCCTGTAATCGACGCAAAAACGGGTTGTCCCATCTTTCTTTTTGACTAAGACAACAGGGGAATACCAGGGGCTAATGGACGGGGTGGCAATCCCGGCCTCTAACATTTCCTGGACTTGGCGTTCCTCTTCCTGACGTTGTATGGGGTTCTTTCTACGGGATGGTTGTCGTATGGAGGGCCTGTGGTGTTAATAATGTGTTGTTCTATATCAGTCTGTCCGATTTCGGTGGGTTGTTGGGCAAACACGTCACTGAATTCCAGCAGTAGGTCGTACATGCCGTTCTTTTGGTGGTCAGATAATGTCTCAGGGAGAGGGGGCAATTGGAGGCTGGTAGGGGTGTCGTTAAAATCTATGGGGAGGTCATCGAAAGTTTCGAGGTCTCCTATAATGAGACCTTTTGGTAGTGTCAGGGATTCTTCTGAGATATTTGCCACGAGAATGTGGTTGATGCGAGCGGAAATGATGGCGGGTTGTAAGAGGCAACGATGGGGGTTGGGGGACGTGGTAGTGGGGGAAAATATCATGTGCGTTTGGGGTATGGGCCGCAGGTTCACCCTTCTTTGATGGTGGGGGGGAATTTGACATTTATCCTGAACTACAGCTGGGCTAATGATGGTGGGGGATTGACTGGCGAGCAGGTGCTTGCTACTTATAAGGGGGGCAAGGTCGCTTTGGTGGGGGTCACGCGTGAGGGGGGGATTAACGGCGCATGTGGGAGGATCAGTGGGGCGTGGTGCGAGGGGGTTAGAAAACGGGAGTTGTTGGAGGGACTGCGGTGGGTTGGTGGGGGAAGCGTGAGATATAGAAGATGGGTTATTGTTGGAGGACTGATGTAAGGACATGTGGTGGTTAGAAGGAATTTGGGGAGCGTTGTCGGTGGCAGTGACGGTTTGTTTGGAGTTTATATGGATTTGGTGGTTATGTTCGTCATGAGAGGGCGAGTCAAGTGTGGGGTTGTGAGGTTTTCTAGGGGTGTGAATTGTGTGGGGGTGGAAGGGAGCTACTGACGGAAAACTGTCACAAGGGGAATCGGGGTGGGGGTGGACTACCTGGGCATTTCTGGGGGCATGGTGGGAACATGGTTGTGTCTCTCGGTCGGCACGCGTGAGGGGGGGATTAACGGCGTGTGTGGGTGGTTCAGAGTGGTGAGAGGTGAGCGAGTTAGAAAACGGAATTGGGGGGGGGACTGTGGAGGGTTGGTGGGGAAAAAGTTAGGTGTAGAACATGGGTTATTGGTGGAGGACTGGTGTATTGATGTGGTGTTGTTCACAGGACGAACGTGGGGAACTTTTTTGGTGGCAGTCAAGGTCTGGTTAAAAGTGATGTGGGGCGGGTGGGTTTGTTTGTCATGAGAGGGTGAGTCAAGTGTGGGGTTGTGAATTTTTCTAGGGGTGTGAATTGTGTGGGGGTGCAAGGGAGCTATTGACGGAAAATTGTCACAAGGGAATTGTTGTAGGTTGTGGGATAGCTGAACATTTCTGGGGGCATGGGGGAAATTTTGTTGGGTACATTGATCGGCATTTTTCCTGGAAATATGTGTACATAAACATTGGATGGAATGATGGTTACATATATCAGAGTCTGCCCTGAAAACATGGGAGGATTTATCCGGGACAGCATGAAGAGAATGGAGGGAATTACCGAGAGGGAGTTGCTTGGACTTGTCTTCTTTCGTTTGTTTAGGCATTTGTTTACTGAATGGGGTGAGATTTGGAGGGGAGTCAGGGCAAGGGGAGGGTTTAGGGGTCACCTAGCTGCAATTAGGTAACCCTGACTCAGGGTTTGTTGAGGGGGAGGGTGTTTTTTTTTTTTTTGAATGGGTTTCTGCGTGATGGGTTTGTCAGAGGCTTTGGGTTGGAATTTTTTGAATGATATCAGTCTTTGGCCGCAGTCGACCTGGGCCTGGAGTTTTTGAAGGAGGTCAAGTCCAAGGAAACCCTCATAATGTTTACAGTTGGAGGTAAATACTGTGAAGGTGTGATAACAACGAGCATGGGGGGCAGGAGTGGTTACTGATAGGGGCAAAGTGTCTCCTAGGAGATTTAAGTAAGTATCAGCAGCTGAGATTAGTTCTGTTTTGGTGTTTAACAAAGGGCCAAATAGTCGGTGATGTTTTTCATAGTAACATTTGAACAAACATGACTTGGCAGCTCCCGTGTCGATTAGCAAACGGACAGGAATGTCCTTGATTTTGGCCAGGTAATAAATGGGGGCAGTGCGGTCAGTTATGGTGTCCCCCGCCGAGGCCATCTTGGGCGGGGGGTACTTTAAAAATCCTGGGAATCGGTATCTATCTCCTCCAGGGTTTCCTCGGTATCTTCTGAGATCATGTTAGGGGCTATTTCTTCCGTGTGTCTTTCTTCCATCTCTTCCTCTTGTCCCAACTCCTCTTCATTTACAGAAATGTGAGGAGTAAAGGAGCGAGGTTTGGCAGAGTCACGAATTTGATGGAAAGCACACTGAGCATTACAGGCAGGGAAATCATAGGGGTTGATAATGACTAAGGTAGGGTTTTTACTTTGGTAGGTGATGTAGTTCCTGTTCCGGTTGAAGATTCTGCGTGGCTGGGTAGGTTGGAACCGGGGTCTACTGGGTTGGGGCTTGCCGGAAGGGTAGGTGGGTCTGTTGTTGAAGGATGAGGCTGGGTAGGCATTCTTGGAGTTTTGGTGGTCGGGTTGCTGCGGGTGTGTGGGAAACTTCTTGATTGCAGCGATTTGGGAGGGTGCTTCTGTGCGCACGGCCAAAATACGTCGGATCGTGATGAGATCTTTTTTGTATCCGACGAAATCGTGCACACGGAAATGGTCTTTTACTACTGAGGGCAATATCGACACAAGGTTGACCAGAATTTGCTGTTCTTGTTGGATTCTGGTCAACGTGGGGAAAGAAATTTTTATGTGTTGGGCAATCTTATTCACTGTGGCATCTAAATCGCCTTCGAATTTAGTGTCTTGGATACGGGTGTGGGCCACGAAAACGCCCAACGAAGGCTTAATCCTTCGTTCCCGGAAGGGCTCTTGAACGCCCATAAAAAAGCATATACGAGCTGCCCGGAAGGGCTCTTTAACGCCCAGTGGTTGAAAGCCTGTGAGCTTGGTGTGCGAGGTGTCGGTCCGACGCATGTAAACAACAGCCGGCTGGACCGATGCCCCGCATCTCTGGCCACAAGAAGGAGTGCGTCGCTTGTTCGTGTGTGCCTGTATGTTGTTGTTAAGTATCGAAAAGTAGTGTAAAGTAGTCTACAGGTAATAAACACATCTACGCTTGGGGATGCGCGGGAATGCGGAAGCAGTTAGAATAACAAAGATACCGTATTCTAGGCATAGACTTTTTCGGCCAAAACACCCGGGTTTGGGGAATATATATATATTACATAGCCGGGGCTGGAGGGTTAATGGCTTCTATCACTATTGGGCGAAATTCGTCCCAGGTGCAGGGTGCACTTGATAGGCAACCAGGGAAACGGCTTTTCCCAGGTGCGTTAATGTTACGGCTATTTTTTCTGCGTCCGTGGTATAAACTAGGTCAAGTACGGGTTTCACTATGTCCATGAATGTTTCGATCTCATAAGTTTCTCCATCATAATGTGGGATGGGAATGTGAGAACGGTGCGCCATGATGTTCTCGTGTTCTGGCTGTTCCAAACTTGCAATGTAATGCAACCTTTTATCCGAATCAAGAACCACCGCTGGCGCCAATGTTATGCCCTGTTTTTCTACAGGTTTAACTTGGGTAATGTGAGTTCTAAATGACTGGGTATATAAGGCTGCATGCACAATACAAGGTATGAGGAATAGAGAACACAAAATAAACACACGGTAACACGACACAAGTTCAAGTTTATTGAAGTAAGTAAATAAAGAGCATGGAGAGATAGTAATTCTCGTACAAAACAAATAATAGAAGGGAACTGCTAGCATTAGCGGATCTGGATGGAGCCTAGTCTCCCACTTCCAACGTTCAGGTATACTCTTCTGATCACGGGTTTAATTAGCAAGTTTTATTTTACTGGAAGACCTCAATATATTCATGTAATTCAATTTCACTGATTTGATCTCTTACTGGCTGGTCGCATGCCCAAGTAGCAGCTCACAGTTAGGATTAGACACGCGTATATTGTAGAACACGGAATCTCTAGTAACCTCATGGGGGTACTGATCTAAGTTTTATATTCTTATGGCAGAAATACGTAGAACACAAATCAGTGGGCGAACGTTAGATATCACTAGAGTTTTAATATCTGAATAAGGTAATTACGAGAGTCAATGTCGCCTGTTAATTAATGAGCACTGATACGCTTAGTACGTCCCAAATGGAATGGTTAAATATGAGTTACACTGGGCAAGGTTATAGCCACTTTATAGAAAGTTAATAAGTGAGTGTCAAACTGGTACTATAACACTTAGTACTAGCAACATGAATCTTGAATAGTATTTGTAGATCTGGTCCTGGTTATCTTGCTTCCGGTGATGTTGGGGGCTAACGACTGGTTCCTCGGCCATCCAGGTGGTCCAAAATGTAGGAAGTTCTCAAGTCGGATCTCTTGACGATCGTTGCTGGCTACACACTTATATACCCACGAATTTGTGTGAAGGTTATAAGGTGCACGTTAGGACTTGTACATGGACAGATCTTCTATTTAACTTCTGCCATGGAGTCTGCCGGCTCGGGAATCTCTCAACTCAGGAACAACACAAGGGCAGAGCTAGAGGTTAACTTCAGGGTAGTGACCACTGGTTGGTGTCTAACTTTCAACTGATTTGACTGGGGGCGGGAGCTAGGTTTATAGGTTCGGTTCTGGACCCTGTAGACAATAGGGATCTCGAGTCTTATGGACTTATTTGAGCTCTCAATAGATATGGAGACTGGGTAAGATGGTAATTACTGTTGTGGCACATGGCTATAGGAAGCCTTCAATTTGTGATATAACTGAGCCTTAGTAAAAGGTACTATTTTGGCTATATTGGAAGTATTTATGGAAGGGAGACTGGATCTACTTTGCGGGGAGGACTGGGACAGCTGTGATAGGGGCGTCTCTCTTATATTGCTCAGTCTTTGTTCTATTGCATAGCTGAGGTGCTAATTTGACTATCCGAGTATGCAAAACAGGTGGATGGGTTATTGTGGGTATAGAGAAGTGAGTAAGGGGGTTAGACATGCATGGTTAGTTCATTGATAGGAAGAATTCCTAGGCTACCTGGCAATGACCCGGAAGTCAAAACAGGGGTCAAAGGAGTACAAAGGAGTACAAAGGAAATCAAGCAACAACAGATCTAGTGACCCTTCTAGGCTGCTTGTCCTCCAAAACACTGAGGATCAAGTCTCCAAACAGTGGTTTAGAGTGGGTAAGGGAACATTGGAAAGGGAATTACTGCCCTGGAACTAATGTCCGTGGCAGGATTAGGAAGTTAGTAGGGGACAGATGGGTTAGTAACTGAGGGGGGGATAAAATAAAGTTATTCATTTACAAACGCAGTCAGTCGCGGGTTTGAAGCGAGATATTCATTGATAAATGAATCAACGGTGATGCAGTCTATAACGTTTCGGGGAAGCCCATTCCACAAGTTGACAACTCGATTGAAGAAGAAATTCTTAGATTCGTGTGAGTTAAAAGATTTACCAATAATTTTGCAACCGTTCCCCCGCGTGTAATTAGATTGGTCGATAGTGAAGTACTTACTACAGTTCATATTGTCGATGCCTTTGATGATTTTGAACACTTGAATTAAGTCACCTCTTAATCTGTGCTGGGTTAAAGGAAATAGATTTAATTCTCTAAGACGCTCCTCGTATGGTTTGTTCTTTAGGCTAGGTATCATTTTGGTAACTCTACGTTGAATTCGTTCTAGCTTGTTTATATCTTTTTGGTAATAAGGGCACCAGGATTGAACGCAGTATTCCAGAAAAGGGCGGACTAAGGAATTGTAAAGGGTTAGGATAACTTCTTTGGATTTATGCTCAAATGACCTGCCTATAAAGCCAATTATTTGTTTGCCTTCTTAACAACTTCTGAACATTGTTGACTCGGTTTTAGGTTACTCGATATTGTTACTCCCAGATCGGTTTCTCTGTTTACATTCTTAAGCTGAGTGCCATTCATCGAATAGTTTGCTTTCTCATTTAGGTATCCGATATGTAGTACTTTACATTTATCCGCATTGAAACTCATTTGCCAAATTTGGGCCCAACGTGACAATTTATCTAGATTGTGTTGCATATCGTCAACTTGTTTTTTTGAGAGTACGCTATTTGCAATTTTTGTATCGTCAGCAAATTTTGAGATTGTACAGGTGAGGCCCTCATCTATGTCGTTGATGTAAATTAGAAAGAGAATTGGTCCTAGTACCGATCCCTGGGGTACCCCGCTACTTACATTGGTCCATTTAGATGCCTTGCCGTTTATGACTACTCTTTGCTTTCTGTCGCTGAGCCAATTTCCTATCCATTTCAAAACACCGTCTTGTATTCCATGCGCTTTTAGTTTTAGCAGTAAACGTTTGTGGGGAACTTTGTCAAAGGCCTTTTGAAAATCAAGGTATATAATATCTACAGCTTTTCTCTCATCGTAGAGGTTGAGGATATCGTGGAAGAAGTCTAAGAGGTTTGTTAAACAGGAACGTTTTTTACGAAAGCCGTGTTGAGTATCTTTAAGTATGTTATTTTCCTCTAAGTGATTTACGAGTCTGTCTCTTATGACCGTTTCTAGCATTTTACATACAACTAAGGTTAAGCTAATTGGACGATAGTTACTGGGTAGGGATTTGCTGCCTTTTTTGAATATCGGTGTTACGTTGGCTAGCTTCCACTGATCAGGCATAGTTCCAGACTGCAAGGATTTATTGTTGTTGCAAGTACAATGTCAAGAACGTTATTACCACGGGTCGGCGTTCGAACAAATTGATAAAGCGAACTCTCTTGCAAGTTCGTATACAAGTCATGTCCGGAGTGTGAAGTAAGAGTATCGCCCCACTTGGTCACAGGTAAATTAAAGTCGCCAAAAATTACGGTATCTTGTGAGTTACTTACATCTGCAAATTGTTCGTAAATTTCTCGGTCAGTTTGAACTGATTGAGCTGGAGGTCTGTATATTAATGCAAGTATTATTTTTATACCTTTATTATTCTTTATTAGCACAAAAGATGCGTCGACATTCACAATTTGAGGTTTTGACAAGAGGGTAGGGTTAAGACTTTCTTTGATATAAAGTAAAACGCCACCTCCATTTCGATTTATTCGGCTTTTCTCAAACATTACATAACCGGGAAGTGAATACTCTGCTAAAAAGTCTCTATCTTCTGTATTGAGCCAAGATTCTGTTATGCCAATCACATCATAATTTTCTGTAAACACTAGCTCCTCTAAATCTGAAAATTTATTGCGTATGCTACGAGCGTTTGCATAGAAAACCTTTAAATTTGTTATTTTAGAACTCACGGAACGCTCTTTAATAATATTTTGGTTCTTGTCGGATCTACATTTATGTTCATGGCTGTCCTCGGTCCTCGCTGTCTTCGGTCCTTATCGCTGGTGGTCCTCGGTTGCCTCTGTTTTTTTCTTGGCGTTGGATGATTTATGTCACTGCTGCTTCTTCTCGGATGGCGTTTTTTGATCCATGGCTGCGGACTGCTTCGTGTAGGAGACGACCCATGCGTGCTGAACCCACAGGGTTTAGATGAGTGCCATCCTTGCGGAACAGAGTAGGCTGGTTGTAGAAGTTGTCCCAGAGGTTGATGAATTCAACTTGCTTCCCTCAGACACAAATATTTTAGTCGGCTATTTGTGCTGAAGGCCTTGTCGTAGAATTTGTCAGGTGCGTCGATCTTGGGGAGAATGCCTGAGATGATGATATTCCTTGACTTGTTTTTGTAGTGCTGGATCATGTTGCGATATTTCTCCATCAACTCTTCGGATCTGGTGCGCATGACATCATTTGAACCAGCATGGATGACAAAAAGGGTATTTTCATTTGCATCCTTTGTGGTATCTTCGAAGGCTTCCACAATGTCGTCCAGTCCAGCTCCTGGGATGCAAAATCTTTTTCGTTGATTTGGGACTCTGTCGCAGAACTCTTCGACCTGTCCTCGTAGGATGGAATCCCCAACGAGCCTGGTCTCTTCTGGTTCGTCTTCCATCTCAACCAATATCTCAAATCTGTTTGACATTGTGACTGGTAGATGAGACCTTTTCTGTGTTGGCCGTGCACCGTTCCACACTGGTCTAAATCCGGAAACCTGTGTTGGCGGGACTCTACGTACAGGTCGGGGAGAGGAGTGGTTAGAACGGGGGCGAGGGGTTGGTACTGTTCGTGCTAGCAGGCTTCTTGCACGAGGAATGGGGGAGAGACTAAGGTGAACAGGGCGGCTGTCCTGGATTGATGTCGGCTCAGGTTCGTCAGAAGCATCTGCTGCAGAGTCTACTGCAGGTGTTGGATTGTTGGCAGATGACGTTGGGGCGGTGGTGGATGCTAGAGTTGAGGGTCAGGTATACCTCCGCGGGGGTGGGGCTCTCCCTCCTCGGGTGGGTAAAAAGGGGTAGCCGGGCGCTCTCCCTCTGGGATGGTTGTCCAGCGGCTGTGGCTAGAGGCTTGCCATATCACCAGTGTTTATAATAACCCTCTGTTTATGAGACAGATGTGGGTGTTCTTAATATCAAAACCGAAGGTGCCTTGGCTAGCTGGGTGTACTCGGTTGGCTCTTAATTGCATGGCTTGCTGGATGTGGTGGAGACTGGTTGTTAACTCTGCCACATTTATCTGGAAGTATGGCAATAGAAATTAGTTACTGGCGAGGCGGCGAGCCTCGCACCGACGACCATGGGGTGCAGGGTTGTGAATGGGTTGTAAGAGAATAGATGGCATGCAAGGGGTTAGTAAAGTGCTAATGTTGTTCTGGCCTACTAAGTGAAGGTAGGCTGGATAGGAGTATATATAAAAGGTTGGAGAGCGTTAGCAACGGAAAATTCAAGGATCTTCAAGAGGTATGAGAGAGAGGCTAGGTCGGACAAGAGTCGAGAAGCGCGGGTGTCTTAATGAGAGGGGGGGAAGCTCAGGGGCTACAGGGAAGTTTGCCCCTAAGGTCCCTGGGCGTGGGGGTGTGTGACGCCTCCCGGCGTTAGCAGAATGGTTGCGTGGGGCATTGCAGCTCGCTAGCGCTCGCCAGGATGGGGGGATGGGCTACAGTTGTCCTAGAATGATCTGCTTTATTTCGTTAGTGTCGTGTTGCCACAGACAGTCTAGAAGTGATCTTTGTTTTGGTCTGTGACCGCGCCTTATATTTTATATTCGCTATAATATAAATGTTGCTTGTGTGGGAGGCGAGCGAGAGCGGGTGAGGGAGTACACCTGGCAGCGGAGGGTGGGCTGTCACGCGGCTCGCTTGAGCGCTGACGGCGTTGGCGGCCGGGTGGTCAACTAGTCCCTTCCCGTCACGGCCTCATGGTTTTTTACCAAGCTCAGAGCTGGCCTGACACGCGTATCGTCCACATCCTTTGCAATTCTGTCCCCCATACTCGCCACTTTGCATACTATTTCTCTCTCTCGACTTCTCCTTTCTCATTCTCCAATCTTTATTAAACTCAACATCCCTTCTGGTTTCAGCATAGACGTTCACCGTCGGCCAGTCGTATTGTACGCGAAGCTCTCAGATATTTCTATGTATTAGGCTTTAATGAGGTTTGGAGAGACGGACTTTTCCGTGTGTGTCCTCTCTCGGGAAGGTTGTAGACCGGTATATGTCTCCCTGGCAGGGTGTTGAGTGATTCTGCTTAGTTATCTAAAGCTAGACTGGGGGTAAGGTTACTGTGTCGTTGTCTCCGATGTGTGCAGTGTTAGCTAAGCCCTGCACGACATCGACAGGTACTGTGGGAGCCTAAGTTGTCTTCGGGTGGGTTTACTTTGCGAGCACAGCGCTGTGGTGTGAGAGGGCCATAGCCTATCCCTCACAACATAGTGCTGCCTCTTTGTGTTGACTTCTGAGGGATCGCCAGGATAGAACTAGATACTAGAGACCTAGATTTATCAAGAGAGCATCCCCGTCATATAACGTAATCTTCATTATACCACCTTCGGACAACGTTAGGCTACGAGCCGCATGCTCGCCCATTGTTACCCTGCCTTGATACCCCAGCTAGACTTTATTAACTGAGCAGACACTGGTTAGAGATAAGCCCCCATTATTATATGTATGCAGCATTATTATTCACTGCACTTTTGAGCCGAGGTTGTTGTTGAGTTGCACAACCCTAGTAGGCTGTTGCGTTGTGTCACGAAGCATTTCTTTAGTTGTCGAGCATTACTACCTTTGCGCAGTCTTTATTATTCGCCTGCCTATTATTACTATATGTCCTAGTATTTGTGACCCGTATTCTGTATTATAATTGTTCAAGATTCTTTACGAACATCTTCCCAGCATCAGACTTATTTCAGAAGTTTCCAGTTGATGTTGCAGGACTAGCATTGCACTTTCTTTAATACAGGAGTGCCAGTTATTTGAGTATCTACCGTAACGTTAATTAATCACGTTAACTATCTTTTCTTTGTGTAACATAATCGAGTCATCTTTTACTGTTTGAGAATAGGCTGTTTCATTGAGCGTCAGCCTAGTGTGTGTGCACCAGTTACCGAGTCATAGGATACCTCGTTGTCCAGGCACGACTCAGGGCGGTAATGGTGTTTTGTTTTCCAGTGTTTAAGGCAGGGGTTGGATCTAGTGTTACCGTTGTTGCTTTTTGCCATTATCTAGTCCAATGTTGAAGAGCCCTGTGTCTTTGAGAACCTGGATCGTAACAGGTGACATTAGGCTACAATTGATATTGGAGTTTGAAAAGACAGTGAAAGTACGTTAGTCAAATGCTACCGGAGGATGCAAATACGGGGTGGTATATGAGTCTGGAAAAGATAGAATCATGTGGACTGTGGGGCTGTGGGGGAGAAGGAGGTTAACTGTAGGTGTGTGCGTGACGTGTGGATAAAATAAGGAAAAACATGGTGTATTATTTCTCGTACATACGAGGGGTTATGGACCTATTATTTGACACGCTTTTTGTGTACGTCTATGTGTCCCTGGGAACTGCGTTTTCTATGAAATATAGACCCAAGGAAAGCGGCAGTTCGTAGGGGTACTGCGTTATTGTTTCGAGATACTATGATAGATACTGGTAACAAAGGTCATCTATACAATCTCTGGTTGGGGTAAGGATTACGTTACAGCATGGGTGTATTAACTTCTAAGGTATATAACATCTACTTCTCGGATGCAAGAACATACATAGATATAATTATGGCTGTCTGATGTGTTGGTATTGGCTCAACGTAGGGACAGGGCATGGGTGTTTTTAATATGAATGTATATTCTTGTTCATCATCGTATAGGTAGAATCGGGCGGGTAAGGGGTGTAGGACACGAAGTAATATGGCGTAGTGTGGACTGTGGACACGAAGGAGGTAAGCTGAAGACGTATGACAATTATGGAAAAGTAAATGGAAAACGGTGAACACAATGGCGGATAAAGATACTTAACCTAAGGATTGAATACATAAATTTTATGGGTGATGAGTCTTCAGAAACTTAGTCTGGCAAGACAAGATATGTTAGGGGATGTTAACATTAATACTTAAACTAAGGATTAAATACATAGATTTTATGGGGGGGATGGGTCTTCAGAAACTTAGTCTGACAAGACAAGATATGTTAGGGTATGTTAATATGAATATCTTAAACCTAGGGACAGCATGGGTGTATTAACTTCTAAGGTATAATTATAACAGTTCCACAGTTCCACAGTTCCACAGTTCCTTCACATTTACCAATTCTTTCACCCAACCCGATCTTATAAATTCAAAAATAAACACTGCAATTTCTCTGAACCAGGACCTTTCTAGAATTAATGAATGGGGACAAGAGAATCTAGTTTCCTTTAATGCACAGAAAACCAAGTACATTCAATTTTCTAACCGACAGAATCTCACTGACTCCCATATATTTTTTAATGATGAAAATATTCCCACTTCCCCTAGTATTGACATTCTCGGTGTAACATTAACTACTAACTTGAGCTGGACACATTATGTTAGAAGCATTGCTAAGAATGCCTCTAAAAAACTGGGATCCTGTACAGAGTTCGAGAATTCTTCACTGACGAGCAGTTGGCCGTAATATAAAAGTCATGTGCGCTCTCAGATGGATTACTGTTCACCTCTGTGGGGTGGAAGTGGAGTGGTTGCATTGAGGCAGTTGGACAAAATTCAAATAAAGCTATTAGATTAATCAATAACCCTGCAATCACACAGGACCTTCCTACATTAGCCATACGAAGAAACGTTGCATCCCTTGCATTTCTACAGATATTTTCACAGCAATTGTTCCGAGGAACTTGCTTCAATTGTGCCGCCTCTCCACATCTTTCCCCGTAGAACTAGGGCAGCTGAGAGCGCCCATGAATTTACACTTTCTCCTCCACAATGCAGAACTTCTGCTTATCAGAATTCATTTATCCCCAGAGCTACTACTCTTTGGAATTCACTTCCCTCGAATTGCTTTCCACAAACTTACAATCAACAAATGTTTAAATCCAGTTGTTACAAACATTTTATGAATGGAGGATGCCTTTAGGCACATGGACCTTTTTGTTTTATCTGTGTTTTTCCTTCCTCCGTTCATTGTCTCTTAAAAAAAAAAAAAAAAAAAAAAACATCTACTTCTCGGATGTAAGAACATACATAGATATAATTATGGCTGTCTGATGTGTTGGCATTGGATGAACGTAGGGACAGGGCATGGGTGTTTTTAATATGAATGTATATTCCTGTTCATCATCTTTGTAGCTAGAAGTGTAGGGCACGAGGGGGTAGTGTACGTGAGGTGTGGAAAATGGTCAGTTTAGAAGGGGTATGTGGGTGCGGCCTGGAGCTGCTTAGCCCTGCGGGCTTGGGCCTGTCTGAATTGGCTGGCTAGGTCAGCTGGTCCTTTCGTTCTGTGGACCTTTCTTTCAGGTGTTTCTGTGTGGTGTTCGCTCGTGGCTTCTGTGGTGGGCTTCTTGTTCTGGGGCATTTTATTAAACTTCAGAAAGACACCATGACTTGAGGTTTTTTGAATTTTTTGAATTTAATGAAGGGAAAGACAAAAGATTGTATTAATTTAGGTAAATAATTAAATAACTTCTAGAAGCTGTTTTTTACTTGTTTTTATTATATACCTATTTTTGGGAGCGCGGAGCGCAGGAGCGCAGAGCGGGAAGCGCATCGGGTCAGCTGACCAAAGGAGCGCGTGAGCGCTGCCGCATTACCTTATGTCTGAGGAGCGCGGAGCGCTGCCGCATTACCGGTCCCACCGGAGCGCGCCCACCACTGAAAGAACTAGCTAATGTGGAAACCCCTAACCGTGAAAGATGAACCCCATCCCTTGCGTACATCCCATCTCTCCCATAGAAACTATCCCAGTTATCAATGAATGGTATTGCTTTTTCTTTACAATATTTCTCCAACCGGCAATTGATACCAATCGCCCTGGATGTCCATTCCTTGGGAACTCCTCTTCTGGGTAGGATACAATGTACTACAGGGATCCCTCCCTTCATCCTAACCTTATCTAACACATCCTGATACTGCTGCAGCAGTTCCTCACTTCTACCCTTACCAACATCGTTACTCCCGGCACTGAGACAGATAATGGGGTTATCTCCACTATTTTCCAAGATGTGGTCCATCTTCTCTAAAAGCCTCCCAACTCCATGGCCAGGCAGACACACAACCTTCCTAAGTTTAGTGCGGGTAGCTCTAACTAAATGTCTTACCATGGAGTCGCCCACAATCGACACAGACTTACCTTCTCGGGACACAGACTTACCTTTCCCTCGGGAGGATCCACCAGCTGCAGTTGGAGAACCCCTGGTGATGGCAGAAGCTCCCTTGGTGGTGGTGGTGGTGGTAGTAGGTAGCACAGCGTCAGCGGTTGGAGCTGAGTCGGCGGAAGGCACTTCGGCTAACTTCGGTATGGGTAATAGGATGATTGTGTATATATATATATATACATATATATATACTATATATATATATTATATATATATATACTGTATATATATAATAATAATAATAATAATAATAAAAGTGCTATTAATTTAACCCAGAATATTATTCATATACTGGATGACATATGCTTAGAAACCGTAAGTTGTAAATATAAGAAAACCAGGAGAATCAGAGAAAATTGAACAAGAAAAGGGAGGACTATTATAGTTCATATTACTGTAGCTAATTTCAATGTACCGGTATATATATTATAATAAACTGGTTACTACGTTTATTATAACCAATACCGTTCTTGGAATAGAAAACAACTCTTAAAACAATATTCAGATACTTGTATATGTGAGTATATAAAGCTTTTGGTGTGTAAAAATACCGCGGCCTTGACATTATTGTGGCCGCCACTTGACCATGACCGTTGCCATATTTGGGTCCTAGTTCAACTCGCGCTTACCCACATTCTCAGTTAATTTTTACCCTCTTCTTCAGTATCTGATATTCAGTATATTATCTAAAGGTTAATACACTTGGAAATGTAATCATGGGACAATAAAAATAATACATGTACTTACTTTGCTGTACTGATTAGGTGTATAATCCTTTCGTTTTATAGCTCTCGTCCACTGAGCTGAAATATTTTCGTCTTTAGGGAATGAAAATACACACACTTTAGACCCATTATCATAGTTTCCTTTGCACTAAGGCACACAGCACGTATAGGGCATCGTATTATGAGTATTTCATAGAGTTAAAAGTCTATATATTCACGAATAGGCTATGTCTACGAAAACCAAAAGCACAGGAACAGTTCAAACACGCTGCCAATAAGGCCACTGAACAGTTGCCAGTTACACTAGTTGTCGAGTTGCCAATGCGGCTTTAGGATCCCGACCCCCTAATGTTCGTGACGTAGAGGTCACGTGACAGATGGTCGTGCAGGCCTTGTATAGAGAAGGCAATGACCAAGGTCACCTTGTCCAGTCCCGGAGGATTACCCCCTCAACAAATCACGAGGACAACCCACCCCAAGATGGCCGACCACAGACGTCAACCTCCAAGCCCCCCGGATTGTATATTCCCAACCCTTCTAGTATTAACCTCCTTATATCAACCTACCAAACCCGAGGAGTAATTCCGATATTGAATTATGCAATTACCCTAGGCGACCCTGTAACTCACTGGAGGCCAATATGATCTTTATTGTTGTTTCCTTTCGTAATATACTAACCCCTTAATATTAGCCTAACAAATCCCGAAGAGTAATTCCGAGATTGAATTATGCAATTACCCTAGGCCACCCCGTAACTCACTGGGGGCCCCCATGATTTTTATTGTTGTTTCCTTTGTTAACATACTAACCCCATAATGCTGACTAGCCCACTAACACTAACCTAAGTATTTTTTTCGTTCCCCCTTCTAACCACTACATATCCATAACCTCACGTGGTATGTTCTATGGACCATTGAATTACGTAACCCATTATGCATGTTTTTCTTTTCCATTTTCTCCCCCCCCCCCCTTCTACACATCTCGTCAGACACCACCTTCTAGTACACAGTACACATTGCTCTATCTCCTTTCCCTTTTTGTAACCAAGCGACGTATAAGCTATGCCAGACTTAGATGATGACCTCACTCACACAACGAAGCGACAATTCCATGCGTTGTGTTTGTTTCAGGTACGTGACCACCAGAGTCTATCAACGTGATATAATGATAACTGCACCACCACCCTGATTACGCATGTCCTGCCCTTCTCTTGGATCATTATCTCTGTCTATATTTCTCTCTCTCTCTCGCCTCGCCAATATATTTCTATCTTAGTATTTTCCAGCCTGAACCAGATTTGGCTGACCACAACAAACCAATTTGGCTGACCACAACAAACCAATTAACTCGAAGGCCAGGCCGCCGAGCCATGTCAGGTCACGGAGGGACTTCCACCTGCTTCCCCCCCCCCCCCCTCGACCCCGACATAAAGAACCACCAGAGGAACTCTGGTTAGCAACCACGTATACACACGTGCGGGTACGTCTGAGTGTATTTCATTACTTGTCATTTCATTATCCAAGGACTACAGGTAACGAGAGAGCTATCCATCCCCCCCCCCCCCACTCATTCTCTTCCTTAAAAGTAACTTACTTATAAAAGTCGGACAATTAGCCACCTGGCCTTCACGGGCGAGGTACTCCGCTCCCCCAGCCTCCACGAAAAACAACCAACAAAGGAGCCTCTTGCCAAAACCCCTTCCATTACTTATTCTTATATGTCCGGTGTATAGACTAACACTGTTATCTAATCCAGGGCACCGGAAATGAGGAGCCATTAGCCAATTACCCAGACAATGACTCCACAGCAACCCCATACACAGCCACCCTCCAAAGGGTAAAAGGACCACCCCCAGCAAAGGCAACATCCCGACTCCAGCATTCCCCGCACCTCCACCATCTTGCCAACTTGAAGAGCCTGTTAGCCCCAGCCCCAAAAATTGTGCATTCACCTCCTCTTCACTCCCTGAAGTAAGCCCCCCCCCCCCCCCCCTCCCGTAAGGCTCCTCCTAGAAAGCGAAAACTCCCCTGCCACTTGACTGAACCGCCCAGAAATGACAAACCCATCAACCACCAGCCCAGGCAACACCGGGCAGCCCTGCTATATAAACCCTGAGAAGAGAAGAGCTAGGTAAGTGCGAATATCGCTTCTGATGAACGGCAACCCGCTCTCTGATTGAAGACAATTTTAACTCACCACTCCAGATTACCTATAGACGAACGGCACCCAGTGACATTGATATATATATTCTTTTGGATCTTTATTAATCATGGGAACCCACCGATTAATATAGAGACCTTCTACTAATACATATATCTACCCCAAATAAGTGATTAAAAACTCATTGTTGGTATCACCTCTTCCACTTGAGTTTTATAACCATTTATATAGAGTGCAACAAGAACTACATATTAATAACTGATTATTTCTGGCCACCCAGAATTTAATATAGTTATTTATATTAGTATCTAATCTAACCTAATAGAACTATTAAAAGACGAAGGCATCCCTACCTTTCAATACTTTATTATTTTAGATATCTAACTTGTACTTAACTCACAGAGATCTAGGATAGAAAGATCTTTTGTGTTAGAAGGGTCTATGCGAGACACTCTTAAGAGCGCTTAGCAAGAATAGATCCTGGCACATTTCATCTGTGGCACCCCACAGAATTTGTGACAAAAAGGGTAAAACCGCCTGAGTTTTTTTAACCTCTCATATGGATTAGAGACAGTTAAGAAGAGTCCTTGAGTAGGCTCTCCTTAAGTTAGTCCGATGGGATGCTAATCCGGCCTCAGCCTGAAGCATAACATTAAAAATCCTAGCCCCGAGAGTACCTTAACGGAACTTCATTAATGGTTGATGGCCCATCTGTAACTTCTCCACACAACTGGACCCCCTGGATGGCCCCGGAGCAGCCGAGAAGTCCTCGACGACATCAGATCGAGATTCTAAGAAGATAACCCAACAGTGCACTATTGACTATCATTGTATCAGTGCGGAGATACTGTATCACCAGATCGTTGTATTCGCCTATGCTCATTTTGAAGTTATTTGCTAACCATGACGAGTGTTTCAAGTTCGATCCCTAGAGTTCCCTGTTCATTGCCCGAGAATTCGTACTAGTAAAAGTTATTACGAGATAATTACCGCGACAATATTTACCCTCAGCCACTTAACGAGTTTTTCCTAAATTGGATATTATGGTATAGATATTCTGAGATCCCAAGAAGCTTGCGGGATAGGTCGTAAAGTGAATTAATCTCAGTGACGAATTCCAACATATGCATTAACAGTCAAAAAGTATACAATTCTAGTTGTCTATCTACTCTACCAGATCTTGTGAAGTTGAAACCTGACGTTAGCCCAACATCTAAATAAAATAACTAAGCCTTAGGCATAATCAACCAACCTTACTAGATACTATGAGAACTTAACCAGTGCCTCTCGAGTGACTTTCTTCTCATCTTGTATCTTGTCCTTATCTCAGAAGAATAATACCTGAGTGTCGAAAGTGGCAGTGTACTCTCCATCCAGATCCACGATTGTGCTAGGAGAATAACAAGACCAAGCTTGATACTGAATCTATTGCTCCTACCTATGTTTTCCACAGTGAATTGATTCTTTTTCTATACCAGCGAGTGTGTTAATTTAATAAAGCTGTATTACAAACCACATTCCGAAATTATATTTATGTGTTCTATTGATTCCTTATATGCATGTACATGAAACCTGATATTCCAGTCTTGTAGAACTCACCCAAGCAATCGTTAATCCTGTATAAAATCAGGGCATAACAATAAGTATTGAGGAAATACAGTACTGTATTATTCTACATACTGTAAGTGGTTATATAAGAATTGATACTACTTTTAAATGATGTTCCTTTTGTGCCGTAACATTCCGGCCCCTTAAAAGCGAAGCTCGATGAGATTTTACTTAAACCTAATAAAGAAGGCACAAACATGATTCCCAGCCTCTGTAGAGTGGAGCAAGTTGCACACTCCCAGTCAGGAGGCATTATTCTGGCCTGATGTCCTGACTGTTTCCTTGAGACTTTACTGATTCCTCACATCCTTCTAACAAACACAATTTTGTCACAGGCCTAACAAATACATTACTGGCAGTTTGTACTTTAACCGAACGCACCAAGTCATCAATGCCCTTGAGCACTTGCTCTCCCGTCCTAGAGGCCAGAATTGCCTAAAAAAAAATAATAATAATAATATTTATTCAGTCAGCAATTTACAGAGTTGGTACCACATAGTTTGTTACAAATATGACATGTACCAGCCTTGCATAATTCCAACTAAGGATAGCCCAATAAGGCCGTTAGGCGTATTTCCATTGGGGTCCTTGTGGGATTAGGTTAGCTGGGGAAAAGGGGAGGATAAAGAAATAGATACTTTAGAGAAAGTATTTCTAGGGGGTTATTTTAAGATACCTTACATCCTATAGTAAATATCAGTAATCCATAATCAGTAATAATTTCAGTTTGGTTTGTCTATCTCTTATGTCGTATTTAGTAGTAGACATAAGCTTGGTGCTCCCTTCTCGCAGCTGTCCGGTTCAGGTGTTCCTTCAGGCTACGTCTGAAGGAATACAGTGTTCTCTTTTCACGGACTGACTGGGGTAGGTCGTTCCAGTCTTTGATGGCAGTGAAGAAGAATGTTTGCTTACCCTGTCCTTGGATTCTCGGGACCTTAAAATTAAACATCATGTTTCTTGTATTATGTCCACTCCTCTCATTTGCTTTAACAAAATCATTCTTTAGATACTCTGGAGCTCTGTCATAGCAAATTTTGAAGGCATTAGTTAGCCTGATTTGTTTGGCCCTGTCAGAAACATTGAGCATACCTAGTGACTGAAGTTGTTCCTGGCCAACATGTGATCTGGGTCCTAGGTTCAGCATGAACCTAACCATTTTATTTTGAGTGACCTGAAGTTTGTGCTGTGCTGATTTAGATGATGCAGAGTACCAGGATGACACAGAATAGTCAAAATGACATTGAACAAGCGCTTGGCAGAGGGTCTTTTTGGTCGCCGCGGGCAAGCATCCCACCTGTCTATACAGGTATTTTATACGTGCTCTACACTTACTCAGGATAGATTCCAAAATTGTTTCACCTGACAAACTCGCGTCCAGTTTCAGTCCGAGATATTTAACTTGTGACACTGTTGTTATAGGAATATCATTACAGTTGACCGAGAAGCCCACAATGTCTTTCAGTTTGCGTTTTGTTCCACATAAGATGGCTTCCGTCTTGCCCAGGTGAAGAGATAGTCTATTGTCCACTAGCCATTCACTACATGATGCTAGTTCTTTGGAAAGTGAAGCGGCAATACTTATTGGGTCTTTTCCTGAAACCAGAAGCACGCTGTCGTCTGCATACAGTAATAATTTACATGAGACGCTCAGTTCCATGTCGTTCACATAACAGAGAAAGAGTAAGGGACCAAGGATGCTTCCCTGAGGGACCCCACAGTTAATTGGCATAGGATCAGATATATTATCATCAATTTTGACTCTTTGGGTTCTACCACTAAGATAAGATTTAAACCAGTTCACAGACCCTATGCCCATAGCTTGTAGTTTATTACATAGGATATCATGGTCTACTGTGTCAAACGCTTTTTGTAGATCAAGAAGAACCATACCGGTGTAGTTACCTTTAGACATTTCTTTACGAATGTGATCCGTTAAGTGGATGAGACAGGAGTCTGTCGAGTACATGCATCTGAAACCTGATTGAAACTTATAGAATAGATCATTTTGTTTGAGGTAGTGATCAATTTGGGTGTATACCGCTCTTTCAAGGATTTTAGATACAATACATAATATGCTAACTGGTCTGTAGTTGCCAACTTCTAGTTTATTTCCTTTCTTGAATAGAGGGTTTACAATAGCTTCCTTCAGTTCAGCAGGTACTGTGTTGGTGTTAATTGACAAGTTGATGATGTGGGTTAGGGGGCCTGCTATACCAATGGCTCCATCTCGTAGAAATTTGGCAGGAATTTTGTCTGGTCCTGTGCTCTTATGTACATTTAGGTTAGACAGCTCGTCAAAAGTGTATTTTGGTGTAACATTTTGCAATCTAAATGTGATCGGGTGTATGTCTTTATCTCTGTAGAAATTACGAAAGGTGGCCGTTGTTGTCGTGTATTTATTGAGAGGTTGAGGTAGGTTCTGTGCAAGTGTGTTTGCTATGGAGGTGAAGAAGGAGTTGAAGTAGGTTGAAATTTGTCGTTTATCGTGGCAAACCTGATCATTAATGGTGAGAGCAATATTAGTGTTAGACGAATCCCTTGTCTTGTTGCTGTAGCCTGTTGTTTTTAGGTGCCTCCATAGTTTCTTTGGGTTATTCTGATATTCCTCTGCCTTATTGTGAAAATAATTATTTTTCGCTGATTTTATTTTCCTACTTAGTTTATTCCTGGCCCTGTTGAACTCATGTTTCAGACCTTGATCCTGTCTATGTTTCACTAGCCTTTTTAACAGATTGTCTCTGTGTTCCAGATGGTGTAGTATGTCATTGTTGATCCATGGGTCTGACCTTGCTTTAACCCTTATTTAGCGGCGAGCAACATAAGTCGAGTTAAAAAAAGCTGGACTATGTGGCGGCGCTCGACATAACTCGAGTGGCAATTTCAGCACGTAATGTGGCTGAGAGAGAGAGACAAGTGGTGGCAGGAGACTAGCGAGCGTATGACTGCTCCAGACCACCGCGGCGAACCTACTGACACAAATCTCAGCTCCCTCCTCCCTCTCTCACTCGCTACATACTCAATTATGTACTGAAAGTACCGAATTACCTGCTTTTTGCACTCGCGTTGCACGGTTATTGCAAGAAAACTATCCATCATACAAGGATCGTTATGGTGTCATTCGAAAGCTCTGTTTATGCCCTTTCAGGGATAGGTATTTGTTTTACGTTCTGGGTCTTATTTAGGCATGAAAATGATCACGTAAACAGCCCTATTTTGGCTAAAAACACCCCGCTGTGCGGTACACATAAATAAACCGCATAGGCCGCTCGTAAGGTGTTAATTCGTATGTCTTTCAGAGGAGCTATTTCGTCTAGGATGTTTGTGATGATGGTTCTGAAGCCAACCCATGCGTCATTAACGTTTGTACTTCCAAACACTGGAGACCAATCTGTATTCCATAAAATGTCCAGAAATGTTTCTTTATTGTAGTTTCTGAGTGACCTTGTTTTGATAATCTTGTGATTCTCTAGGGTAATTTTTGTGGTTTTCCGTGTGCAATATGTGACGAAGTGATCACTTATCCCAGTCTGTATAACCCCTGATTGGGATATTTTGTCCTCTCTGTTACAGTTTGTGGTCTAATATTGTGGCAGTGTTCTCAGAGATACGTGTGGGGGTTGTGATGAGTTGTTTGTGATTGTGCATTGTCAGTATATGCCTATATTCTCGTACAAGCCTATCATTTCGTTGTTTGTAACACAGGTTAAAATCCCCTAGTATGATGGATTCGTTCCGAGGGTCTAGCGATGACAAAGTTCGTTCAAATTTGGTCAAGAATTGTGTGTCGGCTGGTGGCCTATAGCATACCCCAATTGTGATGGGTCTTGTCCTCGGCAGGTGTAGGTCGATCCACAGAGCTTCGTGATTTTCTACATGGAGGTCGGTCCTAGTTGTGTGTGTGAGGTTGTGTTTTACATACAGACATACTCCTCCCCCATGCCTATTGCGATCATTCCTAACCATGTTGAAACCTTGAATATTTATTTCACCATCGTTTATACTTGAATCCAGCCAGGTTTCTGTGATTGCAATTATTGAAGCTTTGGCCTTATTAGCTAACAAGTTTATTTCTGACAATTTATGGTACATTGATCTGGCGTTAATGTGGATAAGATGGAGCATTTGTTGGTGAACACTCTGTATTCATCTTTGATTTTGAATGTGTCCTGGCTGGATTCTGAGTTGTTAATACTTGGATCATTTACATTAATATTCGGTAATGAATGCAAGGCACACTTATTGCAAAGGAATTCCCGTTCTTCACTGTTGGTCTTCTTAGAGATGCACTTCATGTGAGCTACCTGTTTACACTTTACACAGTTTTGGATCTTCTGACGTCGTGTTATGAGTGATTCACAAATAAAACAAATGGTTTCGCGATGTTGTACAGCTGAGTTCCTACATTTAACACATTCAACTTTGTTTCTACTGTTAATGAAATAACAGAGAAACAGTTACCCAAGCATTCACCACCACAAGTCGTTTTCTCTCTCTACCACACCTCTCCCGCATCAGAGAAAACGTCGACTCAAAGACTCAAGGATAACAATTATATACCTGTGCAGGGCAGAAGATAACATGTGATCAGTTCTCGCCGATATTACACTTCTCCTGCAACACCCCAAACCTACAAACTTGCAACCACTGTCCACTCCATCTACCTCCAGCCTGTAAAACACATAACAGCCCCAGACCAAATCAGAAGACAATATCATATTATATCACCTCACCCCAGAGTTAAAAAGGACACAACCGCCCCCAGACAACACGAGTTACTACCATCGAGATGACACGCCCTCTAACACCAGGGAACAACTTATCCATCAACATAACCAATTCCAAAGTCCAACAGAAGAAGAAAAGCGAAGAAGAGAAATTAATCAAGAAATGGCACTATAAGTAAAAAAGTATATCACCCCTCTCCAAGCCACAAGGAACTAACCACCCTACAACATCCTACCCCTAGGTGCCTTTCTGATGCTCAACAATATCACCCCCGAGGCCCTGAGAAACGGTATGACTATGACGGAAGATTTTAGGATCGACATCTCAATCTAGAGCTGTTCTTGACACCCCGGGTAAAAGGACAGATTCGAAAGTTGAGGACACAGTTGAAGAGTTGGTTCAGTTGATCGCAAGGCGTAGACACAATTACGAGACTGTAGTCACCCATTATACTAATTCTTTTTAGTGGGTATCAACAAGCTGGTTTATTAGAGCCTTCTGGGTGAAGTAATCTAATATTCTCGGCCTACCTCAACCCCGGCGCAATTGTGGATATAAGCAGACAGTCAGGTACTAACTAGCTTTATCCAGGATAGACCAAACCACAAAAAATTCATCAAAGTACTTATAAAGACCAGAGTAGACAGGAGTTCACTCCTGCGTTCGCTCGATGCTATTTTGTCACAGCTTGGGCTAGGCAATTTAGTTATTTAAGGTCCCAAACCAAAGTGCTCGAGTTACACTGTGGGAACCCAGTGGCGTCAGGACAACCCCACGGCCAGCGGATCTACCCCAGATTGGATTACTAATTCTACAGCCATTGGATTAATTATTCTACACATCGAAAGTGAAGTTATTATACCGTAAAAGTTATGTGAAAAGAAATTATACTTGGTATGTTGTCAGAGAGAAAATATATAAAGATCGAAAGTGGAAAGTAATTAAAATATATCTACTGCGTATATAATAAAAGGTATTCTGGAAACATCGGATACTACGCACGTATACAAAAGCGAGAGAAAGGAAACTCTAGTGAAACTCAAAGAAATTAGGGAAGTACTGATAATAATTCTGCTAAAATTAATAACAAATAAATTCAAGTTAACTTATGCGTAAGTACCACAGTGATTTAACCTCAGGAAAATAATTACGTTTAGCTCCCAAATTCCAGAACCACTCTACGCAGGTAAATACCAATAGTTCACATATCTAATTACTATATAACCTTTCTAAGCACAAGTGTAAATCCTCGATTGAAAGGAGTGCTACTCGATCTTAACTCTGAAATAAATACAAGACAAGTGTAATCTTTCAGTTAGAAAGCGGTCCCTAATACTTACTTAGATATAGCATAGAATAATCCAGTCTTGCGAGTCAGACGTAGTGGAGCCTCGTTCGTTCACTTTAATTGTTTTGTTCTTGACCATTATTGTTCTAGCTTTTACATATGCGATATTCTTGTGCAAATAAACGGAATATGAATACACGTCTTGTGATAATTATCCTCTATTGTCTTTCTGTGTCTGTGGTAAAACAATATAACTTCTCCAGTTAGGAAGAGCCCACTTGATCAAAACCAATTAAACCCCAGTAAAAACCTGGCATAACATTGGCGGCAGCTGGTGGTTCTTGATTTGGGAAGGAAGTTGTTTGACACAGTAATCAGGAAAGAGATAGAGAGCACATGCGTCATCATGGATCCAAAATTCCCCATACCGACGTATGACGCGGAAACTCAGGATATTCGCACGTACCTAGAGATGGTCAGCCCGCTAATTAGCCTGGCATACCCGACCGACGTAAGGAAGGTCTATGGTTTATTAATTCACCTGGGGAAGGCCGTGCCCCTGGTAGCCGAACATGTACGCCCAGATTTGACATGGGACAACTTTCGGAATATTGTGATCAACGCTGTTCAGCCATCACTAGGCCCCGTTGCAGCCAAAATCAACGAAATCAAGTACGGAGGGAACCTAAACAGTACCTTGAGAATAGTGAGCCGACAGGTAAAACGTGCTTACCCTCTGTACACTTATGAGCAACAACAGCAACAGGTGTTCTGTGTGCTCTTAAGGATCCTTCCCTCAAATATTAGGGAATACTTTGATATCCACGATCCCGTGGGATTTACAAAGGATATCATCACTATTCGCAAGCTGTTGGCCAACCGGCCTAAAACTTCCACAAAAGAAGCCATCAGAAACCCCCCCACACACCCTCAAGTGTACCGAAGACCCGGACAAACCAAAAAACGAAGGAAAAGATCGCAGTACTCATCCCAAGACCGCCCCCTACCCCTCTCGTCAGGCCACCCACAAGGAAATCTGCGAAGCTTTCCTAACCACCATCATCCTGGTCAATCTTACCAGAACAACCAACAGGAAACCCGAGGCCCCCCCAAAAAATTTGAAATTCAGGATCTTCGCCCGTACCTAAAGATAGCCTCGGCAAGGAAACCGGTACCCTGGAACACTCACCCTCAAGAGCCCATTAGGTTAAATTACCCATTCAGTTGGGAAGCTTGCGATCCCGGTTACCCGATCCCTGACACCTGGGAGATCGACCCAGCTAAGACAATGGACATTGAGTGCCAGTGTGAGGAGTGCTGTCTCCAGGAAATTTACCAAATTCAAGCCATCGATGAAGACCAAGAGGAAGAAGAAATAGAAGAGATGGAAGACCATGAAGACCAAGAGGAAGAAGAACTAGAAGAGATGGAAGACCCTCCTCGAGATTTTTTTGAGCCTCCCTTCAGTTGGGAAGCTTGCGATCCCACTTACCCGATCCCTGACACCTGGGAGATCGACCCAGCTAAGACAATGGACATTGAGTGCCAGTGTGAGGAGTGCTGTCTCCAGGAAATTTACCAAATTCAAGCCATCGATGAAGACCAAGAGGAAGAAGAAATAGAAAAGATGGAAGACCATGAAGACCAAGAGGAAGAAGAACTAGAAGAGATGGAAGACCCTCCTCAAGATTTTTTTGAGCCTCCCCCGCCCATTTATATGGCCTCGGTGAGGGAGCCTGTGCCGTGGACACCTCCACCCATCTACCATCCGGCTAAAGAAAAGGACTGCATCAAGTACCACGATGAAGAATACTGTTCCCCGGAAATGCACCAAATTCAAGCCATCGATGAAGACCAAGAGGAAGAACAAATAGAAGAGAGGGAAGACCATGAAGACCAAGAGGAAGAAGAACTAGAAGAGATGGAAGACCCTCCTCGAGATTTTTTTGAGCCTCCCCCGCCCATTTATATGGCCTCGGCGAGGGAGCCTGTGCCGTGGACACCTCCACCCATCTACCACCCGGCTAAAGAAAAGGACTGCATCGAGTACCACGATGAAGAAGACTGTCCCCCGCCCAGTTCTATGGCCTCGGCGAGAGAGCCTGTGCCCGGAAAAACTCCACCCATCTATCACCTAGCTAAGATTGAAGACGTTCCAGAAGACTCCCCTAGAAGGATACCAAAAATCCAAATAGCGATCAGGAACAAAAGCCATAACCATCAGGCTAAAGCCACTCCTAAAGCCAAATCACCAAAGAAGAAAAAAGTCAACATCCAACCACAGCCACCTCAGAAGTCTCCATATACTCGACCACCTACCTCCACCGGCTTTTATGGTAAAGCCTGTTCTACATCTTCACCAACAGCCTCCATGTCTACTACATCACCTTCAGCACCTCCGAAATCATATGAACCTCCTCCATCCAACCCTTCTTCACTTGCCCCATCCGCCGAAGATAATCTCTCCTCCTATGATACAGTCGGGCTAAAACACCCACCTGCACACCACATTCGTCGATCGGCCCCTGTTCCTTTCGTCTCCGATCAATCATCCGTGTTCGCTCCAACCTTGAAGATAGCAAGCAATACTCAAGTAATTCCAGCACCCTCATCCATCATCACTGTAATCCATCAAAACCCAGTCATTAAAAAGGGTTCCCTGGCTCCCACAAGGATTAAGAAAACCAACACCTCAACCAAAACTAAGCCGGCAACAACCCGCATTCCCAGAAGTGGTCCTTACATCAAGATCATAGGGACCCAAACCAATGACGTAACTAAGAATATTAAGTTCCTACATCAACTAGAAGCAGCCCTCGGGACATATACAGAGATACCTTGCATAACTCTTTATGCTAACCTGAGCAAACCAGCAGATAGAAGCTCAATGACATGGTGGGAATATCTCGACAAATGGAAATTTGTTTCCACCAAGAAAATGCCTGGTGTGACCAGCTCCAGCCACGAGGTCGTGGCTTTGATGGGGAAGAAGGAAGTGAAAAAACAGAGAAACAGTTACCCAAGCATTCACCACCACAAGTCGTTTTCTCTCTCTACCACACCTCTCCCGCATCAGAGAAAACGTCGACTCAAAGACTCAAGGATAACAATTATATACCTGTGCAGGGCAGAAGATAACATGTGATCAGTTCTCGCCGATATTACACTTCTCCTGCAACACCCCAAACCTACAAACTTGCAACCACTGTCCACTCCATCTACCTCCAGCCTGTAAAACACATAACAGCCCCAGACCAAATCAGAAGACAATATCATATTATATCACCTCACCCCAGAGTTAAAAAGGACACAACCGCCCCCAGACAACACGAGTTACTACCATCGAGATGACACGCCCTCTAACACCAGGGAACAACTTATCCATCAACATAACCAATTCCAAAGTCCAACAGAAGAAGAAAAGCGAAGAAGAGAAATTAATCAAGAAATGGCACTATAAGTAAAAAAGTATATCACCCCTCTCCAAGCCACAAGGAACTAACCACCCTACAACATCCTACCCCTAGGTGCCTTTCTGATGCTCAACAATATCACCCCCGAGGCCCTGAGAAACGGTATGACTATGACGGAAGATTTTAGGATCGACATCTCAATCTAGAGCTGTTCTTGACACCCCAGGTAAAAGGACAGATTCGAAAGTTGAGGACACAGTTGAAGAGTTGGTTCAGTTGATCGCAAGGCGTAGACACAATTACGAGACTGTAGTCACCCATTATACTAATTCTTTTTAGTGGGTATCAACAAGCTGGTTTATTAGAGCCTTCTGGGTGAAGTAATCTAATATTCTCGGCCTACCTCAACCCCGGCGCTATTGTGGATATAAGCAGACAGTCAGGTACTAACTAGCTTTATCCAGGATAGACCAAACCACAAGAAATTCATCAAAGTACTTATAAAGACCAGAGTAGACAGGAGTTCACTCCTGCGTTCGCTCGATGCTATTTTGTCACGGCTTGGGCTAGGCAATTTAGTTATTTAAGGTCCCAAACCAAAGTGCTCGAGTTACACTGTGGGAACCCAGTGGCGTCAGGACAACCCCACGGCCAGCGGATCTACCCCAGATTGGATTACTAATTCTACACCCATTGGATTAATTATTCTACACATCGAAAGTGAAGTTATTATACCGTAAAAGTTATAGAAGATCTAACTGTGAAAAGAAATTATACTTGGTATGTTGTCAGAGAGAAAATATATAAAGATCGAAAGTGGAAAGTAATTAAAATATATCTACTGCGTATATAATAAAAGGTATTCTGGAAACATCGGATACTACGCACGTATACAAAAGCGAGAGAAAGGAAACTCTAGTGAAACTCAAAGAAATTAGGGAAGTACTGATAATAATTCTGCTAAAATTAATAACAAATAAATTCAAGTTAACTTATGCGTAAGTACCACAGTGATTTAACCTCAGGAAAATAATTACGTTTAGCTCCCAAATTCCAGAACCACTCTACGCAGGTAAATACCAATAGTTCACATATCTAATTACTATATAACCTTTCTAAGCACAAGTGTAAATCCTCGATTGAAAGGAGTGCTACTCGATCTTAACTCTGAAATAAATACAAGACAAGTGTAATCTTTCAGTTAGAAAGCGGTCCCTAATACTTACTTAGATATAGCATAGAATAATCCAGTCTTGCGAGTCAGACGTAGTGGAGCCTCGTTCGTTCACTTTAATTGTTTTGTTCTTGACCATTATTGTTCTAGCTTTTACATATGCGATATTCTTGTGCAAATAAACGGAATATGAATACACGTCTTGTGATAATTATCCTCTATTGTCTTTCTGTGTCTGTGGTAAAACAATATAACTTCTCCAGTTAGGAAGAGCCCACTTGATCAAAACCAATTAAACCCCAGTAAAAACCTGGCATAACAGTTAACGTAAGTACATCGGTTATGAACAATTTCATTACAACTGTTGCATTGTAAAAGTGAATATTGTTGAAACCAATATTACAGACTATACATGGTTTTTTCTTACTGTTTATCATACGACTGGAGGTGTGGTTTGGTCCGCGTCGATCAGCTGTTTGTGCGGGAGAGAGTAGGGGATACTCGCGGTCGGGCTGTGGTTGTTTGCTGTTGTTGTTGTTGTTGTTTTCATTGTCCGTTGATGCTGCTTCCCTGTAGATGTATTTGCGAGTGCTACCTGTTTTTATTGTTGTTCTTGTTGCATGTTGTGCTACTTGGGTCGCCGATATCTGTGGTATTAATGGTAATGCTGTGGGTAATGTAGAGTTGGTGGAGTGGGTAAATGCTAGTTCCCTGCATTTATCGCATTCCATTTCTTTTCTGCTGTTAACATAAGAACATCGATCGTGTGTTGTTTCATTACAAATACTACATTGTGATGTTGGACTCCTTTTGTTGAATCTAATATCGCACACTGTACATAGATTCTTTGTATTGTTCGTCGTACGTCTGGCGGTGTGATGATCAGCTGTGCTGCTAGGGTGGGGACTGTCTGTGGCTATGTCTCCCCCTGTGACCCCTCCCTGCCCCACCTGTATTTGCTGTTTGATGAAATTGTCCTTATTCCTGGCTGCTAATGCTGCTCCATTGTTGATGTTGTTGCGACTGATGCCTTTCTTCCTAGCTGCTCCAGTTACATGGTGAGCCACCGATAGTGTTGGATTGTGTTGTGGGTTGAATTGGAGCGTGACGGCCGGAGGCTGGGGTACCTGCTGGCCCAGTTTGTTATAACGAATTCTACTGCTAGGGACTGTTGAAATGTCGGTGTCTGCCTTACTTGTTTGGTGGTGAGGTTTCTTCAACGTTGAACAAGGGCCGGGGTTGGTCTCTACATCTCCGCAGCTAATTAGAGTGTAGCACAATAGGTGTTGTAGCGAGGTTGTGCCAGAGTGTTTGCCCAGTCGCGGCGCCTTCCCGATATATGAAATAGACCAGGCAGGAATGGTGAGAGAACTTTCACTCGTGTGTGATTTCTGTGTGACGAGGTCCCTCAATACTTGTTTAGGAGTACCTTCCTCCAGCAGCAACACCAAATCTCCAACTTGAACATTTCTCTTTTGTTCAAGCCATTTCGGGCACAACTGCAATGTTGGAAGATACTCTCTAGTCCACCTCCTCCAGAACTGGTCTGCAAGAAACTGCACTTGCCTCCATTTCCTACCAAACATATCACCTTACTTACATGTCTGAGTTAGAGCAATTGCATGACCTGGACGAAACAACAGCAGATGGTTAGGCGTTAAGGCTTCCAAATCTTTAGGGTCGCTAGAAATAGGTGTTAATGGCCTACTGTTGACTATAGCTTCTACCTCGCAAAACAAAGTATCCAATCTCTCATCATCTAGAACATGCTTTCCGGCTATGGCAGTCAAAGTCTTTCTGACAGTTCTGATTTGTCTTTCCCAAACTCCTCCCATATGTGAAGATGCAGGAGGGTTGAAGTTCCACTTGATGTTGTTTTGAAGAAGATGAGTGTGTAGCTTGTTTGACTCTTGTTTTACTTCATTGTCATCTTGTAACAGATCTTGATCTTCCTTCTGACGCTTTGGCCACTGTTCTTCTGTCTGCCAAAGGAAGTCCGGCCCCTCTTTCCACCTTGTGTTACTTACCATTTCTTCTGCATTTAGTCCTTGTGAAGCATCATCAGCAGGATTCAGCTCTGTTCCTACGTGCCTCCACTGTGTTGACAGAGAACATTCTTGAATGACTGCGACTCGGTTGGCAACAAAGGTTTGAAACATCTTGGTCTTATTCTTGATATACTGCAGTACAATCATGCTGTCTGTCCAAAAGACCGACTCAAGCAACTCCCACTCCAATTCATTACGTATGGTAGCATCCAGCTTCACTGCTACCACTGCTGCTGACAATTCTAATCTTGGTATTGTCATCTGTCTGATGGGTGCTAACTTTGACTTGGCTGCAATCAATGCACAGTGAATCTTTCCATCCTCACTGATTATCCTTAAGTAGCTAACAGCACCATAAGCTTCCTGAAAGGCATCGCAGAAATGATGTAGTTGATAACTTGCAACGTTACCAAATTCAGATGACACAAAGCAACGGTCAACACTGAATTCACTCAACTTTGGTACGTCATGAAGCCACTTCTTCCATTTGTCAAGGCTCGTGGGAGACAACTCTTCATCCCAGCCTTTCTGCTGTCTACACTCATCTTGGAAGATCTTCTTAGCCAACAGCACAAAGGGTGATACAAGTCCCAAAGGATCGTACACTGAACTCAACACACTGAGCAGACCTCTCTTAGTATTTTCTTTGTCCTTTGTTGTTGTTCTAATTCCCAACTGATCACTTTCAGTGTCCCATTCAATCCCCAATGCATGTTCAATGGGCAAGGCATCTTGATCCAGGTTTAGGTTCCTGATACCAGTAGCTCTTTCCCCTGGTTGTACGGAGCCGAGCACCTTCTTGCTATTACTCATCCACTTGGTTAGACGGAAACCTCTTGATGCTAGCATTTCACACAGCTCAGTTACCAGGGCAATAGCTTCATCCTCGGTTTCAATGGACTTCAGACAATCGTCTGCGTAGAAGTTCTTCATTACAGTAGAAATGGCATGTGGACTGAACTTGTTGACTTGGTCTTTAGCAGTGCGCTGTAGAGCATACGACGCACAACTTGGGCTCCAAATTCCTCCGAACAAGTGCACATTCATTCTGTAGATGGCAGAAGCTTTTGACCAATCTCCATCTTTCCACCACAAGAATCTTAAAGCATTTCGGTGGTCTGGTGTAACACGCACCTGATGGAACATAGCTTCAATATCTGCCATCACTGCAACTTCGCCTTTCCTGACTCTCAGCAACACACCAAGAAGCTTGTTTGTCAAGTCAGGTCCTTTCATGACACTCTTGTTCAGTGACAATTCCCTAGACTCTGCGGCACAGTCAAACACAATTCTGAACTTCTCTGGCTTGCTAGGATGTTTAACATTAAATGTTGGCAAGTACCATGTCATCCCAAGAAAGGCATCAATCTCCTCCTCTGGAACTTCTTCTGCATATCCTTTAGCTACTAGAGTCTTTATTTCATTCTTATATTGCTCCAGCAACTTTGGATCCTTTGTTAGACGACGCTTTTGACTCTGCAGTCTCTTCTCCGCCATGCTCCTGTTGTTGTGCAGCTCAGGTGGGTTAGACTTGAAAGGTATGGGTAGCTGATATTGACCATTCTTAAATGTCACTGACTGCTCCCATAAATTTATCACTTGTTGATCATTCAAAGACTTCTCAGGCTGAAATTTTGCAAGATGTTGTTCACCATCTACTGCCCAAAACCACTTGACTTGTTCTTCTAAGCTCACTTCAGCTGTGGGCTGAAGTTAGATATAGCTTGGCCCTCCTGCGATCTTGTTCCCATGGGTCCACTGATGATCCAGCCTAGAAGAGTGCGCACAGCATACGGATCATAGTCTTTACCACATCTTACCTCCTGAGGCATCAGACAATGTGGATAGTCTTGACCTATGATGAGTTCCACATTCATATTCTCCATGTTAGGCAAATGGATTTCCTTCAGATGGTCCCAATGGTTCTCAATTTCATCTTGGGTGGCTACACTGTTCTGTAAACTTGGAAAGTCTTTTACTGCAAACACTTTAGAGAGGCTCAGTGTCTTCTTACTTCTGCTACCAGCTGTCAACTCCAAAGAGACTTCCAATACTTCAGCATCAGGTGCCTCATTTAAAGTAGTAAGAGACAATATTGTTGATTTGCCTTTCACTTTAACACCTTACGAGCGGCCTAGGCGGTAATTTATATGTACCGCCCAGCGGGGTGTTTTTACCCTAAATAGGGTTGTTTACGTGATAATTTTCATGCCTAAATAAGACCCAGAGCATAAAACAAGTATCTATCCCTGAAAGGGCATAAACAGAGCTTTTCAATGACACCCCAACCATCCTTGTACGACCGCTGGTTCTCTTGCAACTATCGCACAACACGAGTGCAAAAACCATGTAATTTAGGTAGTTTCCCTACATAATTCCCTGTGTAGCGAGTGCGTGAGGGTGGGGGAGGGTGGGATTCATGTCAGTAGGTCCGCCGCGGTGGTCTGGAGCAGTCAATCGCTTGCTACTCTCCTCCCACCACTTATCTCTCTCTCTCAGCAACATTACGTGGTGAAAATGGCACACGACATAAGTTGTGAACCGCCACTTAGTCCATATTTATTTCACACAACATAAGTTGCACGCCGCCAAAGAAGGGTTAAGATGTTCAACCAAAGACTGTGAACAAAAGGTACTGTTACTTCCAGGATCCAACAAGGCAAGTACTGGTACAGTATTTGAAGAACTCCTTGCTTGCACTACCACTTTGACTATGGGGAGAGCAACTTTTGTCTCAGATCTTGGATGGTTGCTATTAGATTAATCAGTAACCCTGCAATCACACAGGACCTTCCTACATTATCCATACGAAGAAACGTTGCATCCCTTGCATTATTCTACAGATATTTTCACAGCAATTGTTCCAAGGAACTTGCTTCAATTGTGCCGCCTCTCCACATCTTTCCCCGTAGAACTAGGGCAGCTGAGAGCGCCCATGAATTTACACTTTCTCCTCCACAATGCAGAACTTCTGCTTATCAAAAATCATTTATCCCTAGAACTACCACTCTTTGGAATTCACTTCCCTCGAGTTGCTTTCCACAAACTTACAATCTACAAAAGTTTAAATCCAGTTGTTACAAACATTTTATGAATGGAGGATGCCTTTAGGCACATGGACCTTTTTGTTTTATCTGTGTTTTTCCTTCCTCCGTTCATTGTCTATTAAAAAAAAAAAAAAAAAAAAAAAAAAAAAACTTTGCGCCGTTCCTGTACTCTTGGGTGTTCTTTCATAAACAGATTTCCCTTCAGGGCTTTGCTTAGTACCGTAAAATGCCTCGTGCAGCAGCTTGGAATGCCACATCTCACAACCCTTGACACTACAACCATCTTTCTTAGGACACTTCCATACTTGATGGCTTGAAGTGCGAAGGCAGCTAAAGCAGAGTTGCTTCGCCCTGACAAAACTAAGCCTCTTGTCTGGGCTCTTGTTAATAAATTCAGTACACTAGTACAGCCAATCTGCCTTATCACAAAGTTGACACAAAGCTTTCACTGTCTTGGATGTTGAAGTAGAGACAGTCTCACTCTTCAATTACTTGCAATGAACTTAGTACCGGTATCTTCCATTTCTTTTGCCTCAACCGAAAAATTGGTTCCTCTTGATTTGATGAATTCTTTCTTGGTCTTGGTTCCTCCTTTCTTGATTTCTTGAGTTTTCTTACCCAAATCACCATACAGCGGATCATTTGCTTCCCTTGCAATCTTATCAATGAACTGAGCCACATCCCGCATGCTGAAACGCAGACCAGACTTCTCCAAGTTTTTCACGGCTTCAGTTCTGAATCTGTGGTGATAATAAGATGGAAGTTTCTCTACTATTTTGACTGTTTTTGTTTCAGAATTTATTTCATTTTCTCTGCCCAATGCTTTAAGAACTTCAATGCAGCTATTGAGATCATCTGCAAACTCTCGGAGTCCATTTTTATCATGAGCTTTTATTTCAGGCCTTTCAACGATCTTGTTCAACCAGGCCTCTGTAATGTTGTACGTTTGTCCAAACCTCTCTTGAAGCAATTTCCTGGCCTTTGTGCAACCTTCCTTGGCACTCATCATGTTGCAGCATTTTAGTGCACTGGCAGCATGCCCAGAACAACTTTGCATTAGTCTGGAGAGTACACTGGAGTCCACAGATGTCTTGCCAACCACTTCATCAAAGTTCTTAATAAACTCGTAGTATTCCAGCGGATCATCACTGAATTTCTGAAGTTCAACCTTGGGAAGCTGCAAAACCTCAATCAACTGTTTCTACTGATGTTTCAAAGTGGTTGGCTCAACCGTGTTATTATCAAGGTCCTGACTTACTGGCCTTACTGGTGGTCTTTTATAGTTACCGGTACCTGGGTATCGATAAATATTTTGATCAGGTCCTCCGTGTAAAGTCAGTGAAAGTAGGCTAGCCTAAAACAGATCGGATGCGGAAATACCCTGAGCCGACCAGGCCAAGTTGGATATCTCTATTGGTCTAACTGGTAAGGTGTCTGCCTCACACCCAAGGGTCGAGAGTTCGTGCCCCCACCAGGGCTTGATATTTTCGTGAGGCTATTTCCACATTTAACAAAGTTTAGGTGTGCTGGTAAAATTGTTCAGATGGTTGAGAGTAAGATCGGAGCTCCATAAATCCTCTTTCGGGTATGGTGTAAAAACCGATTCCTACAGGACAAGGAAGGGGATAGGAGAGAGCAGGGAGTGTAGTGAGACCTCGCTTGGGTTGGGTTGTGGAGTTGCCGGCCGCTCAAGCGAGTTGCCAACTGGGCAGTTAGTAGGTGCGTGTGGTGCACCGCTCAGTGAAGTTGACTCACCATTCCCGTTCATCTCTCTGACGGACTCTCGGTCGATTCGGCTCAAGCTTGTTCCTCTCTGTTCGTTCCTCTCTGTTCGGAGCTTTCGCTTCCCGGAAGGTGAAGTAGTGTAAAGTCAGTGAAAGTAGGCTAGCCTAAAACAGATCAGATGCGGAAATACCCTGAGCCGACCAGGCCAAGTGGGATATATCTATTGGTCTAACTGCTAAGGTGTCTGCCTCACACCCAAGGGTCGAGAGTTCATGCCCCCACCAGGGCTTTATATTTTCGTGAGGCAGGTTAAATTGTTCAGATGGTTGAGAGTAAAATCGGAGCTCCATAAATCCTCTTTCGGGTATGGTGTAAAAAACGATTCCTACATCCGTGCCACTCTTCTGCATGTGGATTTAATCTTAATTGTTGGTTCTTGTGTGCTCTGCTTGCAACTAAACAATGGAGAAGGGTATTCCGTAGATATTCTCATGTTTGCTAGTGATATTGTGGGCCATGGTGTGGGCTGTCTCTGATGTTCCGGTGACGATTTTTCAGCCTCCTCCTTTTCGAAGCGAATCAGTTCTTCCTCTTCGGCTCTTGCTGCAGCTAATTCAACGTCCAAATGGATCTGCTGGGCTCCTAACTCCGCTGCATTCCTCTGATGTTCCAGTTGAAGAATCTTCTCTTGCGCTTGTTTGCTTGCTTCGGATTTTGCCTCAAGTGCAGCCCGCTTAGCCGCTGCTGCTCTTCTGAGTACTGACGATGCTTCAGACGCTGATGACTTTCCCCCTAGACTATTGTTATCAGAACTGTCAGCTGCGGACTTTGACTCCCTTGTCAGCCATTTTCCAGCTTTGTCTAAATGAGCTTGCATCTTACTCTTTACAGTCTCGTAATACTGTTTAGCCTCATCTACATCATCAAACAAATCTTCTTTATAGAATATTTCTGAAAGCCGAAATGACAGTTCTTCAAATTTTGAAAAGGCTTCTTCAATTGCATGGATTTGATCCTTAACTTTATTACAGCATGCATCATCGGATTGTATTAAAGAGGAAAGAACGTTTTCCTTTGAAGTCAGAGCAGCAAGCAAACCCGCTCTTGACTTCTTTAAACTACTCACCTGTTCTGCTACAACTCCGTCCAAGTCATGCTGGTCCTGTTCATGCGACATGTTTGCAAGATGAGTTAAATAAAAATAAACAGAAAGGTAAGTTATAAATTACTGGTACTGTAATTATCTACTGGTACTGTACTGTACTTATCTACCAGTACAGTACTTCAAAGATGGTAAATTACTATACATTACTGAGTGTGTTAGTTAGCCTAAAGAATACAGATCCTAATTTTCATGGTAACAAATAAAATGTATGCTAAATTGGCATAAATAAATATTCAAACACAAAGTTTTGATTAAACTCAGAGTCCTAGGCCTATTTTACAATCAGCTTCACATTCATGTTAGGCCAAGTCAATTTGTTGTTATATAGCCTATTTGTTCTTTTCTAGGCTTATTTAATTCACAAAGTTTCAGTTAAATCTTTCTTATTTAGTTTTCAAACTAATTTTATTTTGGCCTAGGCTAACTCAGATTTATCATTAGCAATTAGGCTAGGCTAGATTCACTAAAATCGAAGAAAGTTCATTGTTTATTCCTTCAGGAATCAATCACGATGTTGTAATGGCGTCTTGTAGAAGCTTCTAGAAGTATTGATGACTCATACCTGTGTTGATCAGAATCATTCATGTCCTGATCTTCGTACTTTGATGTGGGTGCCAATCGGGGGTCGCTGACTCGCTGTGCAGGTGTTCGACAGCATAGGAATCTTCGGGGATACAAAAACAGGCCTGGTTCCGTTACAGAGGTTGATTTATTGGTGTTAAATTGTCCTAGCATTACAGCCACATCGCGCAGCCAGCCCAGATCATAATATTGCTGACCATGCAAATTCGTCATCAGCCAGCTCTCCTCAACCTCGTACGACTGCAACAAATAACACTGCTTACAATCTCATAACTTTACTTTAATTGCTAAATCATTAACAATACAATAGATGTAACACTTAAATTAAGCTGCTGAAACTTATACTCACAGATCATGGCAGTCCTTAAAATCCCCAATAAAACCAGAATCAAAGGCAGATGTTAGTCTGCCATTCCTTAACCTAAGAAGTGTGCATGGGGGGTATGAGACACCACACTCCTGTGCTGACGTATTTGAGCTGTTCCCATCACTAACATCGTTATTTTGCCATAAATAGCATTAATACTTATCCATATGCGCCTATTATAGGTTGATTATAAAGGTATTAACCTGTTACATCAATAAAACAAGTGGAAACAGCGTTTGGATGGTCAAAATCGGCGATACAGGCCGGGAGTTACATAATGTATGGCTGAGGCAACCTCCCTACCCTCCTCCCCTCCCCTTGTCTGGAGAGACACTGTTACGCAATAGTCTCTCTCTCGCTCTTTCCCATGCTTGGTAACAGTGATGACAACGCCCTGCTACCAAGTCGCTAATGTTAGCACGAAAATAGACCACAGAATAAGAGAATAACAGGGAAAATAGGTGATAACTGAAGGAGGGGAGGAAAGTGGGGAAGGAGGGGAGGTGGAGGAGTGATATTTGGCATGGCCCAGGGGCAAAACAAAAAAAAATAAAATAAAAAAATAAAAACATTTTTTTTTTTTTGGGGTGTTTTAAATGGATTTTTTTGTTCCCTTACTCTTAAGAGTCTTCCCGCAGTCCGCCGGGGGAACTCTTAAGAGTCTCCCCGCAGTTCCCGGGTTAACCCATTGGCTGCGGATATGTTTGGGCTATTTAGGGCATATTCAGGCACTCCTGAATGATAAATCAAGCATCTGCATTAAATGAAGTGTATTCTGCCAAAAACTAGGCGAAAATAGCTTCAAAATGAGACCAGAACGGGCCCCATACGTGGTCTGGTTTACCCGCAGCGGTGCCAGTGAAACGCGGGAAACCCGCTATTTGGTTAGCACTCGCTCGCTTGGCTACACTGTTGTGAGACACAGAGAGAGACCCACGCGAGACACAGTCAACCTCAGTGAGCCGCTCGCTGCTCTGAGGGTCAGAGGTGGGCCACTCACGCTCCCGCCCACTGACACTCGATTTATGCGGTTTTTACAGGCTTTTAAAGCCTGGAAATTGCTGTAACTTGCCAGGACGTTCCAGAACGTCACCCGCAACGAAACGGTTAAACTTCCGACATTTGGCACCGTCGCATAAACTCCACATACACACATAGGTCTGAGCTGGCTGGCACCGTAAGTTGGAAGCATATAATCCCAATCAAAGTTCATAATTTCATATAAACGATTGTGGAAATTCTTATAAAAGTATAAAAGCACTTAGATATATTAGAGTAAATATAGATTATTTCTATATAACCTAGAATATAAGGATTGAGGTAATACAGTACTGTATTATTCTACATACTGTAAGTGGTTATATAAGAATTGATCTATCTATCTATCTATTGCCTGACGCCGTGATCCCCGAAGGGGTGGCCACGAACAAACCGCCCCCATGCACCTCTGTCCCCAGTCAGTCGACGCCCCTCCCCCCAACCAGCACCGCCTTCGTTCATGTACTTCCTTACTCCATCCTTCCACCTTTCATTCGGTCTACCTCTCCCTCTCTGTCCCTCCACCTCGTACACCCTCTTAGTCATTCTCTCGCTTTCCATACGTTCCATATGGCCGAACCATCTCAAGTTGTCCCTTTTCACACTTTCCAGCACATCTACCTCCACCCCACACCTCCTTCTTACTTCCTCATTAGTCTGTCTATCCCTCCATGTAACTCCGCACGCACTTCTTAAGTAATTCATTTCCACTGCTCTCACTCTTGGTCTGAGTCTCTTAACCAACGTCCATGCTTCGCTTCCGTAAGTCAGTGTCGGGATTACCACACTGTCATGCAAGGACTTCTTCACTTCCATACTGACCACCCTATTTCTTGTTACTGCTTTCAGCATTCCTACAACCCTCTTCCCCTGTTGTACCCTCTCCCGCACTTCTTCATCCATAGTCCCATCTTTACTCAACACACTGCCCAGATACTTAAAAGAGTTGACGATCTCCATAGCCTGACCGTTCAGCTTCACCTCACACTCTGTGACTTCACCCCTTTCGAAGACCATAACCTTGCTCTTCCCCGCATTAACCTTCAAATTCCATTTTTCGCACACTACTCCAAACTAATTTACCAGAATTGATACTACTTTTAAATTATGTTCCTTTTGTACCGTAACAATGTCCAAGGGAGTATTATGGTGTGCCTTCTAACAATAGGATTTCACTGGTCCCACGTCGATCCTTTTCACAGCTCGATGATGGTATAATAACTTCACTGTAGATTTGTAGAATAAGTAGTCCAATCTTCGGTAGATCCGTTGGCCGTGGGGGGGGTTGTCCTGTCGTGACGGGGTTAGCACAGTTTAACTCGAGCTCTTTGGTTTGGGACCTTAAATACTATTTACTTGGCCATCGCCGAAGATAAAATAGAATCGAGTTAACGCAGGAGTGAACTCCTGACTATTCTGGTCTTTAAAAGAACTTTGATGAATTTCTTGCAGTTTGGTCTGTCCCGGATAAAGCCACTATCCACGTCAGTAATGTACTTATATCCACAACAGCACCAGGGTTGGGGTAGGGTAAGGATATTAGCTTGCTTCACATCAAAGATTCTAATAACCCAGCCTTGTTGATACCCACTCAAAATAATTAGTATGGGTGAGTGACTGCAATATCGCAATTGTTTCTACATCCTTCAATCATAGGAACAATCTTCAACTGAGCCATCAATCTTCGAAACTGTCCTTACGTCCTTCAACCATAAGAAACAGCTCTAAATTGAGATGCTATATGAAAATCGGTGGGAGCATATAGGCCCCTTTTCTTAGTGCCAGGTCGGTGGTGTGGCTGCGCATCAGAAAGGCGCCTAGGGATAGGGTTTTGTATGGCGGTTGAGTCCGTGTGGCCTGGAGGTGGGGTGACATCTGTTAACTGTATATCTCGGCTTCTCTGGTCATGGTGTAAAGTCAGTTAAAATAGGCTAGCCTAAACAGAACTCGGATGCGGAAATACCCTGAGCCGAACAGGCCAAGTGGGATATCTCTATTGGTCTAACTGGTAAGGTGTCTGCCTCACACCCAAGGGTCGAGAGTTCGTGCCCCCACCAGGGCTTGATATTTTTGTGAGGCTATTTCCGCATTTAACGAAGTTTAGGTGTGTTGGTAAAATTGTTCAGATGGTTGAGAGTAAGATCGGAGCTCCATAAATCCTCTTTCGGGTATGGTGTAAAAACCGATCCCCACAGGACAAGGAAGGGGAGAGAAGAGAATAGGGAGTGATGTGAGACGCGCTTGGGTTGGGTTGTGGCGTTGCCAGCCGCCCAAGCGAGTTGCCATCTGGGCAGTTAGTAGGTGCGTGTGGTGCACCGCTCAGTGAAGTTGACTCACCATTCCCGTTCATCTCTCTGACGGACTCTCGGTCGATTCGGCTCAAGCTTGTTCCTCTCTGTTCGGAGCTTTCGCTTCCCGGAAGGTGAAGTAGTGTAAAGTCAGTGAAAATAGGCTAGCCTAAACAGACCTAGGATGCGGAAATACCCTGAGCCGAACAGGCCAAGTGGGATATCTCTATTGGTCTAACTGGTAAGGTGTCTGCCTCACACCCAAGGGTCGAGAGTTCGTGCCCCCACCAGGGCTTGATATTTTCGTGAGGCTATTTCCGCATTTAACGAAGTTCAGGTGTGTTGGTAAAATTGTTCAGATGGTTGAGAGTAAGATCGGAGCTCCATAAATCATCTTTCGGGTATGGTGTAAAAACCGATCCCCACAATGGCGGCGAGGCGGTTGCGCTCTAGAATGGCGTGCGGATGTCTGCGTGTTTATGGTGCCATTTCTTGGTTGATTTCTCTTCTTCGCTTTTCTTATTCTGCTGGACTTTGGGATTGATTATGGTGATGAATAAGTCTTTCCCTGGTGTTGGAGGACGTGTCATCTCGATAGCAGTAACTCGTGTTGGGTTGGGGGTTGTTCCCTTGTAGCTCTGGGATGGGGTCATTCCTTATCTTCACAAATGCGATGTGAAAGAAGAAGAAGGTGGGCATCTTGTCTCCTCGGGGCTTTGGTAAGTTATATTTGTCCTTCTGGTTTGTTCTGGAGCTGCTTAGGTGGTTTGTAGGCTGGAGCTAGATGAAGTGGACAGTGGTTGCAAGTTTGCAGGTTTGGGATGTTGCAGGAGAAGTGTAATTGGCGAGAAACTGATCACATGCTGCTCTCTGTCCTGTGGGGTATATAATTGTTTGCCCTTGAGTCGTTTTCTTTGATGCGGGGGAGATAGACGTTTTCTTTGATGTGGTGGAGATTGGTGGAGATCTTTGTATGTTGGCTGTGGCCAGTGGCGGATCCAGCTCAGGCTTAAGGGGGGGCGCTGATATACATGAGGGGCGCCATAATTCACACTATATTCTTTATATGTATTGTATTTCAGATAAAATGCAGTATATATCAGATGTAAGGGCGCAATTTTGGTCACTAAGGGGGGGGCGGCTCCCCCCCCCCCCTGGATCCGCCACTGGCTGTGGCGGTAGAGTTGGTGGTGATGGTGGTGGAGGTAGAGGCCGGTGGTGATCTCGGTATGTTGGCTTGTGGCGGTGTAGAGGTGGAGATCTCGGTATGTTGGCTGTGGCGGTAGTGTTGGTGATGGTGGTGGAGATGGTGGAGGTAGGGATGGGGATCTCGGTATGTTGGCTGTGGTGGTGGTGAGAATGCTTTTCTGTTATTTCACTTCCTTCTTCCCCATCAAAGCCACGACCTCGTGGCTGGAGATGGTATTTTTTTTTTTTTGTTTTTTTTTTTTTTTATATATGTCTCTGACTGTAGAAGTTTTTGGCTGGTTGGCCAACAGCTTGCGGATAGTGATGATGTCCTTTGTAAATCCTACGGGATCGTGGATAGCAAAGTATTTCCTAATACTTAAGGGAAGGATCCTTAAGAGCACACAGAACACCTGTTGCTGTTGTTGCTCATAAGTGTACAGAGGGTAACCAGCTTTTACCTGTTGGGTCACTATTCCCAAGGTACTTTCTAGGTTCCCTCCGTACTTGATTTCGTTGATTTTGTTGAAGGCTGCAATGGAGCCTAGTGATGGCTGAACAGCGTCTATCACAATAGTCCGGAAGTTTTCCCAAGTCAATTCTGGGGTTACTTGCGCAAATACCAGGGACACGGCCTTTTCCAGGTGAATTAATAAGACAGAGATCTTCTCTTGATCTGTCTGGTATGCCAGGCTTAGTACCGGGCTGACCATTTCTAGGTACGTGCGAATATCATAAGTTTCCGCCTCATACTTGGCTATGGGGATGTGCGAACGTGAATTCATGATGACGTATGTGCACTCTATCTCTTTCCTGATTACTGTGTCAAACAACTTCCTTCCCGAATCAAGAACCACCAGCTGCCGCCAATGTTATGCCAGGTTTTTACGGGGGTTTAATTGGTTTTGATTTAGTGGGTTCTTCCTAACTGGAGAAGTCCTATTGTTTTACCACAGACACAGAGAGAGAATAGAGGTTAATTATCACAAGACGTGCATTCATATTCCGTTTATTTGCACAAGAATATTGCATACGTAAAGCTAGAACAACAATGGTCCAGAACAACAATAATAGATGCACGAACGAGGCTCCACTACGTCTGACTCGTAAGACTGGATTATTCTATGCAATGTCCAAGGGAGTATTATGGTGTGCCTTCTAACAATAGGATTACACTGGTTCCGTGTCGATCCTTTTCACAGCTCGATGATGGTATAATAACTTCACTGTAGATTTGTAGAATAAGTAGTCCAATCTTCGGTGGATCCGTTGGCCGTGGGGGGATTGTCCTGTCGTGACTGGGTTAGCACAGTTTAACTCGAGCTCTTTGGTTTGGGACCTTAAATACTATTTACTTGGCCATTGCCGAAGATAAAATAGAATCGAGTTAACGCAGGAGTGAACTCCTGACTACTCTGGTCTTTAACCCTTATTTAGCGGCGAGCAACATAAGTCGAGTTAAAAAAAGCTGGACTATGTGGCGGCGCTCGACATAACTCGAGTGGCAATTTCAGCACGTAATGTGGCTGAGAGAGAGAGACAAGTGGTGGCAGGAGACTAGCGAGCGTATGACTGCTCCAGACCACCGCGGCGAACCTACTGACACAAATCTCAGCTCCCTCCTCCCTCTCTCACTCGCTACATACTCAATTATGTACTGAAAGTACCGAATTACCTGCTTTTTGCACTCGCGTTGCACGGTTATTGCAAGAAAACTATCCATCATACAAGGATCGTTATGGTGTCATTCGAAAGCTCTGTATATGCCCTTTCAGGGATAGGTACTTGTTTTACGTTCTGGGTCTTATTTAGGCATGAAAATGATCACGTAAACAGCCCTATTTTGGCTAAAAACACCCCGCTGTGCGGTACACATAAATAAACCGCATAGGCCGCTCGTAAGGTGTTAAAAGAACTTTGATGAATTTCTTGCTGTTTGGTCTGTCCCGGATAAAGCCACTATGCACGTCAGTAATGTACTAATATCCACAACAGCACCGGGGTTGGGGTAGGGTAAGGATATTAGCTTGCTTCACATCAAAGATTCTAATAACCCAACCCACTCAAAATAATTAGTATTGGTGAGTGACTGCAATATCACAATTGTTTCTACATCCTTCAATCATAGCAACAATCTTCAACTGAGCCCTCAATCTTAAAAACTGTCCTAACGTCCTTCAACCATAAGAAACAGCTCTAAATTAAGATGCTATATGAAAATCGGTGGGAGCATATAGGCCCCTTTTCTTAGTGCCAGGTCGGTGGTGTGGCTGCGCATCAGAAAGGCGCCTAGGGATAGGGTTTTGTATGGTGGTTGAGTCCGTGTGGCCTGGAAGTGGGGTGACATCTGTTAACTGTATATCTCGGCTTCTCTGGTCATGGCGGCGAGGCGGTTGCGCTCTAGAGTGGCGTGGGGATGTCTGTGTGTTTATGGTGCCATTTCTTGGTTGATTTCTCTTCTTAGCTTTTCTTGTTCTGCTGGACTTTGGGATTGATTATGGTGATGAATAAGTCTTTCCCTGGTGTTGGAGGACATGTCATCTCGATGGCAGTAACTCATGTTGGGTTGGGGGTTGTTCCCTTGTAGCTCTGGGATGGGGTCATTCCTTATCTTCACAAATGCGATGTGAAAGAAGAAGAAGGTGGGCATCTTGTCTCCTCGGGGCTTTGGTAAGTTATATTTGTCCTTCTGGTTTGTTCTGGAGCTGCTTAGGTGGTTTGTAGGCTGGAGCTAGATGAAGTGGACAGTGGTTGCAAGTTTGCAGGTTTGGGATGTTGCAGGAGAAGTGTAATCGGCGAGAAACTGATCACATGCTGCTCTCTGTCCTGTGGGGTATATAATTGTTTGCCCTCGAGTCGTTTTCTTTGATGCGGGGGAGATAGACGTTTTCTTTGATGTGGTGGAGATTGGTGGAGATCTTGGTATGTTGGCTGTGGCGGTAGTGTTGGTGGTGATGGTGGTGGAGGTAGAGGTGGTGATCTCGGTATGTTGGTTTGTGGCGGTGTAGAGGTGGAGATCTCGGTATGTTGGCTGTGGCGGTAGTGTTGGTGATGGTGGTGGAGATGGTGGAGGTAGGGGTGGGGATCTCGGTATGTTGGCTGTGGTGGTGGTGAGAATGCTTTTCTGTTATTTCAGTAATAATCCTATTGATTTGTGTATCACAGTGAAAAGTGTATTTTTCTTTACAGTGTTTTAATATAGTCAAGTAATACCAAACGGTATACTGTGTTTTTATTTATCCCGTGTCATTTAGACAATTTGCATTCATTCACCTGTATTTCTATGCATGCAACGGCCATTAAGCTACCAGAGTAATAAATTGGACCAATTATTATTAATTAAGGAAGAAACACACAATAACCGAATGAACATGAAATAAATAAGGAACAGCAAAGTCCAGGAACATTAGAAAAGAAAAGCAAAGACTACGAAAACCCCCCCTTACACAGGTCATATACGAAGAAGATATATGATACTATTCTGAGAAGATAAGAAGAAAGAAAAGATAAAAATATTAATTACAGAAATATGAAAAGAAGGATAAAAGTTGGTCAACTCATTCACTTGATAATAACAAAACAAATAGGGAGGCAATATCACTAACCTATAATAATAATAATAATAATAATAATAATAATAATAATAATAATACAGTAATAATAATAATAATAATTAAAGTTGCAAGCAACGTTGTGCGGGGTTCGAGCGGGGTTGCACGCAGGGTATTGTGTTGGATACAAGGGCTGTGCCACATAATATCAAAATATCATGTATCTCATCGGGCATGGAGAAAGTACAGAAGGAATAAAGTGTAGCCATTTTGGCTATGGCCACTTAGACCATTAAGGAGTGTGACCATTTTGGTTAAAGCTATTAATCCTGTACGAGTTGTTGTTGTTGTTGTTCCCTAAGCTGCCTGGCCGAACAGCTCCGAGTCCCTGAGGAAGGCCATGGCCACGATCGGGCTTTCCCACAGAGCTCTCATTGAGTGTATATTGTGTTGTTGGCGTAAGTGGTTGTGTGAAATGCAGTCTTCTATTATGTGTTTAATGGTATGGGGTGCTGTGTTACATCCCGGGCAGGCATCGACAACGGAGTCATCCAGTCTCTTCTGATAGCTCAGGAGAGCTGGATGGTGTCCGCATCTCAGCCTGGCCAGGTGGACTCTGTCCTCGCGAGGAAGGGAGGATTTGGAAGGATGGATTTCGGGAGGTCGTGCTTGCAGCTGTGTGTTGTTTGTGAGTGAGTGGATGGATCGGCGAGAGATATGAGTATGGATGTGCTTCTGGAAGGTGGTTCGGGGTGGAAGAGAGGACAGTAATTGTGTGTGATACAATGTGCTGGGTGTTGTTTTGATATTTCTTGGTGTCTGTGGGTGTGTTGCCATGTAGTTTAGTGGGTGGTCTTGGTTTGTGGAGGCTGCTGCCAGGAATTGAGTGCCTCTCATGTCCAGATGGTCTTTGACTTTGAGGATTTTGGTTTCTTGATATAGGTGATCTGTGGGTGCAGTAGCTGTGCAGCCTGTAATGATCTTCAGGGCTTTGTTTTGAATAGTCTGTAAGGTCTTATGATGTGTTTCACCTAGGTTAGAAGCCCAGGCTGGGCTTGCGTATTCCATCACTGATCTTATGTATTGTTTATATACTGTGGTGGTAGTTTCTTTGTTGTGTCCAAATTTTGTGTGAGCAAGTGACCTGAGGGCGTTAAGTCTGGGTGTCAGTTTATTTTTAATGTTTGTGGTGTGCTGTTTGAATGTCATATGAGTATCATATGTTACTCCTAGGATTTTGGGTGTGTGTATGTGTTAGGGGTGTGTTGTTTATGGTGAGTTGAGGGATGTATTTGTGTTCTCCTGTCCAGCTTGTGAGCAGGGTTGCGGTGGATTTGGCTGGGGGTAGATTAAGTCTGTTTGTAGTGCACCAGCCATGTAGTGTGTTGAGATAGGGTTGAAGGAGATCTGTTGCTCTTTTTGGGTCATGGTGTGTGCATGTGAGTGTTATGTCATCTGCATAGGAGGCTAAGTTTATTTGGGGCGTATTGGGTGTAGTTATATCGTGCATGTACAGATTAAAGAGTGCGGGCGATAGGACGGATCCTTGTGGGACTCCGTTTGGAAATTTTCTGATTTTAGAAGACTGACCGGCAAAAGATACGTGTGCACATCTGCCTGCTAGGAAGTTGGCCAGCCACCTTTTTGTGTTGTTGTGCATGTTTGTGTTGTAGATTTTGTTTGTTAGGTTGTGGCGGGGGATGGCATCGAAGGCTTTACTAATGTCGAGTGTGGCTAATAGTGATCTGTGTGGTGGTCTAGCTGAGTTGATGCCGTCAAAAGCTCTTTGTGTAAGGTCTGTGAGAAGAGTGTTTGTGGAGTGCAGTGGCCTAAAGCCATGTTGTGTTGGAGCTAGGGGTAGGTCGGGTGTAATTAGTTGTAATACTAGGCGTTCCATGACTTTGGAGGGGGAGCAAAGGAGTGTGATGGGGCGGTGCGAGGAGGGTAGCGTGAGGTCTTTGTTGGGTTTGGGGAATGTGGTGATGAGACCATGCTTCCAAATGTCTGGTATTGTGTTGTGTGAATAACTGTAGTTTGATATGTTAGTGAGTGCTTGTATGCCTTGTGGTCCCAGGTGTCTGAGGTGTATGTTGCTTATGTTGTCTAGGCCACAAGCGGGTGAGTGCTTGAGATTGTTGATGATATGCTTTGTCTGGTGATTGGTGAAGGGTGTATAGTCAGGGTCTGTGGGGAATTGTCTCTTACGTCGGATGACACGTCGGTCGTCTTTGTGAGGTTTTAGGTGACTGACATGTGAGAAGTGATTGATGAGAGTGTTTGCTTGTTGTTTACATGAAGTAGTAGAGTCTGTTGTTGTGATTGCAGCATGTGATTGTGTTGTGTTGCTGTTGGAAAGTGTGATGCTGTTTAGTGTTTTGTAGAGTTTTTTGGGGTTTGTTTTGTGATCAAGTGTTTGTAGGAAGTTATTCCAATTTAGTTTTTGTTGTTCTTGTATTTTGTTGTTAGTTTGGGTGTTGAGTGCTTGGATTTGTTGTGTGATGTCTTGTGTGTGGGGTGCTGGGGAGTGTTTCAGTATGTTGCGTTGTCTGATGAGGTTTTGAATTTCTGGTGTGAAGTTGGGGTTGTGTCTTTTTCTGTTACCTCTTGGAATGTGTTTCTTGTCAGTGTTTTGGATAGTTTTATTGAGTATGTGTACAGCATTGTTGATGTTATTGATGGGTGTACTGTTTAGAATTGTGAAGTGTTGTTCTGTCTAATTTTTTGTGAATGCTTCCCAGTTAGGTCTTTTATAATTGGTGTATGTGTGTTTGTGGTTAGCTGGGGTGAGTCTGGTTTTGGTGGTGATAATGATCGGGAGGTGGTCAGAGCCTAAGGTTCTGACCACCCTCCAGGATGTTGTGGGGGCGAGTTCTGGGGAGCAAAAGGTGATGTCTGGAGATGATGGGTTATAGAGGGCTTGGTGAGGAATATGGGTATGTTGATGGATGTCGTTAAGGATGATGAGGTTAACAGTTTGGTTTTGTAGTACCAGCCCTCTGTCTGTGTCGGGGTTGTCGACAAACCAGGCCGACGTCTTGGCGTTGAAGTCACCACCCAGGATGATGTGTGGGGTGTTTGTGATGTGTTGTAAGTGTGGTCTGTATTCATTTGGTACTGTAGGGGATGTATGTGTTTATGATGGTTATGTTGGAGTTGTTGCCAGTGCGTATTTTAATTGATTGTATTTCTGTTGTGTTATCATTTGGGGGGAGGAGGGATTTGGTTTGTACACTGGTAACTATGTATGATATTTCTTTGTGTACCAGGGTGATGAGTCCACCGCCTCCGCCGACAGCCCGGTCTTGTCTGATGGTGGTGAAATCATGAAATGTGGGTGTTTTTTGTGTTGTGCGGAGTTTTGTTTCTTGTAAGATGGCAATGTGTATGTTGTGTTGTTTGATGAAGTGTGAGAGTTCGTGTTTCTTTGTGTTGATGCCATCTATGTTCAATTGGAGAATGTTAATGTTATGTGCACGATGTATGTTGGGTGCTGCTGCACGAGGATGGGGTGGGGGTGAGGGAGGTGGGGGTGAGGGTGAGGGAGGGTCTGGGGGTTGGGATGGGTGAGGTGGGGGTGGGGATTGGGGAGCAGGAGATGGGGGTTGGAATGGATTAGGATGGGGTGTGGTATGTTGAGTTGAGGATGTGGATGGTATGGGAAGGCTAGGTGGCTTAGGGAGGAGAGGTGGACAGGTTTTAGGGGGGGGGGAGTGGATGATATGGGAAGGTTAGGTGGGTTGGGGAGGAGAGGTGGACGGGTTTTAGGCGAGGGATTTGACTGGGAGAGGGAGGGGCATGAGGAACAGGTCCAGGTGTTCGTGTAGTGTTTCTTGGAGGCAAGTGTTGTGCAGGTGAAGTGGGTCCAGTTCCTGCATGAATTGCAGAGAACTGAACCATTAGTGTGGCAACTCGAAGTGATGGGTTTTGAGCAAGTTGTACATATGTATGTGTAGGTGGGTCCTGGGTTGCTCTCAATGTCTCCGGCTAGAAGAAGTCTTCGAGAAATGACAGCCGGAGAGTCATTTCTCGGTGTAGGAAAAACTGTGTGATGTGTGTGTGTGGTGTGAGGTGTGGAAATTCCCGGCGCGACCGAAGCCGCTCCAAGGACTCCTGTACGAGTAGGCATAATTGCCCGAAATTGCCTTCATTCCCTGCTCATTTTCATGCATGAGTAAAAGCCAGAGCGTAATACAATTATGTATTCGTGAAAGTACGGTAATAGCTTTCAAATTACTCCTGAATCATCCCTGTACAACGTCTGGTTTTCTTGTAAGGATCTTGCAAACGAAGGGCAAAATTGCTAAAAATTACCAAATCCGATAGGCCTAGGCGAAATCGCTAAAAATTACCAATTATTTTCTGTTTTCGCTATGTGTGACGCTGCACATAAGTGAACTCTCTCTCACACAAACCTCAGTGTCGTGGCGGGGCCTGTAGGCTCCGGCTGACGTCCATCCGTGCTGCTTGCAAAAGCTGGCCTGGCTCATAGGCTACAAAATAGCCGGAAAATCGTCTCCGTCATATGAGGGGCCCCGCGGGAATTGGGTTAAGAAGTGTGGTTGTTTTGATTATTTGATAGGGTCACCATAAGGGTAATGGTGTGGCATTTTTTCTGTACAGAAGCTTGGCCTTTTTGGTTGGGGCTTCTTAGGAATGTGACCTTTTTCGTTAGCCATGGAGAAACTGCAGAGGTACAAATTATTATAAGCAACCTCATGTTAAAAATATTGTATTGATTGTATGCGTGTATGCCCCGACAGAGGATATACTTGAAAGAAAGAAAGAGGAGTTCTGGATGAATGTGGAGGCGTGCCTGGAGAAGTTTGACAAGAACGAAAGAATATTTCTGATTGGGGATGTGAATGGTAAGGTGGGTGATAGGAAAGTTGAGGGAGTGGTGGGAGGGTGGGGGGTACCATCAGAGGTGAATGGGAATGGTAGTGCACTTGTGGACGTATGTGTGGGGAGGAGGCTGTGGATAGCCAACACCTTCTTCCGACACAGAATGATCCACAGGTACACGTGGAAACGGATGTTGACGATGAAGGATAAGACAGTGGTGGAACGAAAGTCATTGATTGATTATGTATGTGTGGATGAACGAATGAAGAAATCTGTGATGGATGCTAGGGTGTATAGGGGTATTGGAGGGGGTCTGTCTGATCATTATGTAGTGGTAGCTAAGGTTAGGATACAAAAGAAGTGGGTGAGGAGAGCTGGAGGGAGGCGAGAGGAGGGTGGAATGGTGAGGAGGGTGGAGAGGTTGCAGGAGGAGGAAGTCAGGGAGGAGTACAGGAGAGCAGTGGAAAGACGACTAGTTGGGTTCGACCTGGAAGTTATAGAGGAAGTGGAGGAGATGAGCAAGGTGTTTAAGGATGAGATTTGTGCAGCATGTGAGGAGGTGTGTGGAGTGAGGAGAAGAGGGAGGGGAGGGAAAGGTACAGCATGGTGGACAGAAGAGGTAAGAATAGCTGTGGAAGAAAAGAAGAAAGCATATAGAGAGTGGTTGGGTAGTAGAGGGAATGAAGATTCCGAGAGACAGAAACGAGCACCTGAGTGTAAAATGGAGGGAGAGTAAGAAACTGTTCTGGAAAGAAGTCAAGAAAGTTAGGGAAGGTAGCAAGGAAAACAGTAAGGGTGTGAAAGATAAGAATGGGAGAATGCTAGCCGAGAAGCAAGAGAGAGTCGAAAGATGGAGGGAGTACTTCAGTGAGTTGCTAAATGTAAGGAATGAAGAGCCAGCAAACATAGCTGGATATGGTATGGGAGGGAGAAGAAGAGAAGTAGTGGAGGAGGAGGTGGGGATCAGGAGGTCAGAAGTGTGGGAAGCCATGAAAAGAGTGAAGTTGGGGAAAGCACCAGGAACAGATGGAGTGTGTGGGGAAATGTTGAGGTATGGTGGTGAGATAGTGATAGAATGGGTATGGAAAATGTGCAAACTAGCATGGGAGAAGGGGAGTGCACCCGATGACTGGAAGACTGGCATAATAGTCCCCCTATATAAGGGCAAAGGGGAAAGAGGAGTGTGTGGTAACCACCGAGGAATATGTCTTCTAAGCGTAGTAGGCAAGGTATACAGTAGGGGAGGGATTGATTGAGAGAGTGAGAGTGAGAACGGAGAAATGGATAGGCGACGAGCAGGGAGGTTTTAGGAAGGGAAGAGGATGTGTAGATCAGATTTTTACCCTGAATTGTGTTGTGGAAAAGTATCTGGAGAAGAAACAAAAGGTGTATGTTGCCTTTATGGACTTGGAGAAGGCCTATGACAGAGTGGATAGAGAAGGTTTGTGGAAAGTACTTAGAATATACGGAGTAGAGGGCAAGTTGATGAAAGCAGTGAAGAGCATGTATGAGGGTGCAAAGGCGGCAGTACGTGTGGAGAGTGAGCAGAGCGAGTTCTTTGACCTGAATGTTGGTTTGAAACAGGGGTGTGTGATGTCCTCGTGGTTGTTTACTGTATATATGGATGGAGTCATAAAAGAAATACTATCATGAGCAGTAGATGTTGGTGTATCTCTGAAAAGGGAGGGAATTGAGTGGAAGCTACCTATACTGCTGTTTGTGGATGATACAGTTCTGATGAGTGATAATGAATGGGAGTTGCAGGGTCTGGTAAATAAGTTTGGAACAGTGTGCGAAAAACGGAATTTGAAGGTAAATGCGGGGAAGAGCAAGGTTATGGTCTTCGAAAGGGATGAAGTCACAGAGTGTGAGGTGAAGCTGAACGGTCAGGCTATGGAGATCGTCAACTCTTTTAAGTATCTGGGCAGTGTGTTGAGTAAAGATGGGACTATGGATGAAGAAGTGCGGGAGAGGGTACAACAGGCGAAGAGGGTTGTAGGAACGCTAAAAGCAGTAACAAGAAATAGGGTGGTCAGTATGGAAGTGAAGAAGTCCTTGCATGACAGTGTGGTAATCCCGACACTGACTTACGGAAGCGAAGCATGGACGTTGGTTGAGAGACTCAGACCAAGAGTGAGAGCAGTGGAAATGAATTACTTAAGGAGTGCGTGTGGAGTTACATGGAGGGATAGACAGACTAATGAGGAAGTAAGAAGGAGGTGTGGTGTGGAGGTAGATGTGCTGGAAAGTGTGAAAAGGAACAACTTGAGATGGTTCGGCCATATGGAACGTACGGAAAGCGAGAGAATGACTAAGAGGGTGTATGAGAGCGAGGTGGAGGGACAGAGAGGGAGAGATAGACCGAATGATAGGTGGAAGGATGGAGTGAGGAAGTACATGAACGAAGGCGGTGCTGGTTGGGGGGGAAGGGGCGTCGACTGACTGGGGACAGAGGTGCATGGGGGCGGTTCGTTCTTGGCCACCCCTTCGGGGATCACGGCGTCAGGCAATAGATAGATAGATAGATGTTAAAAATATCTTATATATATTTGTTTAGCTTTACTTGGCATTCCTCTTCCTCTATGTATCTAGCAATTTAACCCCCTCAAACTTCTTATGACGTGATGGTGTGGTAATTACTCCCGGGCCAAAAAGCTCTAAAAGACGATCGAGTGATAACTCAAGCGAGCTTGAAATACGCAGGCGTTTCGTTCATGGTCACCCCTTCGGGGATCAAGGTGTCCGGCAATATATACCGGTAGGCTATAGATAAATTCATTTTTGGGCTATTTCTTCCATTTTATTTATCCTGTTAAAGTGCTTGATTGATTTTTGTGCTAATGTAGTTAGTATTTGGTGTAATTTTACATATTTCAGCAAAATCTGGAGAGCACATGCAATTAATTGTGCATATTCAGTAAGTATTGCTGGGGAAAGGGTTAACGTATTCATCTTTTGGGGTATTTATTCTATGTTTTTATCCTGTTTCTGTGATTGATTGAGTTTTGTGCTAATGTAGTTGGTAGTTGGTATAATTTTACATATTTTAGATAAATCAGAAGGGCACATGCAATATATTTGGGCATTTTCAGTTAGTATTGCTGGGGAAACGGTTAACATACAGTATTCATCATAGGAAGGGAAGAGGATGTGTAGCTCAGATCTTTGCCCTGAAATATGTTGTGGAGAAATATCTTGAGAAGGGACAAAAGTTGTATGCTGCCTTCATGGACTTGGAGAAGGCCTATGACAGAGTTGATAGAGAAGGTATGTGGAAAGTACTGTACTGAGAATAATTATGGAGTAGATGGCAAGTTGCTGAAAGCAGTGAAGAGTATGTATGAGAGTGCAAAGGTATCAGTATGTGTGAAGAATGAACAGAGGGAGTTCTTTGATCTGAATGTTTGGTAAAGCAAGGGTGTGTGATGTCCAGATGGTTGTTCTATATATACAGTATATGGATGGAGTCATAAAAGAAATACAAGGAAGAGCAGTGGATGTTTGTGTACTGCTGTTTGCTGATGATATGAATGGGAGTTGCAGGGTCTGGTAAATATTTTTGGAACAGTGTGCGAACAATGGAATCTGAAGGTAAATGCGGGGAAGTGCAAGGTTATGGTCTTCGAAAGGGGTGAAGCCACAGAGTGTGAAGTGAAGTTGAACGGTCAGGCTATGGAGATTGTCAGCTCATTTAAGTATCTTGGCAGTGTACAGAGTAAAGATGGGAGTATGGATGAAGAAGTGTGGGAGAGGGTGCAACAGGGGAAGAGGGTTGTAGGAATGCTAAAAGCAGTAACATGAAATAGGGTGGTCAGCATGGAACTGAAGAAGTCATTGCATGACAGTGTGGTAATCCCGACACTGACTTACGGAAGCGAAGCATGGACGTTGTTGGAGAGATTCAAACCAAGAGTGAAAGGGATGGAAATGAGTTACTTGAGAAGTGTGTGCAGAGTTACATGGAGGGATAGACAGACGAATGAGGAAGTACGAGAGAGGTGTGGTGTGAATGTACTGGAAAGTGCGAAAAAGAACACCTTGAGATGGTTCGGCCATGTGGAACGTATGGGAAGCGAGAGAATGACTAAGAGCGTGTACGAGTGAGGTGGAAGGACAGAGGGAGAAATAAACCGAGAGAGAGGTGGAAGGATGGAGTTAAGAAGTATATGCGTGAAAGCGGTGCTGGATGGGAGGAAGGGCGTCGACTGACTGGGGACAGAGGTGCATAGGGGTGTTTCGTTCGTGGCCAATCCTTCGGGGATCAAGGCGTCTGTCAATAGATATAGATAAATTCATCTTTAGGGCTATTTCTTACATTTTCTTTATCCTGTTAGTGTACTTTATTAAATTTTTTGGTAATGTAGTTGGTAATTGGTGTAATTTTACATATTTCAGATAAAGGATGTCAACAGAATAACAAATGATGAGCTGAAGAGACGTTTAGGTATAAAGAGTATTAGCGAGGAGATGCGTACAAGTAAACTGGGATGGTATGGACATGTGGAGAGTGGATGAACAAAATTGGGTGAAAAGATACAGGTCTGCGATTGTGGAGGGAGCTGCACCAAGGGGTGGACTGAGTAAGACCTGGGATCGGACTATACGTGCCGATCTCAAATCCAAAAACTTGACAAGTAAAGCATCCCTTAACAGGGTTGCCTGGAACGCCACCATTAGGAAAAGAGACTGAAACTGCACATCTGTGTGGAGCACTCCGTCTTAAAATGTTATGTACGTATGTATGTATAAATCTGAAGAGCACATGCAATCTATTTAGGCATTTTCAGTCAGTATTGCTGGGTAAAGGGTTAACATATTAATCTTTTGGAGTATTTCTTCCATTTATTTATCCTGTTAGTGAGTTTTATTGATTTCAGTGCTACTGTAGTGGTACGCCCCAAATAAACTTAGCCTCCTATGCAGATGACATAACACTCACATGCACACCATGACCCAAAAAGAGCAACAGATCTCCTTCAACCCTATCTCAACACACTACATGGCTGGTGCACTACAAACAGACTTAATCTACCCCCAGCCAAATCCACCGCAACCCTGCTCACAAGCTGGACAGGAGAACACAAATACATCCCTCAACTCACCATAAACAACACACCCCTAACACATACACACACACCCAAAATCCTAGGAGTAACATATGATACTCATATGACATTCAAACAGCACACCACAAACATTAAAAATAAACTGACACCCAGACTTAACGCCCTCAGGTCACTTGCTCACACAAAATTTGGACACAACAAAGAAACTACCACCACAGTATATAAACAATACATAAGATCAGTGATGGAATACGCAAGCCCAGCCTGGGCTTCTAACCTAGGTGAAACACATCATAAGACCTTACAGACTATTCAAAACAAAGCCTGAAGATCATTACAGGCTGCACAGCTACTGCACCCACAGATCACCTACATCAAGAAACCAAAATCCTCAAAGTCAAAGACCATCTGGACATGAGAGGCACTCAATTCCTGGCAGCAGCCTCCACGAACCAAGACCACCCACTAAACTACATGGCAACACACCCACAGACACCAAGAAATATCAAAACAACACCCAGCACACGGTATCACACACAATTACTGTCCACTCTTCCACCCCGAACCACCTTCCAGAAGCACATCCATACTCATATCTCTCGCCGATCCATCCACTCACTCACAGACAACACGCAGCTGCAAGCACGACCTCCCGAAATCCATCCTTCCAAATCCTCCCTTCCTCGCGAGGACAGAGTCCACCTGGCCAGGCTGAGATGCGGACACCATCCAGCTCTCCTGAGCTATCAGAAGAGACTGGATGACTCCGTTGTCGATGCCTGCCCGGGATGTAACACAGCACCCCATACCATTAAACACATAATAGAAGACTGCATTTCACACAACCACTTATGCCAACAACACAATATACACTCAATGAGAGCTCTGTGGGAAAGCCCGATTGTGGCCATGGCCTTCCTCAGGGACTCGGAGCTGTTCGGCCAGGCAGCTTAGGGAACAACAACAACAACTCGTACAGGATTAATAGCTTTAACCAAAATGGTCACACTCCTTAATGGTCTAAGTGGCCATAGCCAAAATGGCTACACTATATTCCTTCTGTACTTTCTCCATGCCCGATGAGATACATGATATTTTGATATATGTGGCACAGCTCTTGTATCCAACACAATACCCTGCGTGCAACCCCGCTCGAACCCCGCACAACGTTGCTTGCAACTTTAATTATTATTATTATTATTATTACTAGTACTATCAAAATCATTAATACCACTATCATCATCATCACTACTACTATCACCATCATTACTGCTATCGCCATCATTACTGATATCACCAGCATTACTATTACTATCACCATCATTACTACTACTATCACCATCATCACTACTACAATTACAATCATCACTACTACTATCACCATCATCACTACTACAATTACAATCATCACTACTACTATCACCATCATCACTACTACTATCACCATCACTACCACTATCACCATCATCACTACCACTATCACCATCATTACTACCACTATCACCATCATTACTACCACTATCACCATCATTACTACCACTATCACCATCATTACTACTACCACTATCACCATCATTACTACCACTATCACCATCATTACTACCACTATCACCATCATTACTACCACTATCACCATCATTACTACCACTATCACCATCATTACTACCACTATCACCATCATCACTACCACTATCACCATCATCACTACCACTATCACCATCAATACTACCACTATCACCATCATTACTACCACTATCACCATCATTACTACCACTATCACCATTATTACTACCACTATCACCATCATTACTACCACTATCACCATTATTACTACCACTATGACCATCATTACTACCACTATCACCATCATTACTACTACTATCACCATTATTACTACCACTATCACCATCATTACTACCACTATCACCATCATCACATCGAAAGTGCCAGTGTCATGTGACACAAGTCTGCCGCCAGTCAGCGAGGCTGCACCCGCGGCGGACGTGTGTCACATGACGCCGGCACTTCCAACGACAATATTGTCATTAAATTAACCTAACCAAATAACCTTACCTAACCTGGGGACTGCCGCCCCCAGACCCCTGCTGCTCTTAAAAATGGCTTTGATGTCAAAATACTAAATCAAATACTGCAGGAGAATGAAAAACGCACCCGAAACCGCCACGCATCATAAGGAAACGGAGGTCCGAAGGTACATTCGTCGGCGATATAGCATCAATGGACGTCGTGAAATATTGTTAGAAATAGTACTTTTGTACTTTTGTAGATTTTTAGGTGACAATCACCACGGTCGATCTGGGGATCCGCCGCTGTAAATCTAGTTAAAAACTAATAAAACTTCAAAACGCACCCACAAATTTACCGTACTTTAAGTAGGATGGGTCACTATTTTGGTATTGTGTAAGCACTTTTTATAGGAGGCGGAGAGTGTTATAGGTAGCGCCAACGAACTTGACAATTATCTTGATCCCTGACCTCTCTGTAACTCAAAAGGGCCTAGAACAAACTGGCTGTAAATATCCACACCTATTTCCTGGTGGACTCTTCCAAAATGAGAGAAACGTCAGCCTGATTGTTTTCATTAATTTCGAGTTATAAGAAGTTAAGGGGTAAAGATTATTGTCAAGTTCGATGGCGCTACCTATAGTGATATTTTCGTAATTGTTTAATCGAAGTCCTCTTTTTCTAGTTATTAAAAACGTATTCTATGGTGTATTATATGATATATTTTATTATTTTTTTTTTTAAAGAGACAATGAACGGAGGAAGGAAAAACACAGATAAAACAAAACGGTCCATGTGCCTAAAGGCATCCTCCATTCATAAAATGTTTGTAACAACTGGATTTAAACATTTGTAGATTGTAAGTTTGTGGAAAGCAATTCGAGGGAAGTGAATTCCAAAGAGTAGTAGCTCTGGGGATAAATGAATTCTGATAAGCAGAAGTTCTGCATTGTGGAGGAGAAAGTGTAAATTCATGGGCGCTCTCAGCTGCCCTAGTTCTACGGGGAAAGATGTGGAGAGGCGGCACAATTGAAGCAAGTTCCTCGGAACAATTGCTGTGAAAATATCTGTAGAATAATGCAAGGGATGCAACGTTTCTTCGTATGGATAATGTAGGAAGGTCCTGTGTGATTGCAGGGTTATTGATTAATCTAATAGCTTTATTTGAATTTTGTCCAACTGCCTCAATGCAACCACTCCACTTCCACCCCACAGAGGTGAACAGTAATCCATCTGAGAACGCACATGACTTTTATATATTACGGCCAACTGCTCGTCAGTGAAGAATTCTCGAACTCTGTACAGGAGTCCCAGTTTTTTAGAGGCATTCTTAGCAATGCTTCTAACATAATGTGTCCAGCTCAAGTTAGTAGTTAATGTTACACCGAGAATGTCAATACTAGGGGAAGTGGGAATATTTACATCATTAAACAATATATGGGAGTCAGTGAGATTCTGTCGGTTAGAAAATTGAATGTACTTGGTTTTCTGTGCATTAAAGGAAACTAGATTCTTTTATCCCCATCCATCAATTCTAGAAAGGTCCTGGTTCAGAGAAATTGCAGTGTTTATTTTTGAATTTATAAGATCAGGTTGGGTGGAAGAATTGGTAAATGTGAAGGAACTGTGGAGTGTTGAGTCATCTGCGTAGGAATGTATTGAGATAGATATGAGATCATGAGGAACAGAATTGGGGCCAAAACTGATCCCTGGGGAACACCAGCATTTATTGAGTGAAATTGAGAATAAAGGCCATCTACCATTACACATATTTTTCTGTTATGAAGATAAGAAGAAATTAGTGGAACTAATGATGCAAGGCCGTAGTGTGACATCTTCGACAATAAGGATTGATGCCAGACTCTATCAAATGCCTTTGATATATCCAGTGCTATTGTATGTGTTTCACCATGTTGGTCTGTAGCTTGGTTGATTTGATGCGTAAGAAGGCAAAGAATGTCTGCAGTTGATCGACATCGTCTAAAACCATACACTGATTAATTTATTATTCTCAAGATGCTTAATTATGTGATTATTTAATATAATTTCAAAGACTTTACCAAGAGTGGAAGTTATAGCTATTGGTCTGTAGTTTGATGGATCTGAAGAGGCACCTTTTTTAGGAACTGGATGAATGTTTGCTTCTTTCCAGGGTATTGGGAAGCATGAGGTATGAGTACACAGACGGAAACATTTTGCCAATACAGGAGCGAGCACCAAGGAGCAATTCTTAAATTAAAGAAGCAATAGAACTGTTCAAATGACCTGGGAAGTGTATATTAAACCAAATACAAAACTTTGAGTAGTGCGCGGTATTAGAGTAAGTCCACGGATGTGCGTTTACATTTTGGGTTTGGAGCGACCTGTTGCCTACTCTAAATGCTCCGTTGTATGCGTATTTCCTTAATTGACTGACAGGTGGCGTGCAGGTGGTAGCGGTCGTTGGATTTTAGGCCGCTAGAGGGCCGGCGGTAAGTGTGAAATTACAAACCAATTATCTATTTTATTTTTAACAATAAAAAAAGATGCGTTATTGTTAATTCAGTTTGAAATTATGTCTCGAACTTTCGGTGACCCTAGAGAACCGGGGGGTCAAGGGTAATTCTCATTGTTCTAGTTTCCAGCCAGCGATTAAATGTCTAACTTGTCTTGTGAAAAGTGCGATGGTGGAATCCAGAATTTCTATCATCGATACAAAGATGCAGCCGACCTCTACAACCTTTGTGTGAGGGCGGGTGCCCAACCCCGAAAGGGGTTGAAATAGGGGAGCTATCCCCCCGCCAAAGGCGGCTTTCTAGGGCCTTTCCTAGCTGATGCTGAGAGGATTGGGTTCTAGTGATGTGGTGATGGGCTGGTCTATCAGAGTGAGAGCTGAGCAATCTCTGCCATACCCATAGCTTACTCTGACTTTTCCTTTAACTTATATATTTTCTAGATCTCAAGTGACGGCGTCTCTTCCGTGGATTGACCTCCCAATCTACCAAGATTGGAAGCCAAAGCGTCACATTTTTCCCTTGCCCCTCAACTTTCTCTTCATAATTGCTGAGGGGCACAGGGCCCTGGGTGGGGCTTTGGTTTCCCGGGCGTTTCCGCACCCTCCTCAGCCCCCCGCCATGGAGTGGCTTCGGTCACCCAGGCTTTATTGTGGTCGGCGGGGAGGGTTCTGTGGGGGCACTCGGTTGTGGCCTTGGAATTGCTCGGGGCCTTGGGGCTGTTCGGCCAGGCAGCTTGGGGAACAACAACAACAACAACAACAACAACAACCTTTGTGTGAGCCATGGTCTTATTTTAGACCATAAAAACTGTGAAAAGTGTGGACAAAGTGCTTCCTTTGACTTAAACAAGAAAAGGTGGAGATGCCAAAAAACAATGGTGATCGGGAAACGGAAACGAAACAAATGTGGATGGTCCCAGAGTGTGTTCGCCAACACCTTTTTTTGCTGAGCCTACTTCACAAGATGTCGATCAAGAACAATGAGGTAAGAGATATGTGTTTTTTATCATTTTTCAATACAATTTTTCAACCCAAGACCAGCTGGGGTCTTGGTTAGGTTAGGTTAGGTTAGGTTAGGTTAGGTTAGGTTAAGTACCAGCTATGTTACTAGGCCTATGTAATTAGTGTATTTTTGGTTTAGTCTGTGCTCAAAAATCCATTTTCTTTAATACTCCAACTCCATCTTTTATTTTCAGTCGATTACGAAAACGTGTAAATTCATAGGGTCTCGAAAATTACAAAAAAGGGTTTTTTAAGCATTTCCCTTTTCTTAGGATGCATAAAAACAACAGGGGGTTGTAGGGGGTTGGTGGGAGGGGGAAGGGGGGAGAGGCGGACATACACTAAACAATTACCGATACTTTTACCAAATCATCATCACCAGCACAACTAATTCCGCAATCACCAACACCACCACTACATTATATTGAGCTCGGAACATATTTCTAATATTCCAGATCGAAAGACGAGATTTGAAACTCATATATGCTAAGGTTACCCAATAATAACCGTTTTCTTTATACAAGATGGTTATAGAAAATTAATATTATGCATAACTTATTTAAATTGTATTGAACTCCAGGTGTTAATTATTAATATTTATCTTTAAAAAACACTATTATACTTTAAAATTATGTGTTTTTGTGAAGTATATAATATTGTGTATCTATTTATTAACACCAACCACTATAAAATAGAAAAACACTAAACAAGATTACCAACTAGATAAAATAGTCAAACTGTCCCACTTACGACCAGAAAGTCATTGAAGTAACAGCTAAAATTTCTTGCTCTCAAGTTACGGTAAGAAATCATTATAATTACGTGTTTTTCAACTACTAACTAGTAGAATAAAAGTGTACACATCTTTTGAATACAAAAACACATCAACAAAGATGACTTCCACCCACAAGAGGGTTATTCGGATCCCTCAAACCGATTACGCTCATTTGAAAATTGCTTTGCTGGACCTGGCCACGGAATGGGAGCAACACGCTTGGTATGATGATAACCGTGAGCTTTATTGTTTCACTGGTTCATCACTGGAAGATTTGGACCTATTTGCAAAGGAGCTTAAGGAGGGTCTAAACACTTATGAAGAGTGCAAAATTGGAAATGATGGAGTGCAAAAGAAGGCTGAGCTGAACAAAATTGCTCAGAAGAAGATCAACGAGGCGAAAAGGTTCGTGTACAGAGATAAAGTTGCAAAGCATCAAAGCTTCAAATCACAAGAGGGCTTTAATTGGCGACAGGTTGACATTTCAGCGGAAGATTATGCCGCTCACAGTGGCCAGATTGAAGCTATTAAGGATCATTACTACATCGATAATATGATCCACAACAAGATAGATGGTATTCTATTTGTACGGGGCAGATACCCTCATGTTGATAATTTTGTGGGTCATGTTGAGGACTTGCTGACCCGGGTTGACGAGGAGGCGCAGAGGTTGAATGAATGGAAAATGACTCTGGGGGAGATTGAGAGGAGGAAGGAGGCGTGGAAGAAGGAGAAAGTTGTGAAGAAGGTGAAGGAAGGGCGTGTTTTGAAATTGAAACTGAAATATGTTTATCTACCCAAAAAATTATAAATACGTTGTAAAAAATTACATATTTCATTTTGTTAAAAGGCTGAGCCTTATGAGAGTGAACTCTCTAAAAATGCACATACCGCACTTGTTATGCCTCTAGTTGAATCTCCCATAGTATGTGAATCTTAGTACTATGCGTTCTTGAAGAGATATGTATATCTATTTCAGTGTCTTGTGATATTATTTAATGGAAACAAATTTCAAGCTTTTCAGGAAGACATTTATATTTTCTAATGTTGTTATTTGATCTGTTTGCTTAACCCCTTCATGATATGAGGACGCATTTCTTCATTATAATTTGGTTATTATTAAACGATTGCATACAGTATAGGAAAGGTCTCTAGGAATCAAAGGGGTAAAATATATCTCCATTACTTCTTTGACTTCCAATGTACCTTCCTAAACTGAATACAATCATCTCATGATAGCCAACATATAAGGAAGGAACGTGTCCTAATATACCCTTGTATGCAGACAGTGAGGGAAGAAGGCAGGTGGTGCATAGGGGTGTTTCGTTCGTGGCCAATCCTTCGGGGATCAAGGCGTCCGTCAATAGATATAGATAAATTCATCTTTAGGGCTATTTCTTACATTTTCTTTATCCTGTTAGTGTACTTTATTAAATTTTTTGGTAATGTAGTTGGTAATTGGTGTAATTTTACATATTTCAGATAAAGGATGTCAACAGAATAACAAATGATGAGCTGAAGAGACGTTTAGGTATAAAGAGTATTAGCGAGGAGATGCGTACAAGTAAACTGGGATGGTATGGACATGTGGAGAGTGGATGAACAAAATTGGGTGAAAAGATGCAGGTCTGCGATTGTGGAGGGAGCTGCACCAAGGGGTGGACCGAGTAAGACCTGGGATCGGACTATACGTGCCGATCTCAAATCCAAAAACTTGACAAGTAAAGCATCCCACTAACAAGTGTGCATGGGGGTAATTGGAAACGTCCCCCTGTGCTGACGTATTTGAGGTGTTTCCGTCACTAAAATATTCATTGTACCATTAATAGCATTAATACTTATCCATATGTGCCTATTATGGGTTGATTATAAAGGTATTAACCTGAAACAACAATAAAACGAGTGAAAACAGCGTTTGGATGGTCAAAATCGGAGATATAGCCCGCGAGTTGTATAATGTATGGGTGAGGCAAGCTGCTTTCCCGCCAATTTCCCCCAAGGCCACTGAGACACAGTCGATCGATACTCTCTCTCTTTCTCTTGCATTCGCTTGCTATCAGTGATGACCACACCCTCCAACCGGATTTCTAATGTTAGCCCGAAAATATACCTCAGAATAAGGGAATAACAGGGAAAATAGGTGATAACTGAAGGAGAGGAGGAAAGTGGGGAAGAATGGGAGGTAGAGGACTGAGATTCTGCATGGCCCAGGGGCCAATTTTTTTTTTTTTTGTTTTTTCGATGTCAAAAGTTGATTTTTGTTTTCACTCACTCTTAAGAGTCTCCCTGCAGTCCGCCGGGGGAACTCTTAAGAGTCTCCCCAAAGTTCCCGGGTTAACAGGGTTGCCTGGAACGCCGCCATTAGGAAAAGAGACTGAAACTGCACATCTGTGTGGAGCACTCAGTCTTAAAATGTTATGTACAGTCAGGACCCCCAATTCGCGAGAATAGGGGTGACAGGAGGCATCGCGTATTGTGAATTCGGGTATTGTGGAACTAACTTTAAATGGGAATAATTAGATTGGGTGACATCTCTCAATTATGGCCTATTTTCGAAATTTTTGGCCCTATTTTCGACATTTTTGGTTCTACAGTACAGTCTATATCTTATATATAAGAAGAACAATGAATAAAAATATGAAACTATCCTTAAAATTAGTAGTAGATAGGCTAGGACTAGGACTAGGACCGTAGGACTTCACGATTTTCTCCAACTTCTCCCTCCCTAACCAAATCGTACGAACAGTTTACTCTGACAAGCCTATTGCACAGTTTCCTTCTCCTCTTTTCTTGCGAAACAACAATTCCACCTTCATTTTGTGTGTTATCTTCTTATATTGGCGTGGCATGGCGAAAAAAGTGGCAGGCACTACAAACGTTTGGTCACTCCGCACGGCTATGAGCGCTTGAGCGGGACTGTGGGAGGGAGGGAGGGAGGGTAAGCGGGAGGGAAGGCAGGCGTATGCCCGTCTTCTTCTTTTTTCAGAGCTACTCCTGGGCCTCGCGAAACGTAGACGTGCTCGCGTATCAAGCGGGAATAGCGGATTTGGCCCCTTCTTAGCTCTCGATTTGTGTATTGTGGTACCACCTCGCATAATTAATGCTTAATTAATTAATGTTATTTTCGAGGGGTAACTCGTGTATTAGGGTTTTCGCGAATTGTGGAATCGTGTATTGGGGGTCCTGACTGTACGTATGTATGTATAAATCTGAAGAGCACATGCAATCTATTTAGGCATTTTCAGTCAGTATTGCTGGGTAAAGGGTTAACATATTAATCTTTTGGAGTATTTCTTCCATTTATTTATCCTGTTAGTGAGTTTTATTGATTAAAGTGCTACTGTAGTGGTATTTGGTGTAATTTTACATATTTTAGATAAATCTGAAGAGGACATGCAATATATTTGGGCATTTTCAGTCAGTATTGATGGGGAAACGGTTAGCATACTGTAGTCATCTTAGGAAGGGAAGAGGATGTGTAGTTCAGATTTTTGCCCGGAAATGTATTGTGGAGAAATATCTGGAGAAGCGACAAAAGTTGTATGCTGCATTTATGGAGTTGGAGAAGGCCTATGACAGAATTGATAGAGAAGGTATGTGGAAAGTACCGGTACTGGTACTGAGAATATACGGAGTAGATGACAAGTTGCTGAAAGCAATGAAGAGCATGTATGAGGGTGCAAAGGTGTCAGTATGTGTGGATAATTAACAGAGCGATTTCTTTAATCTGCATATTGGGTTAAAGCAAGGGTGTATGTGATGTCCCGAAGGTTGTTCAATATATACCAGTACAGTATATGGATGGAGTCATGAAAGAAATACAAGGAAGAGCATCCGCTGCTCTGTTGGTGTACCGCTGATAAGGGAAGGAAACGAGTGGAAGTTGCCTCAACAGTACAGTACCGGTACTACTGTTGCTGACAACACAGTTCTGATGAGCGATAGTGAATGGGAGTTGCAGGGTCAGGTAAATATGTTTGGAACAGTGTGTGAAAAACGGAATCTGGAGGTAAATGCTAGGAAGAGCAATATTATGGTCATTGAAAGGGGTGCAACCATAGAGTGTGAAGTGAGGTTGAACGGCTATGAAGAATGTCAGCTCATTTAAGTATTTGGGCAGTGTGTTGAGTAAAGATGTGAGTAGGCCTATGGATGAAGAAGTGTGGGAGAAAGTGTAACAGGGGAAGAGCGTTGTAGGAACTCTGAAAGCAGTAAGAAGAAATAGGGTGATCAGCATGGAAGTAAAGAAGTCCTTGCATGACAGTGTGGTAATCCCGACATTGACTTATGGGAGGGAAGCATGGATGTTTCTGACTGGGATTGATCATTGATAATCATCGTTTATGCTAGTTGGAAAATTAGTGGGGTAGAATGTAGAGTTCGGGTGTACCGCCAGCCTTGTTTACACTACGCGGAGCGGCGGCGGACGCTGGCCATCATGTTCCCGTCTATTTGACTGCTTTTGGATACAATAATAGGTTAAGGGGGGTCACCCCCCCCATGAAATATTGTCATCATCATATATATTGCCAGCAGGAGGCAAATAACCGAGAAAAAAACCCGCCTTCAAAATAGACGCGAACTAAAGGCTGGTTCACACATACCCGAATCGGTGCGCGAGTCCTACACGAGTGATGAAATTTTGCTATTCAGCAATGACTTGTCGATACTCCTCAACACTCGTAGCACGTAGCAGCGTAGCACGAGTCTATGTACATTTTTCTACCGAAAAATGTACATAGACTCGTGCTACGCTCGTGTATACTCGACACACTCGTGGGTACTCGCCACGGGGTCCAAAAATGTCATGCATGCATGAAATTTTTGGGTTCCGTGGCGAGTACCCATGAGTGTGGCCTAAATACGTGTAGACTCGTGTACATACGTGTTAACTCGTGTTTGACTCTGAATAACTCTTCGTTATTCGTGTTAACTCGTGTTGACTCGTGTAAACCCGTGTAACACTCTTTGGTGATTCGTCGCTTTTCGTCATCATTTCGACGTTGACGAAGCAACACGTGTCTACACGCAACAACACGTATGTAACACACATGCAACACGTATCAACAAGAGTAGAAAGCACGAATGTGAGTGCCAAAATTTGGTGCCCCCATGATGCCAGAGTTTACACGATTCAAACACAAGTGAAAACAAGAGTAAACACGAGTATCCACTGAGAAAAAACACGAGTGTAACACGAAAAAGCAAGTGTTATTTGAAATACCGTTATTTCAAAAATGTAGGAAGAATCAACGAGAGTTTACACGGATGTAACACGAGTCAACACGTGTGCAACAGAGATCCAACGAGAGTCAACGCGTTGTCTTTCGTGTTGATCCGTGTAACAATCGCGTTGACTCGTCCATACTCTTTGTTTACGTGCCCTGGAATGTGGCCATTATTTTTCAAATTTTTGACACTCGTGTTGGGTTCGTGTTACACTCGTTTTGACTCTCAGTTACTCGTACAGACTCTTGCATGAACACGTGTTGAGTCGTATTGAATCGAGTTAACTCGTGTTACACTCTCCTTGACTCGGGAACAATTGCTACTCGCGGCCGACTCAGCCTCCAGCGACGGCGATAATCGACGAGTGTGACTCGTGTTGGACTCGCGCACCGACTCGGCTATGTGTGAACCAGCCTTTAACCACGGTGATCGACATATGTATACATGACGGCGGCGGTGTCGGCGTCGGACACTTGCGATAATGTTCCCGTCTATTTTGAATGCCATTGGATACAATAATATGTTGAGGGGGGGCTTTGCCCCCATGACGTGTTGTCATCATCATATATATTGCCAGTAGGGGGCAAACAACCAAAACAATTGCCGCAAAGCCCTCCCCTCAACATATAATTGTATCCAATGGCAGTCAAAATAGACGGGAACATGATGGCAAGCTTACGTCGCCGCTCTGCGCAGTGTAAACAATGGTGGCGGTACGCCCGAACTCTACATTCTACCCGGCTAGGCCTATATTATAGGCTACAATAAATAAGTAGGCTAGGCTATTTTTTCTATAGGCTATGCCTAGTCTAATATGACAATTTAAGGTAGCATTCAAGTTGACTACAGCAGGACTTACCCTTGACCAGGTATAGGCTATCCTAGTGTTTAATAGGCCTATACCCCTTTGAAAGGACATTAGCCTAGCCTAACCTAACAACCTTACCTAACCTATTATAGTAGGCTATTATGGGTGGGGGCTGTTGCCCCCACACCCCGATTTTTGGTGTATTTGTCTATTTTGTCTGTGAAGTGGGAATTTTTTCAATTATTCGATAACGAAAATCCTCCATGCGGACTATAGCTTATGGAGAAAAATATGGCGAATCTATTGTTGCCTATTATCTCTAATAAATTGTTTCTCATAATGCTGCAGTAGTGTCGTTTAAAATACCAACCATTTAATTGTGTGCCTTTAAAAATGACCTAAATTAGGCTATAGGCTACTGGAAGATTAGAAGAATCTTTAAGAAAGACTAGGTTAGGGTTATTGTCGTGCCAAAGCTAGATTATAGCCTAAATATAAAAGGAAGTGAATAAAATGAAATATGCCGAAAAAAATCGCCGTCAAAATAGACGCGAAGTTAACCGCGGCGATCGCCCTATGTAAACATGACGACCGTACACCCGGTAACTACATCCATCCCATTAAAAGTTACTGTGGGACACCAAATATGTTGAGGGGGTCTCTGCGGCTCTGCCCCCCCACGTCGGCCCGTCACGTATTATGATGTACGGTAAGTCATCATCATCTGTGCTAATTCATAGGATCCCCAATTAAGGACAAAGTCAATCAACAGACGAAATAAGCTCCCAAATTACAATAACATAGCGGCCCGCCGTTTATGGGCGACTTTTTACACGTCATTTTAAATGTTACTTTCCTGCCCTGGTCTAGGCCTAATAGATTTTTCCAAAGAATCAAACTTAAATTAAAAGGAAGTAGCCTAGCCTACAGTTTATAGGAAGGCTATTCCAACATGCATTCCAGAACTTAGGCTAGCCTAGGCCTAGGCTATATGAAAATTTGTGGGTGGTCTGCCAAAAAAGAATCACTAGGCCTATTAGGCTATGGGTAGGCTAGTATGGGGTGCATTTTGCAAATTTTCTGAACTCTTAGGCCTAGGCTAGGCTAAATTAAAACTCACAAAATCTGAGTAAAACCAGCACTAGAATTTTGTCTTGTCTTGTCTTGGGGGAACCTCAGGCGAATACTCGCCCACTCCGGCCCTATCGTAGTCGCGGATATCCTATGTCACAATTAAATTAGTTTATAGTTAAGGTTAAAATTCACCACGGTGTCACTTTCATTCTAGGTCATTCATAGAACCGTAACACTGTAAAGGCAACAACCCAATAGCAGGTCATCAGGTGGTGAACCAGAGACCTACAAACCACGGTACTAGGGCCAGAGCAATGTCTTGAAGCGAGGTGCCCTTATCAACCAACCCCAGACAATCCAGTAGGAGCTGTCGGAAGGAATCCATCTTTGAAGCCAGAAAGGGACGCCCATTCACATACTCAGTGACGGGATGAGGCGAGGCTTAGGAGGCATATGTAGGACGACCAGATGTAGGATGTGGAGGGGAAGAGGTACCGTACAACGATACATGGGATGCGGAGACTGTGGAGGGAAGAGCTCGTCAAAGTCATACGGTTCCTCAGGACCTCAACAATAACCGGGGGACGGCCGGTGTGGGCAATGGTCGATCGCCGTAGTTAATATAAGTTCGCGGTCGCGGAGATCCTATGTCACAATTAAATTAGTTTATAGTTAAGGTTAAAATTCACCACCGTGTCACTTTCATTCTAGGTCATTCGTAGAACCGTAACACTGTAAAGGCAACAACCCAATAGCAGGTCATCAGGTGGTGAACCAGAGACCTACAAACCACGGTACTAGGGCCAGAGCAATGTCTTGAAGCGAGGTGCCCTTATCAACCAACCCCAGACAATCCAGTAGGAGCTGTCGGAAGGAATCCATCTTTGAAGCCAGAAAGGGACGCCCATCCACATGCTCAGTGACGGGACGAGGCGAGGCTTAGGAGGCATATGTAGGACGACCAGATGTAAGATGTGGAGGGGAAGAGGTACCGTACGACGATACATGGGATGCGGAGACAGCGGAGGGAAGAGCTCGTCAAAGTCATACGGTTCCTCAGGACCTCAACAATAACCGGGGGACGGCCGGTGCGGGCAATGGTCGATTGCCGTAGTTAACCCGTTGAGACCCAGCGTCGCACGTGTTGCGTCGGCAGTCTTTGATCACCAACTCCCAGCGACGCATCACGTGCGTCCGACATATAAAAAACACTTACGTGGCTCGTAAGGTAGGAAATGGCGGGAGAATAGGAGGGGGCGGTACCGTAGTGTGTGGGGGAGCCGGGCCAGTAGGTGTGAGCGGGCCGAGACAGCCGCGCGGCTGGTGGTGGTGGGCTTAGTGCTGATAGTTTACACCCCTAGTTTACCGCCACTTTGAACCTTCATTACTCCGGTCGTATGGGAGCTAGAGGCTTGAGATTTATGTGAGATACTCCTTAGGATGTATGCCGTACAATGCCATACTCAGTTTTTACCCTAGTGCTCCCGGGCGGGTGGTCATGCGGGGGAGACGAACTATTGAAACCCCCCCCCCCCCCCGCCCCCCAAATGACCGAAATGAGTTTTTTTTTATTTGTGTGTTCATTTCTCACCATTCTCTTCCATTTTGGCTCAACAAATTTTTTTGAAGCTCCCCCCCCCCCAACCCCCCACCGGCCCCCCCCCCCCAAAAAAAATATCAGAGGTGATTTTATTTTTATTTTTTTTTCATTTCTCATCCTTGTCTTCCATTTTAGCAAACAAAAAAAATAAGTGAAAATGGCTTGGGACTGGGGTGAACAAAATATTATAACTAGCCGGGGCTCAACGGGTTAATATAAGTTCGCGTCTATTTTGACGGCGATTTTTGTTGTAGTTAGGCTAGGCCTAGGCTATTTGCCCCCTGCTGGCAATATATATAATGATGATAATATGTCATGGGGGGCGATTGACCCCCTCAACATATTATTGTATCCAACGATCTCTAACCTCTGTATCTCAAAAAGGGCTAGAGCAAATTGGCTGTAAATTTCCACATCTAGGCTATTCCTTGACAGATTTGCTCCCTGCAATTAATATTTATTAGCATAAATTCAGCCTAGTTTAGCCTATAAAACAAAAACTAACATATGTTTAGCCTAGGCCTACATATAAAAAGAAAAAACCCACTCGTACTGCAATTATAAGCATAAATATGAGTATCTAAGTTACAAAGCAAATGTTTTTGTATAGCCTAAAATAAACCATAAATTTGTCATCTTTCAACTGTTGAGGTCATAAATATAAAAAAATCTAATACATTAGGAAAAAATGTGTTAAGAGTTGTGTTAGCGGGTCTATCGTCCCCTTTATTTACGTAGTCGCACGCTCGCAGTTACATTCGCGTCTAATTTGACTGTGGTTATTTGCCCCTGCTGGTGATATATATGATGATGACAGTAAGTCATAGGGGGATAAAGCCCCTTCAACCCATTATTGTATCCCACGGCCAGGCGTTGGGTAAATTGTTTTGTTACCGGCCGGCGGATTGAGGGTGGCTTTACCAAGTTTACCCCAGCAGTTAAATTAGAAGCGAATGCAGGCCTAACTGCGAGTGTGCGACTAGGCTATAATAAACAAAGCTTTTGGTATGCCCACAACTACAACTCTTACCAAAACTGCAATTAGCCTATTTTTGTTTTGTTTTTTCAGTCTAGGCTAAATTGTGGAGGCTAGGCTAAATTATTTAGCTGCAATTAGCCTAGCCTATTTTTGTTTGTTCTTTCAGTCTAGGCTAAATTGTGGTAGGCTAGGCTAAATTCTTTAACATGTGTACTATTGTGTAGGCCTGTGCTTTCCAATAGAAGTAAAAATATGTAGCCTAGCCTAATGCAATTTTACTAAAACCCAAGCCTACCTGAATATAGCCCTATGCAGAGCTCAAAAGCAAAAAAAAAAAAAAAATATGTTGAGCAGTGAAATAAAATTAAGCTAGGCCTAGGCCTGGTTTCTCATAGGCCTAATAACCTAATGAAGTATACTATAGCCTAACCTAATTTAAGTTATTTCACAAAATACTAATAGGCCTACCCAGCCCTCCTCATGCATTATTTTCCATTGTAAAATAAGTTTGTGCTTAACTGCAGTAATGAAAGGTAGCCTATAAATAGGAGCGGCTCGCTTGGTGTAGTGACTAGCGTCTCGGACTTCCACCCAGAAGGCCCGGGTTCGCGCCCACGCTCGGCGCATTAAAGATTTTTCACAAGCACTGAGTCGTTACCATCCCTCATGAGCAAAGGGATGGGGTAGTAGTACAGGACCCCAATGGAAATACGCCTAATCGGCCTTATTGAGCTATCCTTAGCTAGCTTAGCATGCGCTAGCTTTAAGAACTATTATTATTATTATTATTATAGCCTATGTTGGCTGTGCAATTGTCTCGATTGGACTATTTTGACCTAATTAGGCCTAAAGCAGCCTGAGTCTATTCCCAAACCCCAAACAGTATCCCATGTTAAGCCCTAGGCTAGGCCTAAGTGGCTAAGCCTAATCCCACTCTCAATCAAAATTCGAACTGATAAATTCGTACCTACCGGTAGCGCTGCCTAGGCTAGGCCTATATTTTTTGTGAATAGATATAGAAAATGGTTTAAAGGAAAGAGCATCCTATATTATGTTCAACTAATATGTAATAGCACTGTGTATGGTTGTATTACATTTAAATAGTGATAGATGTGTATATTAATGGGATAAATACTCCGAAGTTCGCATACATTCAGAAAATTATATTGCAACACTTGCCAGATACTAATCAATCCCATTATCATTATATCATAATGGATTTTACTCATTTGCATAATTTCAAATACCTAGGACATTAATATAATATTTTCCTATCGTTTTTGTAGTGATATTTGTCTGATTTAGTGGTATATTGGTGTCTGTCTAGGGTTATAATGCATTGTGAAAGTTACCTCTGAATCTCTGACTTGGTAACAGTTCGGTATGGGTAACCCTGCTTTCTTTGAGTACTACACGGCAAGAGAAGCTTTCGGTTCTGTGATTACTGTTCAAGGTAAACAACAACTGCTAAATTCGACATCATGTTCAAATAATATGTAATAGCATTGTCTATGGTTGCATTAGACAACAATCGTGATAGGTTTCTATTTTATGTGGATAAATAGTATTAAGTTGAATAAACTAAATACCGAAAGTTCACTAGAGTGGTTGTTGATACATATGAGGGAGGAAGAAGATAGGAAGGAAGGGCTAGGCAGTGTTGCCAGTTGTATCGCTAGATATTACCGCTAGATGTAGAGCTATTTACTTCAATTTAGCAGCCATTTTTTCATATCTAGAGAGATTTACTAGGGATAATTTAAAAATGTCAGACATTCTAGTCATATTATATTGTAAAATTTGCAAAACAAACAAACCAAAACTCTTTAGAAATTGCAGCATTAATCTAACATTGTTTAACTATGTAGCAACATGCTAGCGACTTTTGAGAAAGGATCTAGCGGTATTTTGTGGAGACATACTGGGAGGGTGGAAGGGAGGTGGTGGTTGCAGTGGTGCCAGTTGTAAAGCTACATATTACCGCTAAATGTAGAGCTATTTACTTCAATCTAGCAGCGATTTCTTTTATATCTAGAGACATTTACTAGGGATAATTTGAAAATTTCAGACATTCTAGTCATACTACATTGTAAAATTTGCAAAACAAACAAACCAACTCTTTAGAAATTGCAGCATTATCCTAACATTGTTTGGCTATGTAGCAACATGCTAGCGACTTTTGAGAAATGATCTAGCGGTATTTCGTGGTAACACTTTAGGAGGGTTAAAATACGAGTCACACGGGCAATTGCCAAAACTTTAAAGGTCCATATCATTGTTATTAAACTAAGCATTACGCAAAGGGAGGAATTGTTAACCTGACAAGCGTGAAATAGACCTAGGGGCTAGGGTAGTTATTTGTGTATTTCTAGCCTTGGATTCTGACAGAATTAGTTATATTTACAATATAGAGCATTATTTGTTTTCG